>JAVIAB010000008.1:29077829-29450329 GCA_032433765.1 Megaustenia siamemsis
TAGTGAGTGAGTGAATTAGTGAGTGAGTGAGTGAGTGAGTGAGTGAGTGAGTGAGTGAGTGAGTGAGTGAGTGAGTGAGTGAGTGAGTGAGTGAGTGAGTGAGTGAGTGAGTGAGTGAGTGAGCGAGTGAGTGTGGGAGGAAGGAAGGAAATTTTAATTTTAAAATGAACTGTATTTTTTTTATTCTGTTGTTATCATCTCTAATGTCTGTCTTTCTGTAATATCACCAGCAGAAAGTCCAATGTGTTGAGTAACACACGACGGAGGTGTCGGGCGAAAGATTATGATGAGACTTGAACATACAACAAATCGGAGTCCTGGAGCAGGATAGATGCCATCTTTAAGCTGAGTAATTATCATCTTTACGTTGAAAAACTCTTATCTTTACGCTGATAAATTCTCAACTTAAAGCTGACAAATGTTCATCTTTACGCCGATAAATTATCATCCTTACGCTGTGGAAAATCTAATTTTTGCTCTGAGAAACTCTCATCGTTATTTCTTAGGAAATACACGTTCACCTCCCAGGTATCAGCGATAATAGCATATTTCAAATGTGACTTGGTTAATGTTAACATCATTGGTTGTTTCGTTAAATAATGCACACCTGGTCACTTCACACATTTAAACCAATCGACCCTCATAGAAATAAAAACTCAAAGAATTGCGTTTATTGCATCTTCCGATCATCAAGTGCTTCATCTATTCACACTTTCATTTTTGTATTCACATCGATCATTGTAGAACTGTAGTTATAACATTGTACTTGTTATACTCGTATTAGTTAATAGGTAATTATTGTCTGTCTTGTTGTCTACAGTATGCAGGCGGGTCAGGTCTGCCAGCTTAATGAGACACGTTCATGAGAACGTCTTTATGTAGGACTGGTATGTAACTTATCCCTGACGGGCAACGCGAGAAAATCTTACTAGTAACTGAGTGTCAAGGCCAGCAGTGAGGCTGAGTGAGGCAATCTTACTAGTAACTGAGTGCCAAGGCCAGAGTGAGGCTGAGTGAGGCAATCTTACTAGTAACTGAGTGCCAAGGCCAGAGTGAGGCTGAGTGAGACAATCTTACTAGTAACTGAGTGTCAGGGCCAGTAGTGAGGCTGAGTGAGACAATTTTACTAGTAACTGAGTGGAGACAAATAATAATAAATGAATATTATTATAGAGGGAAACTTCCGAGGCGATAATCAGTGAATCAATTCAGAGGAAGAGGTATGTTTACAGCACTCGGAAAAATGACAAATAATCAACAACATAAAAAAATATGGACCAAGGCAGGATCGAACCCGTACTCAGTGGCACAGCGCCTTGCCACGAAAAGCCAAACGCTTAGGAACTATGCCACTCAGCTAACTAAAAAAATTAGCTTCGTAGGCAAAGTCCTTTCGCGAAGGCTTTCCTATGACTATAGCATAAGGCTGCGATCACAGCTCGGAAATATTTTTTCCTGTTAAGACAAGTATCTCCTGGATAGGGTAGGGCTGAATACTTGCGTTGCAGACAAACATTTAGGACGAAACAGCACGAATAGTAGTTTCCCTTAGTAACTGAGTGCAAGGGCCAGCAGTGAGGCTGAGTGAGACAATCTTACTAGTAACTTAGTGTCAGGGCCAGTAGTGAGGCTGAATGAGACTATCTTACTAGTAACTGAGTACCAGGGCCAACAGTGAGGATGAGTGAGACAATCTTACTAGTAACTTAGTGTCAGGGCCAGTAGTGAGGCTGAATGAGACTATCTTACTAGTAACTGAGTGCCAGGGCCAACAGTGAGGCTGAGTGACGTCAGCGACTCAAAGTTGACTATATAAGTCAGAATCGACGAAACATGGAGATGATCTAGACCTAACTCCAAATCCCAGTGGTGCCCCTTGAAAAAAAAAGATTACACAGTCTGACAAGGTCAGTAAATAGAAGGAGGGAAGGGAATACGATGCCAAAATGTCGAAGTCGAATGTGCAGGAGCCAAAGATGCAAATATCGCAGCTTATCGTTAACTAGTGGCACGGCGCATCTACGCTCAGTTAAGGTCCTACCTTGGCGTACGACGAAGAGGGATAGTCGTCGAGTGAACACATAACTGGATAAAAGAAGGAGGAGGACAAGAAGAAGTAAAAAAAGAAGAAGAAGAGGAAGAGGGGAAGGAAAAAAGACACCGATCATAATAAAGGTCAAGATAAAGTACGAGACTTGAACCGGCATCTTAGCACGCGAGTTTTCACCCATATGTGTTCGGCCGCCTATCCAGACGTGTTCGGAGACTCCTGTCTAGTGTCGCTACAAGCATCGAAACTCACGATGCGGGGCGGCATTCCTCACCTTCCCAGAGTACTACCCTGGTAACCATTTCTGTCAGCGGCTGGGTCGACCGAGTGGTATTTTTATCCACCCACGAGTACAATTCACACTGCTTCCAGCGGGAATCGAACACGGGTTGTCCGAACGTCGATAGCCCAGTCGAGTAGTTTTCCCAACTAGGCTACCGAGGCTCCTAGATCATAATAATTATAATACAATAGAGACAAGGCAGAAAGTTTCAGGTTTCGAACCGCCACAGGTTGTGAGAATTGTTTTCTTCGAATCCGCGGACTTGGCTTAAGCCTCCCAAGATCTCTGATATCCGATATCTAACCTTCTCGGATAAAGGCGTCAAACAGAATGCATCGTGTGCACCCAGCGCACGTTAAATAATCAATGATAGTTAAGAATCGAAAAAAGTCAAATTTGGCCGCTGCCTGGGAAAAATTGTGAAGAGGTCACGATCTACCCAATGACCCAGATATAAATGTCTTCTACGGTGATGCAGTGGCCGTGCATCTGAGCTGAAGCCCTCTTTAATGCTCTAGTTAGCGTGTGACAACACTGCTGCACGATGTGTTTTTGAGCGGATCTGCCCACAATGGAGTTGTCCGATGTGCAATAAAGATGATTTGTGGACTAAACCGAATACAGCAATCAGTGTAGGCGTTATAATTAGTCAATGTTAACCTTTTAATTGTCGGGAAAACTATTTGTAAATACGGGGCGTTGTATTTTGGATGTCCCACGGGGACAGCCTGACAATGATATGAATCTAGTAATGTCCTAAAATATTAATAACTCTTGAAACGGGTGACATACTATGTTGTTGAACTAGAATACACCGTTTGATAGTGGGGAGGTAGTGATTTTCCTCGTTGCTGTTGCTTTTTCCCAACTCAATGAGACTAGTACTTATTCTATTTTTTTCAGCTGGGAGGACTGAAGAGCATAAAATTGTGTGCGAATCCACGTTCACTACATCGTCAAGCCAATAAGCTACCGCTACTCTCCTGACGCTCAGATCAGTTATAAACATAATACATGTACTGTTATAATACGCTAGATCTCTCACAGGCTTGCACTAAGCCGGTAGCCACAAAGAAGAGTCCAATATAAAAACGATAGCAAAGTTAAAACGTTCCAAAAACGCCGAGTCCTGAAGTGTACATGCATGCTATTATATAATAGACTTGAAATAAACTTATGTTATTGTAAAGAAAAATCATAATCAATACTATTTGTATTGTAATATTTTCATAAGCATTTAATGATTAACGTATCAAATGATTGATCACTAAGCTGCACATACCACCATGTCAAGCATTCGCCGCAAATACTGAACATAGGCCACAACATAAGTCCATGTAATGTTAACCACAGGAAGAACATACACTTTATGATATCCATATTGAATATTTATATAAGTTCCAATATTATAATTGACTCTGCGTCATCACGAACTAAAAGGGGTTTGGGGGAGGGAGGGAGACAGGCATAATTCATCTTCCCAGCAGGAGGCTCCTGTCACGTGGTGTTTTGAAAGGGAAATATGGTGTTAATGCCCATATATTTTTCCCCCCTTTTATTCACTATCACAGGAATATGAGGGAGGCTCATGGCATTACGAGCCGCAGGCGGTCCTACTTTCTACAAAGAAACCTACAGTACTAATTTTCAGATGCTCCCGAGGAGAACTCCCAAGTCGTGTTGCTTGAACAAAATAAACACTTTTGGGAACAGAATCATCTGGTGAGTTTGGGAATAGGCAAAGAATTGTGGTGCTGCAGTAAAGCTGATGAGCGGGCAACGAGGTGAACACGGTGTGTCATGGCGTTTTTACTGGAGAGAACAACACACAAAATGATGACGTTTTTACTGGAGAGAACAGCACACAAAATGATGACGTTTTTAGTGGAGAGAACAGCACACACAATAATGACGTTTTTACTGGAGAGAATAGCACACATAATGATGACGTTTTTACTGGAGAGAACAGCACACAAAATGATGACGTTTTTACTGGAGAGAACAGCACACAAATAATCACGTTTCGGCCTCACACTCGGCCCTCCCTAGAAAAATATAACAGGACACAAACACAAGAATTGTGCTAAAATCTAACTATATTATAGTAAATAGAAAGTAAATAAACATGTACAAATATAAACAAAATATATAAAGATTTAACTAGAAGTGGAACCACAGTCCACCGTCCTTAAGTGGGTAACTTGGGACGACCACGAGGGGGAAACACTGGGGAGAGTAGTGACAAATAATGACCTAAATCCCTACCCAGTCAAGAAAGCGTGAGACGGGCCCAGAACGTTGTATATCTTAAATAATAGGAGACTGTATGGTGAGTAAATGGGCGAACCAACCAATTTGTAACCGCGCCTTCACAACATAATAAAAACAAAGATAAAGTGAATATGAGAAATGTATTCATCCAGTGTTTAAAATGAATCTAAACTTTGAAACCAACAGAAAATGTTACATCAAGAGTGACAGAAACTGCGCGAGGACCAAGCAATATAGGATAAGAAACAATAGCAGGCGTTTGAGGTCCCTAGGTAATGTGCTACCAGTTGCTACCAGACAAATAATGGTCGCATGTACAATGTCGTAACGTGTTCAGATCAAACAAAGAAGGAAGGAAAGAAAGAAAGTTTTGTACAACAGTACAAATAGTGACTGAAGCCGTGCTCACTTTCAATATTTAGTGAACGATAGCGATTACAGAAAAAGGACAGAGAACAAAATACAGTTATGTCCTTACTATACCTATCATTATACAATACGGTAAAATAAAAAAAAAAGCTATAATCAAGAAATGTAGATTTTAATAAAGGGTCATGCATTAGCGTGACAGAAGGCGTTCTGATAGGGACACAAATCAAAAGTGGCCAACCTCGAAAAAAGAAGCGCGGCCGACCATGTTTGATTCCCTCACATCGTTAGTGCAAGAGAATGCAAATGGGAACCTCCTGGGGAGAGAGCAATGAACAAGAGGCTCCGTACACGCAGAATTGTAAGTGGAAGTGATGTAGATAAGAGATGATCACGGCCTCCCCACGAACAAAGGCCAGAGACGGTGGGACTGGCAGATATTGCTAGCGTGTGAGCTGTGGGGCCATACCGAGGTTGGTGAATCAAATGGTCGACATTTGTAGCTGAGTTTATTATGCCCGCGCTTCTGGATTAATTGAAAATCCGGGGACTGCGGAATAAAACAGTGAAAGCAAAGCAATGAGGAACGGCAGGAGTTCAAAACATTTATATATGGGCTCGTGTAATCAACATTACAATGGCAAGGACTTCTTTGTCACGAACATTGGTTAACACAAACAGTAATTCTAAACAAGAAGTAGAATAACAAGACAAAGGTAGTCTCTTAGTGAGATTATAACAGAAATAAAAAATCAGATTTCTTTCAGCTCCTTAACTCTCCTATAAAGGAAGTATGATATCGTTAATGACCAGGTTTTTCATAAACAACAGTATATTTTTGGGTTACATGGTCGGTATTACGCCAAACCGCATTTATTGCTAATGAAATATATGGTACCTAATTTGATTAAAAGACTGTGTATCTATAAACCTTGCAGATCCGAGACGCTACATCCAGGAATCGAACCTAATCCCTTCAAATCAGCAGCAAGCGCGTCACAATTATGATGCAGAAATCCTAGCAATAAAGTTGGCAATAGAAAAACTGCTGAACAGTAATCTTAGACCACAGCCTGTAGTGTTTTTGACAGATGCAAGATCAGTACTCCAGGCACTACAATCCAAAAAATGACCACCTCTGTGGACCTTATTGACTGAACTCTGCACGCACCACAGGGTTGCCATGCAGTGGATCCCATCTCACTGTGGAATACCAGGAAATAAGAAAGCATATCAGCCGACAAAGGATGGTTCAACAAGCACACAACCAGATGCACTGGTTACATACCATCAGAAGAAACAGATAATCAAATCAGAGGACCATAAGCCCCAAATCAGGATGCCTATCATAATATGAATAGATGTGAACACGTTATCATCATACGCCTCAAAACAGGACACAATCGACTCCATAGTCACATGTATACAAAATTCAAGATCGGCACATCAACTACTTATACATGTGGACAGGCGCCCCAGACTGCTGAACACATACTTCAAGACTGCACTGAATATAGTAGACTAAGGAAAAAACATTGGTCCATAGATACAACACTACAGGCAAAACTATATGGGCCACTGCAAGAATTACAAAAGACAGTAAAATTTATACAGGAAACGACATTGTAGATATAGACAATGCTTCAGGCGAACGAAAGACAGATAGATAGATAGCAGCAAGCGCACTAATGATTCAGCCAACGAGGCTCCTCAATATGTACTATCACGATCATTATTATTATTATCGCGATCATTATTATTACTATCACGATCATTATTATTACTATCGCGACCATTATTATTACTATCGCGACCATTATTATTACTATCGCGACCATTATTATTACTATCGCGATCATTATTATTATTATCATTACTATTATTACAACTGCGATTGTTATTAATAATATTATTATTTATTACTATTATTGAATGCCAAAATCTAATGGTTAGTATTGGGGCTAAAAAGAGCACGAAATTCACTTCTGTTTTTTTCCCCCCAAAAATTACGATGAACTTTACCATTCGAATACATTTGTATATACACAGCTTAACAATGAGTTACTACAGTAGCAAAGGACAGGGGTAGGGTTCGATCCCAACCGACGGCTTCCGGGTTCACCCAGCCTTAAATAGGTACCGGATTTTTTTCTGGGAAAGTAAAGCAGCACGGGCGTAATACCGACCACATTACCCCAAAAATCATGTGCTAAAGGTCTGTAAAATATAGGGTCACTAACACCATATTTCCCTATACGCCACTTGGCGTGACGGGGGTACTTACTACAGTAGCGATGATGTAGCGATGCGATGCTCGTCGTCTTAGATACAATCTTTGATTAAGGATGAACATGCGATGAGATGTGTTATAATATGAAACAATGAGTGACTACATAGATATTTGATTGGAATCCTTACCAACTCAATGACTGACTAAAGAGAAATGTTCAGTGGGACTGCTATTTATGCTACCCCAAAGAATGAATAATTAAAGAGGAATACTCAATGGGACTGTCATATATTGCAACCCAAAGAATGATGAATAAAGAGGAATGCTCAATGGGACTGCCATATATTGCAACCCAAAGAATGAATGAATCTATCTATCTATCTATCTTTCGTTCGCCTGAAGCATTGTCTATATCTGCAATGTCGTTTCCTGTATAAATGTTACTGTCTTTTGTAATTCTTGCAGTGGCCCATATAGTTTTGTCTGTAGTGTTGTATCTATGGGCCAATGGATTTTCCTCAGTCTACTATATTCAGTGCAGTCTTGAAGTATGTGTTCAGCAGTCTGGGGCGCCTGTCCACATGTACAAGTAGTTGAGGTGCCGATCTTGAATTTTGTATACATGTGACTATGGAGTCGATTGTGTCCTGTTCTGAGACGTATAATGATAACTTGTTCATATCTATTCATATTATAAAAGGCATCCTGATTTGGGGCTTGTGGTCCTCTGATTGATTTGATTATCTGTTTCTTATGATGGTATGTAACAGGTGTATCTAGTTGTGTGCCTGTTGAACCTTCCTTTGCCAACTGATCTGCTTTCTCATTTCCTGGTATTCCACAGTGAGATGGGATCCACTGCAGGGCAACCCTGTGGTGCTTGCAGAGTTCAGTCAATAAGGTCTGCAGATGTGGTAATTTTCTGGATTGTAGTGCCTGGAGTACTGATCTTGCATCTGTCAAAAACACTACAGGCTGCGGGCTAAGATTAATGTTCAGCAGTTTTTCTATTGCTAACTTTATTGCTTGTATTTCTGCATCATAATTGTGACAATATTTCCCTGTTGCTATTTTATTCATATCCCTAGTGTTATTTGGGTATTCTATATATGCACCTGCTCCCCCATTTTTTACTGCATTCTGTGCTGATCCATCTGTATACACACGAATCCATAGGTCTTGTGGGTATTCTTCATCCAGGAAACTGAGAGTTATTGTTTTTCGCTGTAGACTATTCTGTTCCTCTTTATCAACTATTCCTTTCACTTCTGTCCGTATTTGAACTGATAATCCAGATTCCTCTGTCCAGGGAGTCTGTTCTGGTATGGGCAGTAGGGGGTTAACAGCTCTTGGCATGTCTGGTGTTTGTCTACTAATACGCTTGGCTTGGTGGATAAAACTGCTTCTCTTAAGTCGTCCCAATGCAAGATTTTGGAATCGGTCCTTCATTGGATGTCTCGGCATGCAAGCAAATTTTTCTGCCTGTATCAGCACCTTTGTGTCCCTCCGTTCTCTCAGTGCTGGTATCCTCCACAATTTCTCCATCTCTAATATTGGTGTTGATTTCATTGCTCCTGTGATGACCCTAAGTGCCTGGTTTTGTACTTTATCCAGTTCTTGAAGTGTGGTGTTTGATGCTGAACACCATGCAGATGATCCATATTCTAAATGTGGGCGTATACTCTGTTGGTAAACTTTACTGAGTATTTTCCCACTCGCACCCCACGTAGTTCCACACAGCTTTCTTAGAATAGCCAATTTTCTCCTTGCTTTTTGGGTTGCCTTATTTATCTGCTGTTTCCAAGATAGTTTGTTATCAAATGTAACTCCGAGATACGTAGCCTGTATGTCTTCTTTCACAGGCTCATTGTTTATATAGATGGCTCCTGCTTTTTGTTTTGGGGAAAGAGTGAAAAGTGTAGTACTGCATTTGTCTGTATTGATGCTGATACACCATCTATTTGTCCATGAATTCAGTGCATTCATAGCTCTTTGTAACAATTTGGAGGCCACTGTTGCATACTCCTCTGTGCACCACATTACCAAGTCATCTGCATACATTGCCACTTTGATACCATGTGGTAGTTCAGTAACTAGGTCATTGATGTAGATCAGAAAAAGTGTTGGAGATAGTACCCCTCCCTGTGGAACGCCCTGGCGCAGTAAGACCTTCTTACTCTTAAGACCATCCAGTTGCACTCTGGCTCTCCTGTTATGCAGGTATGCTTTGACCCATTTGTACATCCTGCCATTTACTCCATAATTTCTCAGTTTCTTCAAAAGCCCTTCCTTCCATACCTTATCAAATGTTTTCTTTAGGTCTATCCATGCTGCTAGTACCAGTTTCTTTTCTTGAAACGCATCCTCAATTTCCTGGAAAGATAGGTTGCCTGATCTTCGGTAGAGTAACACTGTCTAAAGCCTGCTTGTTGTGGGACAAGGAGATTTTCACTTTCCAGGTACCACTGCAGTCTGAGATTGATTATACGTTCCATTGTTTTACACAAACAGCTTGTAAGGCTGATTGGTCTATAGCTGGATGTCATTGAACCATCTTTTCCTGGCTTTAGTAATGGTATCATAATTGCTTCTCTCCATGCCTGTGGCACTTTACCTGTGATCCAGCAAATGTTGTAGATCTGCAGTAGTTTTGCTTTAGCTGCAGTTCCCAAGTTCTTAATCATTTCATTAGACACTCCATCACTACCTGGTGACTTTTTCATTTTTAATTTGGATATTGCCAGCTCTAGCTCTCTTTGTGTAATGGGTATTTCCATGACTTCATGTGCAGTCTCTTCTTGTCTTGCATTTTGTTGTTTTAGACGGGTCTCTTGACGTTTCTCTAGGCTAATTTCAATATTGTTGTCATTTGCAAAGGAGTCTGCAAAGTGATTTGCTGCATGTTTACCTGTTAGAATGTTTCCATCCTTCTTCAGTGTAATTTTTGTGTTCCCTTCTGTACCCTCATCATTCAGCTGTTTTACAAGCTTCCACACTTTTCTTGTGTCTCGTTCTAGATTCATGTACTCTGTTTTCTCTTTCCAACTTCTCCGTCTGGCTTGTAGTTTAGCCCATTGAAATTTGGCTTTAGCATGCTGATAGTTATTGTGGTGTTCCTGGCAGGGGTTATTTTCTGCTTGTTTTCGAGATGTTTCCATGTCATTGTGCAGTTGCTCTAGTTCACTATTCCAGTATGGTTTGTAGTGTTTCCGTGCCCCTCTGGGTATTGTTTCACTGGCAGCTTGTATTATTAGTCTACTGAATTCATCAACTATTTTGTTGATGTCTCTGTCTGTATTTAGATCTTTAGTCAGTACACTGGTGTAATGTTGATACATTTTCCAGTCTGCCTTTTTGTAATTCCATCTGGAGAGAGTGCTGCTCTCCCTGACGGCCTCATTTTGCACCACTAAAAAGACAGGTCGGTGGTCGCTGCCTCCAAGTTGTTTCCCAACAATACGTGTGATATTCCAATCCAGGTCTGGTGAATGGAAAGCAAGGTCTGGTGTAGATGTGGTATGCCATGATCTGGAATAGAATGTTGGTGGATCTGTTGCCTGGTTTAATAGTATAAGCCCATTGTCATCCTGCCAATTTTCAAGTTCTTCACCTCTCTTGTCCATATCTTCATAGCCCCAGCTCTGTGAATGGCTGTTAAAGTCTCCACATACAATTATTCTTTCTTTTAATGTAATTGTGTCTAGTGCTAGTGGGCGGTCACTCGGACAGTAGTAGTTTAGTAGATGGAAGTCTGTATTTCCTGTCCTGAGGTGCAGTATTTGATATTCCGCCCCATCCATATACACTTCAATCTGACATGCATTAATGTTGTTCCTTACAAGAGTCAGTATTCCGCCCTTTTGTCTGTTTTTCCTGTCAGATCGGTAGCACTGGTATCCCCTAATCTTCAAGGCTATGTCGTTGTTTAGATGGGTTTCCTGCAAACAGCATATGCTTACTTGTTCTTCATGCAGGATATTTTCTAATTCTATCTTTTTACTGTACCCATCTCTTTTGCTGTTGATGCCTTCAGCATTCCAGTGCATTATTTTGAGTGGTCTTATTTTGGGTTGGCCAGTAACTCTATTCTCTCGCCCCCTGACTCCACAGAGCGATTGAGAAGGACATCCAGTAATATAGGTTGGGCCCTTTCGAGGCTGAGGGCCCGGCGCTGCACCTGCCTGAGTGTCCATCACAGGGCGAGTGCCATATCGATTTGCAGTTATAGGCATGCTTCCCATTGGCGTGAGTGCGTGGCATCCTGATTTTTGTAGTGCGCCTTTTGGCTGGTTGCCTCCGACTTCAGCACTTAAAATTGCTAGAGCAGACTGTGGTCTTGCACGGGTGTAGGAAGGCCTGGCCAGTCTTGGTTTTCAGTCCCTGGTGACTGTTAAGCCCCATCCCCACGACAAGGAGCTGGCCTTGATGGGGAATGAATGAATAAAGAGGAATGCTCAATGGGACTGTCATATATTGCAACGCAAAGAATGAATGAATAAAGAAGCATGCTCAATGGGACTGTCATATATTACAACCCAAAGAATGAAATAATTAAAGAAGCATGCTCAATGGGACTGTCATATATTACAACCCAAAGAATGAAATAATTAAAGAAGCATGCTCCAGGGGAATGTCATTGTTATCATGTATAATAATAAGTAATAATAATACTTATGCTAATATATTATAGATAATGAATAAGTGACTAAAATGAATGTTCAATAGGAATGTGCTACCATAATGACATACAAGGAGTGTGTGTTGGGACTTCCTTCATTATTATTATTTTTTTTTTTTTTGGGGGGGGGGGGGCAAATCAAGTCTTAATGTGGAGATCTATAACAGAGCTACCTTCCTCACAATCTTTTGTTTGGAAACTTTTTGTTTATGTTTCCATTATTGACAGCATAGAACGAAACGCGCGCAGATTGAAGTCTTGTTTTCATCAACAGATCCGCGAAGCAAAATGCTGCCCAACACTGACATACCTAACATGTGCTGTTAAATCTGAAGCAACGGAAGAAGCTATCAAATACACATCCCGATATGTATCGTTAGCTCGCCTTAGGCTCTCACCGCCGCCTGGTGGTCCAAAATGGTTTATGCTGTAGGAACATTCGTCAATGCCAATCGCTATATGTTCTCAAAAAGCGTATCACAGAAAACCGCGAAAGCCTGTTCCGCTTTCTTAGTTCGGGAATGTGATATACCAGAGGGGCAACTATAACAATTATACGTGCAGAACCGGTGCTGTTAGAGAGGAACAAGTCAAGGACATGAGAAAAGATAGATGATACAGAATGGCTAACTGAAGGCGTGAGAGATAAGAGGCGAAGTGGAAGGAATGTACATTTAATTCCAGAAATCGAGACTTCCTCTTATTTGAGTAAACACGTCCACCATATCTGAGCACGGACTGTGTCCAGTAGCATCAAGATCTCATCTCTTGTCTCTTCATTCCCAGATGGTCAAAGCTTGACTTGGTGCATCCACGAACTTCGAAGCAAAGGCGATGTCTCCTGGACAATTTATTTTAAAAAAATATTATCCTACAAATGGGACTTTTTCCCTAACTTTCTCCTAGACATGTTACCGGTTCTTTCAACTGTCAAATGTTTTTATATTTTCTCAACTAGAAGTACCTTTTGTCGTCAGTTTTCAATAGGACTAGTAATTAGGTCTGAGGTATATTGTGATTAGGGATCAATGAGAAGAATGAAAACATTGGTACTATTCTACACGGGATTGGAACAGGAAATGTGAACACGTGTAGAAAGTTTACATGTGCAGCCAGCTCTTGGCTGCGATCAACGTTTACAGCACATTATTTGTGGTCTATTGTCACAGTTAACGATCAGCTTTGGCAATCAAGAGTTCTATTTGGTGCACCTTTAGTCCACCAAGCTGGTAAACTGATGAGTGCCAGGCTCAGTGGAGACAGACTTGGCTGAGTAGTTTGTGCGATCACTTATCTCTACAAATGACCGGCTTCGATTCCCAGTAAAACAATTCACCCATCCCACCCCACCCCCCGGACCGAAACAATATCGGAGTTTATCATGCCTCTAAAAATGGATATCACAGATCTCTCCCCCTCTAGGAAAGCAAGGCGGGGGCGAGGTGATGCCAACCACATAAACTGTGCCGTCGATCATGGACAAATAGTATCTCTAGTACCATCACTAGTACCATCACTAGTACCATCTCTAGTACCATCACTAGTACCATCTCTAGTACCATCACTAGTACAATCTCTAGTACCATCACTAGTACCATCACTAGTACCATCGCTAGTACCATCACTAGTACCATCACTAGTACCATCTCTAGTACCATCACTAGTACCATCACTAGTATCGTCTCTAGTACCATCATTAGTACCATCACTAGTACCATCTCTAGTACCATCACTAGTACCATCACTAGTACCATCTCTAGTACCATCACTAGTACCATCTCTAGTACCATCACTAGTACCATCTCTAGTACCATCACTAGTACCATCACTAGTACCATCTCTAGTACCATCACTAGTACCATCACTAGTACCATCACTAGTACCATCTCTAGTACCATCACTAGAAACATCACTAGTACCATCTCTAGTACCATCACTAGTACCATCTCTAGTACCATCACTAGTATCATCTCTAGTACCATCATTAGTACCATCTCTAGTACCATCACTAGTACCATCACTAGTACCATCACTAGTACCATCACTAGTACCATCACTAGTATCATCTCTAGTACCATCTCTAGTATCATCACTAGTACCATCACTAGTACCATCACTAGTACCATCTCTAGTACCATCACTAGTACCATCACTAGTATCATCTCTAGTACCATCATTAGTACCATCTCTAGTACCATCACTAGTACCATCTCTAGTACCATCACTAGTACCATCACTAGTACCTTCACTAGTACCATCACTAGTACCATCACTAGTACCATCTCTAGTACCATCGCTAGTACCATCGCTGGTACCATCACTGGTACCATCTCTAGTACCATCTCTAGTACCATCTCTAGTACCATCTCTAGTACCATCACTAGTACCATCACTAGTACCATCACTAGTACCATCACTAGTACCATCTCTAGTATCATATCTAGTACCATCACTAGTACCATCTCTAGTACCATCTCTAGTACCATCTCTAGTACCATCACTAGTACCATCGCTAGTACCATCTCTAGTACCATCTCTAGTAACATCTCTAGTACCATCACATAGTACCATCACATAGTACCATCTCTAGTACCATCTCTAGTACCATCTCTAGTACCATCACTAGTACCATCTCTAGTACCATCACTAGTACCATCTCTAATAACATCACTAGTACCATCTCTAGTACCATCACTAGTACCATCTCTAGTAACATCACTAGTACCATCACTAGTACCATCTCTAGTAACATCACTAGTACCATCTCTAGTACCATCACTAGTACCATCTCTAGTAACATCACTAGTACCATCTCTAGTACCATCACTAGTACCATCTCTAGTACCATCACTAGTACCATCTCTAGTAACATCACTAGTACTATATCTAGTACCATCACTAGTACCATCTCTAGTACCATATCTAGCACCATCATTAGTACCATCTCTAGTAACATCACTAGTACCATCACTAGTATCATCTCTAGTAATATCACTAGTACCATCACTAGTAGCATCTCTAGTACCATATGTAGTAACATCACTAGTACTATCTCTAGTACCATCTCTAGTAACATCAATAGTACCATCACTAGTACCATCTCTAGTAACATCACTAGTACCATCACTAGTACCATCTCTAGTACCATATCTAGTACCATCTCTAGTACCCTCACTAGTACCATCTCTAGAACCTACTCTAGTACCATCTATAGTACCATCACTAGTACCACCTCTAGTACCATCACTAGTAACATCACTAGTACCATCTCTAGTACCATCACTAGTACCATCTCTAGTACCATCTCTAGTACCATCACTAGTACCATCTCTAGTACCATCACTAGTACCATCTCTAGTACCATCTCTAGTACCATCACTAGTACCTTCTCTAGAACCTACTCTAGTACCATCTCTAGTACCATCACTAGTACCACCTCTAGTACCATCACTAGTACCATCTCTCTCTCATAAAAAACAGCACGGCGTAGAGTGAACGCTCATTTAGTTGTTGCAAGGCTCAATGAGATGGTTACGGTAACAACAACGAGACAGAAAGTTCTGGCTCAATCATATTCAAGCGTTATGGTCTTGTTCTGTTATGAATTTATCACTTTACTTTCTTGAACAATATTGCTTAAAGAAAATCTGTTTGTTATTTATTAGGAGCATGTTATATACAGTTTGGATCCCAGGCCGGACTGCAGAGTTCGTAGGCGTGGGTCAGGACTCACCTCGGATTCTGGGTATTTCGAGTAGATCAGAGCACCTATAGTTGTGTCCCGGATGCAGTGATGACGATTATAACATAACATGTTACACGGCTATCAATTATCATTTATGTAAATATGTTGACATCGAAGAACAAGCAAGTATGTGTGTAATACCAGATCAAACGGTAACAAATACACGTAAATATGGAACAGACAGCAAAGCATAGCGTATTTAAAATGAAATGCAAAAACTTGTTTTAATACAAAGTACAATACTAGAGAAAGTTAAAAGCAGCGGTGATTCAAACAATAAAGACATCAATTTCCGTAGAGGCCGTATTTGGTGCCAAGGTGAAGGTCAGGGGCCGCGACTGCTTTCATCGCGCTTGCTCACATTAGGCAGCCTGCCTTCATTTAAAACGAATGCTTTCAGGCAAAACTTAAAACTGCTTTCAGGCAAACTTAAAACAACTGCTTTCAGGAAAAAATCCAAAATATTGATTCCAAACGACTACTTTCAGGCAAACTTAAAACAACTGCTTTCAGGCAAACTTAAAACAACTGCTTTCAGGCAAACTTAAAACAACTGCTTTCAGGCAAACTTAAAACAACTGCTTTCAGGCAAACTTAAAACAACTGCTTTCAGGCAAAATTAAAACAACTGCTTTCAGGCAAACTTATAACAACTGCTTTCAGGCAAACTTAAAACAACTTTTCTTTTAAGACAAAGTCTACATGCCAGTTTTCAGATTAACTACAGCTTTCAGTAAATGAATTTAAATATTTGGGAACTTTGTTAACTTCAGACGGATGATGTACAACAGAGTTGAGACGTAGAATGGCTCAGGCAAAAGCAGCTTTCAAAAAATTGAGGAAGATACTGCGCAATCCATTGTTGACAATAGAAAGAAGAAAAAGAGTTCTTAAATATTATGTAGAGCCAATCTTAACATATGAATGTGAATCATGGACAATAGGACAACAGAAAAGGAAATCACTAGTGTCTGTAAAAAGTGGTTTTACAGAAGAATGTTGAGAATACCATGGACAGCTAAGAAGAGTAATGAAAACGTTCTGAAAGAGCTCAAAGCAAAATGATAGCTAATTTCCAATTTTAGGAAGAAACATTCACCATTGTTTGGCCATGTAATGAGAAGAGAACAACTGAAATATATTGCAACAACTGGAAAAATTGAGGGACGAAGAGATAGAGGGAAGCAAAGAGAAAAGATACCAGACAGCTTAAGAGAATGGCTTGGCAGAAGGTCAACAACAGAAATGATAAATAACTGTCGAGATCGAAAATTGTGGAGAGTCATGATCACCTATGCCAGTAGGCTCGGTACTTGATGGCGATGACTGCTTTCATGCAAAATCTGAACGGTTGTTTTCAGGAAAAATCTGAACGGTTGTTTTCAGGAAAAATCTGAACGGTTGTTTCAGGAAAAATCTGAATTATTACTTTCAAGCAAAATCTAAAAGGCTGTACTCAGACAAAATCTAAAAGGCTGTACTCAGACAAAATCTAAAAGGCTGCACTCAGACAAAATCTAAAAGGCTGCACTCAGACAAAATCTAAAAGGCTGTACTCAGACAAAATCTAAAAGGCTGCACTCAGACAAAATCTAAAAGGCTGCACTCAGACAAAATCTAAAAGGCTGTACTCAGACAAAATCTAAAAGGCTGCACTCAGACAAAATCTAAAAGGCTGCACTCAGACAAAATCTAAAAGGCTGTACTCAGACAAAATCTAAAAGGCTGCACTCAGACAAAATCTAAAAGGCTGCACTCAGACAAAATCTAAAAGGCTGTACTCAGACAAAATCTAAAAGGCTGCACTCAGACAAAATCTAAAAGGCTGCACTCAGACAAAATCTAAAAGGCTGTACTCAGACAAAATCTAAAAGGCTGCACTCAGACAAAATCTAAAAGGCTGCACTCAGACAAAATCTAAAAGGCTGTACTCAGACAAAATCTAAAAGGCTGCACTCAGACAAAATCTAAAAGGCTGCACTCAGACAAAATCTAAAAGGCTGTACTCAGACAAAATCTAAAAGGCTGCACTCAGACAAAATCTAAAAGGCTGCACTCAGACAAAATCTAAAAGGCTGCACTCAGACAAAATCTAAATGACTACTTTAAAGCCAAATTAAAGCGACTGTTTTCAAACAAAATGTAAATGCTGACAGATCTAAGAACAAACGCGTGTTATTTTTGTGAGATAAACCAGATAAAGATAAACGTACGAGACGTGACTCGGCGTCTTAGCACCCGAGTTTTCACCCATTTGTCCTCGACCGCCTATCTAGAAGTGTTCGGAAACTTCTGTCTAGTGTCGCCTCAAGCATCGTAACTCACGAGCGAGACGACACCATTCAGCTTCCCAGAATATGAACCCTGGTAACCATTTCTGCCAGCGGCTGGGTCGACCGCAGTGATTTTTTTTTTTCCAACCACGAGTACAATTCACACCGCTTCCAGCGGGAGTCGAAAACAGGTTGTCCGAAAGTCGGTAGTCCAGTGGAGTGATTTCTCCCAATAAGGCTACCGAGGCCTCCGATAAAACAGACGTGTCATATCCGTCAGGTGGAACTGCAGTTTAGCGGTTCACAATGTGACACAAACATTTGTATTACAACCAAAAACATTTGATTCCATGTGGATATACCCGGGTGGATATTGGAAACACATAATGCAAACATCAAAGCTAAACAAACACGGTAGCTACATTCATATGGGTATTATTTTCTTTATATTTTAAACGGATATATATATATATATATATATATATATATATATATATATAAATTATAAAAACAAGGAGAAAATATATCTGAAAGGATGTGTAATCGGACCAGCCTTCATCTCCCCAGACACATAATTTGACACTAAATATATTGTCTAATAAGTCAATAATATACACAAACAGGAATACACATCAATTTGCCACCTAACATATTGTATAACAGCCAAAAAGATACAGCAATTTGACACCAGATATGTTCACCAGACATTACCTAAATCCGTCAATAAGAAACAGCACTTTTGACACCAGATATATAAGTGAGTGAGTGAGTGAGTGAGTGAGTGAGTGAATGAGTGAGTGAGTGAGTGAGTGAGTGAGTGAGTGAGTGAGTGAGTGAGTGAGTGAGTGAGTGAGTGAGTGTCAGTCAGTCAATGGTTGACTAGGCCTGAATGGATGAGTCACTGAGTCAGTGGTTGGATGAGACTGGATGGGTGAGTGAGTCACTGAGTCAGTGGTTCGATGAGTCTGGATGAGAGTGGATTGGCCTGGATGAGTGAACCAGTGAGTGAGTTAGTGAATGGATGAGTTGAGTGATTGAATCACTGAGTGAGTCATCCGGTGGGTCTGAGTAAGAGTGGATTGGCCTGGATGAGTGAACCAGTGAGTGAGTTAGTGAATGCATGAGTTGAGTGATTGAATCACTGAGTGAGTCATCCGGTGGGTCTGAGTAAGAGTGAATTGGCCTGGATGAGTGAACCAGTGAGTGAGTTAGTGAATGGATGAGTTGAGTGATTGAATCACTGAGTGAGTCATCCGGTGGGTCTGAGTAAGAGAGTGAGTGAGTGAGTCGGTCAGTGGTTGGATGGGCCTTGGTGAGTGAGTTAGTGAGTCACTGAGCCAGTGGTCGTAAAGACCTGAGTAAGTGAGTGTGTTAGTAAGGAAAGAAATGTGCACTAATTTAACTGCACATATTTGACACACAAAAATAAATGAAAATGTAAGACCAGCATTGGTGGGATGGTGAAAGACTTGTTGATGCTGCCAGAGACCCATAACAGAGAATAAAGCACACAAGTGGAGCATAGATATAAAGCAGATACACGGCAACTAATCAAGACTTATACAACGATTGCTTTCATTTTAAAACAAATTCCGGTTTCTAATATCGTGCATGAAATGCGATACAACATTCTTCATTTCAATAGCAATAATAATTCATTTTCAAACAAATCACTTCCGACACCTGTCGAATTTTTTGTGTGTGCTAATTTTGTAAGCAATGAATTTGCACAAACTTCATATTTGGGAAGTTGCTCTCAATCATGTAACATTAAACTACACGCGAAACATAAAGCTAACTTCCCACACTTCATAAACAAACAAAAAAAAACAAAAAACATTAATTCTCAAAAGTGAACATGAATTATCATTTGAAACACTAAACATCAATTCTCATACTAAACACGAAACTTCAATTCAAACACTAAACGCCAAATATCAATTCTCACATGAAACATTAATTGTCAAATTAAACATGAAACATCAATTTTCAAAGTAAACATTAAATATCACACAATACATGATACATCAATTGCCAAACCACATATGAAACATCAATTCTTACACTAAAAACGAAACACCTATTATCTCTCACACTAAAGATGAAACATCAATTCTTACACTAACAACGAAACACCTATTATCTCTCACACTAAACATGAAACATCAATTCTTACACTAACAACGAAACACCTATTATCTCTCACACTAAACATGAAACATCAATTCTTACACTAACAACGAAACACCTATTATCTATCACACTAAAGATGAAACATCAATTCTTACACTAACAACGAAACACCTATTATCTCTCACACTAAAGATGAAACATCAATTCTTACACTAACAACGAAACACCTATTATCTCTCACACTAAACATGAAACATCAATTCCTACACTAACAACGAAACACCTATTATCTCTCACACTAAAGATGAAACATCAATTCTTACACTAACAACGAAACACCCATTATCTCTCACACTAAACATGAAACATCAATTCTTACACTAACAACGAAACACATATTATCTCTCACACTAAAGATGAAACATCAATTCTTACACTAACAACGAAACACTTATTATCTCTCACACTAAACATGAAACATCAATTCTTACACTAACAACGAAACACATATTATCTCTCACACTAAAGATGAAACATCAATTCTTACACTAACAACGAAACACATATTATCTCTCACACTAAACATGAAACATCAATTCTTACACTAACAACGAAACACCTATTATCTCTCACACTAAACATGAAACATCAATTCTTACACTAACAACGAAACACCTATTATCACTCACACTAAACATGAAACATCAATTCTTACACTAACAACGAAACACCTATTATCTCTCACACTAAACATGAAACATCAATTCTTACACTAACAACGAAACACCTATTATCTCTCACACTAAAGATGAAACATCAAATTCTTACACTAACAACGAAACACCTATTATCTCTCACACTAAACATGAAACATCAATTCTTACACTAACAACGAAACACCTATTATCTCTCACACTAAACATGAAACATCAATTCTTACACTAACAACGAAACACCTATTATCTCTCACACTAAACATGAAACATCAATTCTTACACTAACAACGAAACACCTATTATCTCTCACACTAAACATGAAACATCAATTCTTACACTAACAACGAAACACCTATTATCTCTCACACTAAACATGAAACATCAATTCTTACACTAACAACGAAACACCTATTATCTCTCACACTAAACATGAAACATCAATTCTTACACTAACAACGAAACACCTATTATCTCTCACACTAAACATGAAACATCAATTCTTACACTAACAACGAAACACCTATTATATCTCACACTAAACATGAAACATCAATTCTTACACTAACAACGAAACACCTATTATCTCTCACACTAAACATGAAACATCAATTCTTACACTAACAACGAAACACCTAATATCTCTCACACTAAACATGAAACATCAATTCTTACACTAACAACGAAACACCCATTATCTCTCACACTAAACATGAAACATCAATTCTTACACTAACAACGAAACACCTATTATCTCTCACACTAAACATGAAACATCAATTCTTACACTAACAACGAAACACCTATTATCTCTCACACTAAAGATGAAATATCAATTCTTACACTAACAACGAAACACCTATTATCTCTCACACTAAAGATGAAACATCAATTCTTACACTAACAACGAAACACCTATTATCTCTCACACTAAAGATGAAACATCAATTCTTACACTAACAACGAAACACCTATTATCTCTCACACTAAACATGAAACATCAATTCTTACACTAACAACGAAACACCTAATATCTCTCACACTAAACATGAAACATCAATTCTTACACTAACAACGAAACACCTATTATCTCTCACACTAAACATGAAACATCAATTCTTACACTAACAACGAAACACCTATTATCTCTCACACTAAACATGAAACATCAATTCTTACACTAACAACGAAACACCTATTATCTCTCACACTAAACATGAAACATCAATTCTTACACTAACAACGAAACACCTATTATCTCTCACACTAAAGATGAAACATCAATTCTTACACTAACAACGAAACACCTATTATCTCTCACACTAAACATGAAACATCAATTCTTACACTAACATCGAAACACATATTATCTCTCACACTAATGATGAAACATCAATTCTTACACTAACAACGAAACACCTATTATCTCTCACACTAAAGATGAAACATCAATTCTTACACTAACAACGAAACACCTATTATCTCTCACACTAAAGATGAAACATCAATTCTTACACTAACAACGAAACACCTATTATCTCTCACACTAAAGATGAAACATCAATTCTTACACTAACAACGAAACACCTATTATATCTCACACTAAACATGAAACATCAATTCTTACACTAACAACGAAACACCTATTATCTCTCACACTAAACATGAAACATAAATTCTTACACTAACAACGAAACACCTATTATCTCTCACACTAAAGATGAAACATCAATTCTTACACTAACAACGAAACACCTATTATCTCTCACACTAAACACGAAACATCAATTCTTACACTAACAACGAAACACCTATTATCTCTCACACTAAACATGAAACATCAATTCTTACACTAACAATGAAACACCTATTATCTCTCACACTAAACATGAAACATCAATTCTTACACTAACAACGAAACACCTATTATCTCTGACACTAAAGATGAAACATCAATTCTTACACTAACAACGAAACACCTATTATCTCTCACACTAAAGATGAAACATCAATTCTTACACTAACAACGAAACACCTATTATCTCTCACACTAAACATGAAACATCAATTCTTACACTAACAACGAAACACCTATTATCTCTCACACTAAAGATGAAACATCAAATTCTTACACTAACAACGAAACACCTATTATCTATCACACTAAACATGAAACATCAATTCTTACACTAACAACGAAACACCTATTATCTCTCACACTAAACATGAAACATCAATTCTTACACTATCAACGAAACACATATTATCTCTCACACTAAAGATGAAACATCAATTCTTACACTAACAACTAAACACCTATTATCTCTCACACTAAACATGAAACATCAATTCTTACACTAACAACGAAACACCTATTATCTCTCACACTAAACATGAAACATCAATTCTTACACTAACAACGAAACACCTATTATCTCTCACACTAAACATGAAACATCAATTCTTACACTAACAACGAAACACCTATTATCTCTCACACTAAACATGAAACATCAATTCTTACACTAACAACGAAACACCTATTATCTCTCACACTAAACATGAAACATCAATTCTTACACTAACAACGAAACACCTATTATCTCTCACACTAAACATGAAACATCAATTCTTACACTAACAACGAAACACCTATTATCTCTCACACTAAACATGAAACATCAATTCTTACACTAACAACGAAACACCTAATATCTCTCACACTAAACATGAAACATCAATTCTTACACTAACAACGAAACACCTAATATCTCTCACACTAAACATGAAACATCAATTCTTACACTAACAACGAAACACCTATTATCTCTCACACTAAACATGAAACATCAATTCTTACACTAACAACGAAACACCTATTATCTCTCACACTAAACATGAAACATCAATTCTTACACTAACAACGAAACACCTATTATCTCTCACACTAAACATGAAACATCAATTCTTACACTAACAACGAAACACCTATTATCTCTCACACTAAAGATGAAACATCAATTCTTACACTAACAACGAAACACCTATTATCTCTCACACTAAACATGAAACATCAATTCTTACACTAACAACGAAACACCTAATATATCTCACACTAAACATGAAACATCAATTCTTACACTAACAACGAAACACCTATTATCTCTCACACTAAACATGAAACATCAATTCTTACACTAACAACGAAACACCTATTATCTCTCACACTAAACATGAAACATCAATTCTTACACTAACAACGAAACACCTATTATCTCTCACACTAAACATGAAACATCAATTCTTACACTAACAACGAAACACCTATTATCTCTCACACTAAACATGAAACATCAATTCTTACACTAACAACGAAACACCTATTATCTCTCACACTAAACATGAAACATCAATTCTTACACTAACAACGAAACACCTATTATCTCTCACACTAAACATGAAACATCAATTCTTACACTAACAACGAAACACCTATTATCTCTCACACTAAACATGAAACATCAATTCTTACACTAACAACGAAACACCTATTATCTCTCACACTAAAGATGAAACATCAATTCTTACACTAACAACGAAACACCTATTATCTCTCACACTAAAGATGAAACATCAATTCTTACACTAACAACGAAACACCTATTATCTCTCACACTAAACATGAAACATCAATTCTTACACTAACAACGAAACACCTATAATCTCTCACACTAAACATGAAACATCAATTCTTACACTAACAACGAAACACCTATTATCTCTCACACTAAAGATGAAACATCAATTCTTACACTAACAACGAAACACCTATTATCCCTCACACTAAAGATGAAACATCAATTCTTACACTAACAACGAAACACCTATTATCTCTCACACTAAAGATGAAACATCAATTCTTACACTAACAACGAAACACCTATTATCTCTCACACTAAACATGAAACATCAATTCTTACACTAACAACGAAACACCTATTATCTCTCACACTAAACATGAAACATCAATTCTTACACTAACAACGAAACACCTATTATCTCTCACACTAAAGATGAAACATCAATTCTTACACTAACAACGAAACACCTATTATCTCTCACACTAAACATGAAACATCAATTCTTACACTAACAACGAAACACCTAATATATCTCACACTAAACATGAAACATCAATTCTTACACTAACAACGAAACACCTATTATCTCTCACACTAAGATGAAACATCAATTCTTACACTAACAACGAAACACCTATTATCTCTCACACTAAAGATGAAACATCAATTCTTACACTAACAACGAAACACCTATTATCTCTGACACTAAACATGAAACATCAATTCTTACACTAACAACGAAACACCTATTATCTCTCACACTAAACATGAAACATCAATTCTTACACTAACAACGAAACACCTATTATCTCTCACACTAAACATGAAACATCAATTCTTACACTAACAACGAAACACCTATTATCTCTCACACTAAACATGAAACATCAATTCTTACACTAACAACGAAACACCTATTATCTCTCACACTAAACATGAAACATCAATTCTTACACTAACAACGAAACACCTATTATCTCTCACACTAAACATGAAACATCAATTCTTACACTAACAACGAAACACCTATTATCTCTCACACTAAACATGAAACATCAATTCTTACACTAACAACGAAACACCTATTATCTCTCACACTAAACATGAAACATCAATTCTTACACTAACAACGTAATACCTATTATCTCTGACACTAAACATGAAACATCAATTCTTACACTAACAACGAAACACCTATTATCTCTCACTCTAAACATGAAACATCAATTCTTACACTAACAACGAAACACCTATTATCTCTCACACTAAACATGAAACATCAATTCTTACACTAACAACGAAACACCTATTATCTCTCACACTAAAGATGAAACATCAAATTCTTACACTAACAACGAAACACCTATTATCTATCACACTAAACATGAAACATCAATTCTTACACTAACAACGAAACACCTATTATCTCTCACACTAAACATGAAACATCAATTCTTACACTAACAACGAAACACCTATTATCTCTCACACTAAAGATGAAACATCAATTCTTACACTAACAACGAAACACCTATTATCTCTCACACTAAACATGAAACATCAATTCTTACACTAACAACGAAACACCTAATATCTCTCACACTAAACATGAAACATCAATTCTTACACTAACTACGAAACACCTATTATCTCTCACACTAAACATGAAACATCAATTCTTACACTAACAACGAAACACCTATTATCTCTCACACTAAACATGAAACATCAATTCTTACACTAACAACGAAACACCTATTATCTCTCACACTAAAGATGAAATATCAATTCTTACACTAACAACGAAACACCTATTATCTCTCACACTAAAGATGAAACATCAATTCTTACACTAACAACGAAACACCTATTATCTCTCACACTAAAGATGAAACATCAATTCTTACACTAACAACGAAACACCTATTATCTCTCACACTAAACATGAAACATCAATTCTTACACTAACAACGAAACACCTAATATCTCTCACACTAAACATGAAACATCAATTCTTACACTAACAACGAAACACCTATTATCTCTCACACTAAACATGAAACATCAATTCTTACACTAACAACGAAACGCCTATTATCTCTCACACTAAACATGAAACATCAATTCTTACACTAACAACGAAACACCTATTATCTCTCACACTAAACATGAAACATCAATTCTTACACTAACAACGAAACACCTATTATCTCTCACACTACACATGAAACATCAATTCTTACACTAACAACGAAACACCTATTATCTCTCACACTAAACATGAAACATCAATTCTTACACTAACAACGAAACACCTATTATATCTCACACTAAACATGAAACATCAATTCTTACACTAACAACGAAACACCTATTATCTCTCACACTAAAGATGAAACATCAATTCTTACACTAACAACGAAACACCTATTATCTCTCACACTAAAGATGAAACATCAATTCTTACACTAACAACGAAACACCTATTATCTCTCACACTAAAGATGAAACATCAATTCTTACACTAACAACGAAACACCTATTATCTCTCACACTAAAGATGAAACATCAATTCTTACACTAACAACGAAACACCTATTATCTCTCACACTAAACATGAAACATCAATTCTTACACTAACAACGAAACACCTATTATCTCTCACACTAAACATGAAACATCAATTCTTACACTAACAACGAAACACCTATTATATCTCACACTAAACATGAAACATCAATTCTTACACTAACAACGAAACACCTATTATCTCTCACACTAAACATGAAACATCAATTCTTACACTAACAACGAAACACATATTATCTCTCACACTAAACATGAAACATCAATTCTTACACTAACAACGAAACACCTATTATCTCTCACACTAAACATGAAACATCAATTCTTACACTAACAACGAAACACCTATTATCTCTCACACTAAACATGAAACATCAATTCTTACACTAACAACGAAACACCTATTATCTCTCACACTAAACATGAAACATCAATTCTTACACTAACAACGAAACACCTATTATCTCTCACACTAAACATGAAACATCAATTCTTACACTAACAACGAAACACCTATTATCTCTCACACTAAACATGAAACATCAATTCTTACACTAACAACGAAACACCTATTATCTCTCACACTAAACATGAAACATCAATTCTTACACTAACAACGAAACACCTATTATCTCTCACACTAAACATGAAACATCAATTCTTACAGGAAACAGAATAATCACAATAAGCAGTAAACCAAAATAGTACACGAACTCGTACATGCTTTCGTTGGGACTCGCCTCTGGAACTCTGCTGTAACACGTGTTACCAATCAGATGCCAAGATAAGCCGGTTTGTGCGAACTTTTATTGGTTCTGTCGTTGGCTGTCACGAGCACTAGAAGAGATTTATCAGTCCTGCAGCGGTTAAGTTTTGAGGCGCCTACAAATTTCTTTTCAAACTGGGATTCCCCTCCTTATTCTTCATTCTTGTTGACAGACATGAGTAAATGGCTAGAGTAGAATTCGGATGCTAATAGCCACAGATTAAGAGCTACGTTATGTATAACAAAATACATATATAACCTAGGGAAATGTAATGCATAACATAGCTGACAATGGGAAACTGAGTTTCAGGACGGGTAACGGGTGGTTAGGTGGGAGGGGGGAGGGTTGTTGCCATTCACTACACTTGGGTCATCTTTTGGAACAGTGTGATTAAGTACTTTCTACTTGGATGCTTTTATTAAATTAAAACGTTTACTACAGATGTAGCTTGGTAGATGTAGCTTGGTAGATGTAGCAAACATTTTAATGATGTGTTCATGCAGATGGTTGATGTAGCTTGGTAGATGGTTGATGTAGCTTGGTAGATGTAGCTTGGTAGATGTAGCTTGGTAGATGGCTGATGTAGCTTGGTAGATGGCTTATGTTGCTTGGTAGATGGCTGATGTAGCTAGGTAGATGGCTGATGTAGCTAGGTAGATGGCTGATGGCTGATGTAGCTAGGTAGATGGCTGATGTAGCTTGGTAGATGGTTGATGTAGCTTGGTAGATGGCTGATGTAGCTTGGTAGATGGTTAATGTAGCTTGGTAGATGGTTGATGTAGCTTGGTAGATGGCTGATGTAGCTTGGTAGATGGTTAATGTAGCTTGGTAGATGGTTGATGTAGCTTGGTAGATGGGTGATGTAGCTTGGTAGATGGTTGATGTAGCTTGGTAGATGTAGCTTGGTAGATGGTTGATGTAGCTTGGTAGATGGGCGATGTAGCTTGGTAGATGGGTGATGTAGCTTGGTAGATGGGCGATGTAGCTTGGTAGATGGGTGATGTAGCTTGGTAGATAGTTAATGTAGCTTGGTAGATGGTTGAAGTAGATAGTTGATGTAACTTGGTAGATGGTTCAAGTAGATAGCTGATGTAACTTGATAGATGGTTCAAGTAGATAGTTGATGTAACTTGGTAGATGTATTAAGTAACTTTGGAGATGGTTTATGTAGATAGTTGATGTAGCTAGCTAGATGGCTCATATAGCTTGATATATAGTTGATGTAGCGTGGTAGATGGCTGATGTAGCTTGGTATATAATTGATGTAGCTTACAAGAAGTCGAACAAGTAGATGGGAGCATGAATGTTTGAAGTTCCACTGAAGACATTCACACAACATCAGGAGAATTAGAGTTGACGTTAAAGTCACTGCGAGATGCCGGGAGAGATAACTCTGCTCTTAGATAAAGTGCTTAACCCTGATTGTACGGAGCATGGTGGTCGAATCTCTATCGTTGGGATTAATGGGTTAACTTCTTATTCTTCCCTTCCTCATTTGCCTTTCAACGTCGATGGCAGATATAATTTGCGGTTCTTTGCTCTTCTTTTTCGCATCTGCTGCTGTTATGTTTCCTGGTCTTTCTAATATTCTATCAACCCATCTTTTCCGTTTTGACCTTTGAGTCTAGTGTTCTCACAATATTTATTAAAGGCTCGTTGTCTCATGTTTTGGTCTTTCTGTCTTATAATGTAATCAACCTATTTTATTTGTTGTTTCTTAACATTACTGCAAATATTGCCTCGCCTTGTTAATATATTTACATTTTGTTTTATGAATCTTGTCGGATGTTTCTGTTGCATATTTAGCATACTTTGAGTTACTCATTTAGTTACGATTAATTTAATTAGTATTCATCTTTTAAGCCCTTCTCCTGATATACCACCAACTAATTGTTCGGACCGTTGATTTTGTCTCCTGACGTGGCGCTGTTAAGGCAGTCAGTCTTGATTTGCATATGATAACACAACAGTAGGACTGACAGCATGACTCCATTATGATTGGCATTATAATACAGTCTTCCATTAACTGTAAAGGGTGACATAGAATGATGCGGGACTGCACTCAATCGGCGATTGGAGTACGACAGCGAACAATATAAATTAAAAAAAAAATAATAATAATTAAAATATAAACAAATGAAGGAGAACGTAAACAAAATAAATCTAAAAACGTTCTCCGTTTATTCTTCTATTATCAGCTTGTTGTTGCACTTAGAATCATCGGCAATGTACTCTATTATCAGCTTGTTGTTGCACTTAGAATCATCGGCAATGTACTATATTATCACTCCGACCTATTAACCTAGAACAACTCAAAAACGTGCATGAAACACGTTAATACAGAGTAGGTTCAGTTGCGAGGCTCTCACGTTATTTTTAGAAAGTGGCTTCATACAATCTTAAATAATGGTAGACATCTTACTCTTTTGTAATTAGTTCTATAGACTGGGCAATGACTTAAAGCCTCGACTTCTGATTTGTAACTACCAAGGTCATTTCATTGTGTTCAATTTGAATAGGGGAGTTATCAGTTGTCGTCCGTCTCCACAGAACTAGGGACTCAATCTCATTAAGTCTTAGATCAAGTTAGAAACAGGAGGACGGGAGAGGGTGGAGACAGGTTTGCTTCTTCTAAATGGGATCCTAAAAGACACTTGCTTCTCAGCTTGTGTTCACACTTCATAGTTAAGGTACATTTTCTACACACACCCTTTATTACAAAAAAAAACACACACACACACACTTCATCACAATTCATTAACTGTTAGATAACATGAAGCTGATTGATTAGAATATATTATATATAAACACACACACACACTTCAGCACAATCATTAACTGTTAGATAACATGAAGCTGATTGATTAGAATATATTATATATAAACACATACACACTTCAGCACAATTCATTAACTGTTAGATAACATGAAGCTGATTGATTAGAAGGTAAATTTGTAAAGTGTAGGCTCTGACATAAATCAATTAATTTCATATACGCGTAGCTCCATAATTTCCTCATTAAACCTCAGCCCACGGCGTACAGGAGCCGATGATGTTCAAAGTTCAAATAAATGGAGAATTCTAGTTTCTTCACTTTCCCATATGTGTTATTGGTAGCAAGAGCAAAACAGGCAATCACAAAACATCATGAAATGATTCTTGCGAATACAAAATATGGAAGCTCTTTCGTTTTTCCCGTCAAATTTTTTTTTAAAACAAATTAGTGAAATATTTATTTTTATTACAATAGAAACAACCGAGGGAGGGAGGGTGCGACAAAAGGAGAAAAAGGGAAAAAAAAGGGGGGGGGGGGGGAAGGACGGAAGGAAGGAGCTTAGTTAATGCAATTTACAACCGACTCATTACACGCTTTCGTTTTGTAAACCAAAGTGGGATTAACTGTTGTCATTCTTCTATTTAACTATACTTCCTTATGTTTCTTTCTTTATATTTTGTTTGCATGTTTTGTGCGTCTTTTTTATTCATGGTTTTTTAAACGCTCATCTCTCTGTTGCTAAATGACGTCGCAAATAGTTTTTAAATGCGCTAGCCGTGACGCTAGACACTCAGGGGTTGCTCAGTACATAATTACTTCTCATTTGATCTGCTTTGTTGTTATCGTCCCTGCTGAGGACCTTTCGGTCAAAACGTTTTTTATTTGTTTGAGTTTCCGGGTCGCAAAACTACATTCTAATTGAAAAAAAAAAAAAAACAAGAAATAAAAGATGGTGCGACGGAACATTTTGTCCATCTTTCTTTTCTTCGTTTGCACACTAAAAGTTGTGTTGCACTGTGTTTCTCACCAACATGTCCAGTGTGACACAATTCCAGCATCCAATTATTTGTCTCAACAGCATTTTGTTTTTGCTGAATTCCAGGCAAGGTAGAGAGTGTCCAGATCTCTCTTAGAAGAGCGGTCTTACGAGAATTGAGGATTCCTCACCGCCGAACTCTGGTTACATTTCAACGATAACTAAATTGTATGCACCTCATAGGGAGCTCCTAACAAACACCAGAAAGAAACAATCACATTTTTCGGGCATATCATGAGAAGAGGAAAGTTGGAATACTTGGTTACAGCTAGCAAAATAGAGGGGGAAAAAAACCGCGGACTACAGAAAGAAACTATACTGAATAATCTGATGTCATGGCACGGAAAACAGACAACAACAGAAACTATACGATGTACTGTGGATAGTCAATTGTGGAAGGACATGATCGCCAACGCCAATCCAGTACGGCATACGATGAAGCATCTCTAGTCTTTGCATTAAGCAAAACTCGTATACCTCAAAGTAAACAAGTCACACTTAACAGATAACTTTCCACTCGCAACTTCTCACACTAGACTTATTTAGTCCAACTGGTTTTTAAAAGAAATGTTTTCCTATTTGCCTTTTCCAAAGCAAGCAGGCTAATGAAGGCAACGCCCGGGTTGTGAATGTGGCCAGCGGCCTGTGAAAACAAATCTCTGATCACGATTATCCAATCAGCGCCGCAGCGACAGATGAAACACGCGCAGCCAGCGATATCTGTGTTTGTTTATCCGCGGTCAGAATGAGAACAAAATTAGCCCACGGATTGCAAGTGTTCTGGCCCTTTAAACAACAATTTATGAGGAAGCGCTGAGAAAACAAAATGAAACCGTAGATAACAACTCAACGACAGTTCTGTTGTTTGTGTCTAACACATACGGCTAAGATAACACTAATCTCGTGTGTGTATATATATGTATATATATATATATATATATATATATATATATACACACACACATATATATTTGTATGTATAAATCGTGTATGTTTGTGTAGACTGGTCATTTGGTGTACAATTGTTGCAACAATTCTAGAATTATAACTAAAAATACACATTCTGTAGCTAATACACATTCTGTCAAGACTTGAACATAAACTATCGTTGTTAGTCTTCTAAAGCGTACATCTTGTGGTGTCGATGGAGTTCGAAGAACACGTTTGTCAGCTCTATGTACTGGTGATATCTCCATACAACTTATCAGATACAGTGAAACAACATATGCACACGTAACAGAACTCAGTCGTGGTCAATGCGGAGGTCAACGGTTTCATGTGGGATAACACCGATGAGGAAGTTGCAGTCATCTATACAGACGGATCTGTAATACGACACTAAAGGAGTGCATGGGCATTTACAGGACGCTCGTCAGGCTGAATAGTCAAGGAAGACAGTGGTGCATACGTTATGACCACGAGTAGCATGACGATGGAGGTTATGGCAGTGACCGAGGCATTCCTCTGGTTAGAGTCACAAGACTACACCCACGCCTGTATACTGAGTGATTCGATGAGTATACGCATGCAATGGTAAGAGTCTTTGTAGAACTAAAAAATAAGTAAGATCACCTTTGTCTACGTCTCGGGACATGCCGGAGAACGGGAAAATGAAAGAGTGGACAGGTTGGCTAGCTGCGCTATCGTAGAGGACGGTCAACCAATGGATCTGGCGGGCATCATCAATGTTCTGTGGGAAGGGCACAGAACTTCAACAACAATAAGTCCACGTCACTCCTTCAGGTGAAAGAGATGGGAGTTAAGATGGACACAGCCAGAAACGAGAAACTTAGTGGGCGTGTAAGAAGACTAATCAACCAACACAGAACTGAAGTCGTCAGTCGCTGGACACTTCGAGACTTGCTGAGAAGGGGATCTGAGCATCTAAGGACATGTTCGGAGTGCAATGATGATGACCCGCAAATAACTCAATGCATACGTGGGGACTAAATAATGACACCACTAAATATATCGTAGAAGATATGTGCAACCACCTAGGACAAATTGATGAATGAAAGGATAATTATTACAATCAAAACTGTATGGGGCTAAATATAAGAGTTTCGAATGTGAAATTAATCTCAAGAACTTGTCTGATAGTATAAACACCCAAATGTAAAGAGCAAAAATAAGAAGATGAAGAGGTTAGCGAGTTGATTTCCTAAAGGGAAGTAAACCCAGTTTGAAAGAAATGTAAGTAAGTGGCTGGTTAGTGCAATATCAGGAGAATGAACAATGACAAGGGAGGACAAACGATTGCTGACCTCTTCCAAAACATGCGGTGTTTGACTGACCAGGTTATAACGTCGTACCGTAGGCCTATACAATGTGTGTACATTTGGGGAGGGGAGACGAACAGTTGTGAATTGTTCTATGTGTTTGAGGAAACTGTGCCTTACTGCAGAGCTAGCGAGAAAATACAAGTTATTGAGATGAATGTTGATGTTAGCGTCAGGTTTTGGTCATCTATTACTTGCATCGTATCACGAATAACAAAAGATCAGAAAAGAAAACAAACAATTTGAATACGTGATGATTTTCATATATAGATCATTTTGGCAGGCAAAGACCATTCTGCAGGGAATTGTGAAAGAAAGAGGATGTAGACGGAGAAAGAGATTGAAGGATAACATAAAAGAATGAGCAAGCGTCGACCTTGCACAGTCCCAAAGAATGACTATAGATAGAGATCAATGGAAAAGGCTGATAAAGTATATTAGTAGTGTCCATACGACCCCCATGGTAACGGAAGGAAGGAAGGAAGGGAGGGAGGGAGGGAGGGAGGAAGGAAGGAAGGGAGGGAGGGAGGGAGGAAGGAAGGAAGCAAGGAAGGAAGGAAGGAAGGAAGGAAGGAAGGAAGCAAGGAAGGAAGGGAGGAAGGAAGGAAGGGAGGAAGGAAGGAAGGAACCGCAAGAGGAAAAAATAATATTAAAAGTAGCAGCGGTTGTAGGTAGTAAATGTAATGCTCTGCTACTGCGTTCGTCCACTCTTCATCGTCCGCGCTGACAACCCTTAAAGAATGTTCACTGCTAGCATATACACCTTGTGCTGCGACCTTAATAATGACACTAACAACAAGCGTCAGCAGCCTAGTAGTTAGCGCAATGGTGGATACACTTATTCAGGTGTTATCCTGACACTCTTCAGGCATCCATAGAGATGATAAATAAGTAAACACGTTTCAAGTAGACACAATAGAAATGAAGAAAGAAGGCATATGTTCAACATTGGTTCTAAAAGTCCCTGGTCACATCATTAAGACTGAACTTATGATGTTAAACTAGATTTCCTCTAACAATGCAGCATTGGAGACGATGTACAAGAAAGTGGAGTCTGTTGATCTGGCGCAATATCAATGAAACAGCACATAAGTTCGATTACTACGAACTAAGGTAAACATAATTTAGAATGCTGAAACTGTCGACAGATTAGACGAATCTGACGAGTAAATTCTGTTGCGAACTTTTTTTCGGCTGCTTCTTTCGAATGTAACAAATCCACCATGAGTGCAAAGACCTTGTAAATTGCTGTTGTTGCTGATTTCGTTATAATGACAAATATTACGAAAAGTGGTTTTCTTTTATGTTTACACCAATTCAAGGCAGAATCGTACCCATCCGTGCAAAAATCATAACTAGCGAATTGCATCAATGCACATGTGAATTCTTAACCCAGATATCGGAGCACAAAGAAAAATCCTAATACGCCTTACGGAGCATGTCGTAAAAGTAGACTACGGAGGGTTGTGCACTGGGCCCCAGCGATATCTCAAGAGCTACAATAAATGTATTAGAACCACCAATCGAATATAAATACATAACTTCTAAAGCTAGGACCACGGTTTTCAACCTGTTCGTCGTGACCCTCAGAGGAAGTGATTATGTGTTTTCCTAGTGGGTTCCGAAGGTTGTCTATAATGACAATTAACATCAAATATCACCACTTTTCATTTCCAATGGCTGTTATTTAAAAAAAAAAAAAGATCGTTGGTTCCCAGACTATTATTTAAAAACAAGGTTAGTTACAAGATTATTACAAAAGGAGGTCGCGACTCAAAAATGTTTGAGAAACATTGACAGCATCTGGCAGGAAACTAACTAGTGGGATCATATGCATTAACTGTGTTGAAACTCGTTCAAAGATGCAAGTAGAGTGTTAGGTTACTTGTTATCCCTGTCTAAAAGTCACCATTTCACATTGATGAATAAGCCTTCGATATTAACAGCTCAGTCTTGTCGTTTCACATTGACCTTTCCATTCGCGAATAAAACAGTATCATTAATTTGTAGGAAGCACAGCCATGCTGAGACATTGGTCTCTACCATTATAACTGTTTGTTAGATTGCTCTCTACCATTATAACTGTTTGTTAGATTGCTCTCTACCATTATAACTGTTTGTTAGATTGGTCTCTACCATTATAACTGTTTGTTAGATTGCTCTCTACCATTATAACTGTTTGTTAGATTGCTCTCTACAATTATAACTATTTGTTAGATTGGTCTCTACCATTATAACTATTTGTTAGATTGGTCTCTACAATTATAACTGTTTGTTAGATTGGCCTCTACCATTATAACTGTTTGTTAGATTGCTCTCTACCATTATAACTGTTTGTTAGATTGCTCTCTACCATTATAACTGTTTGACTTGAAAACACTCATCCACTGACCACGTGTTCAGGGTTCAATCCCCAAATATGGCGACATGTTGATTTCCCTCTAAGGCCCATACAGCTTTAGAGTTGACGGGGTTGTTAGAAAAATGGGTACCTCTAGAACGAAACACTTCAGGGGAAGAGGTACGTTTACTACACTCGGAACAAAAAACTCACAAATTATCAACAGGAAAAAAACAAACAAACAAAGAATAAGGAACACGATTGATCGAACCCGTACTCCGCGGCACAGCGCCTTGCCACGAGAACCAAATGCTAGAGCACACGGCCAATTCAGCTGCCTAAGAAGATAGCTATCATTGGCGATGTCATTCACGCAAGTGTACTCATGACTATAACATAGGGTTACGATCACAAGTGTACTCATGACTATAACATAGGGTTACGATCACAAGTGTACTCATGACTATAACATAGGGTTACGATCACAAGTGTACTCATGACTATAACATAGGGTTACGATCACAAGTGTACTCATGACTATAACATAGGGTTACGATCACAAGTGTACTCATGACTATAACATAGGGTTACGATCACAAGTGTACTCATGACTATAACATAGGGTTACGATCACAAGTGTACTCATGACTATAACATATGGTTACGATCACATGTGTACTCATGACTATAACATAGGGTTACGATCACAAGTGTATTCATGACTATAACATAGGGTTACGATCACAAGTGTATTCATGACTATAACATAGGGTTACGATCACAAGTGTATTCATGACTATAACATAGGGTTACGATCACAAGTGTATTCATGACTATAACATAGGGTTACGATCACAACTAGGGAATAAATTGTATATCGGTATTTTCTTTTAAGACAAGTGTCTCCCGGATAGGGCAGGGCTGAATACTTGCGTTGCCGGCTAACATTTATAGGACAAAACAGCACGAATAATTGTTTCCGGTGATTTTTTTAGACTGGAGACAAATAATATTAAATGAATAGTATTATGGAGGGGAACTTCGTATCGAATATATTATATATCGCCTCGGAAGTTTCGCTCCATAAAAGTATTCATTTACTTGTCTGCCTCTAGAAACGTTGGAGCCTTGACTGGTCCTCAATAATTATGCCAATGGTCATCATCATCATCATCATAAAGTGCCATACTGGTTGGCGTAGGCGATCATGTCCTTCCACAATCTTCTATAAACAAGGCATCCTATGAATTCTATTGTTGACTGTTTTCCATGGCATGACACCAAGCTATCTAGTATATACCGATGTTCAATCCAACTAAATTAAGTGGGTTCTAAATACCTAATTGGATCCGCGATATCTCAGTGGTTAGTGAGCTGGACTACAAAGGACAAGTGGTAGGGTTCGATCGCAACCGACGGCTTCCGGGTTCACCTAGCCTTAAATGGGTACCGGATTTTTTTCTGGGAAAGTAAAGCAGCACGAGAGTAATATCGACCACATTACCCCAAAAATCATGTGGTGAAGGTCTGTAAAATATATAGGGTCACTAACACCATATTTCCCTATACGCCACTTGGCGTGACGGGGTACTTTACTTTTTTAAAATACCTAATTGACCAAAAGGAGTGACGGCTACCCGTTACTATTATTATGATTTTTTTTTTAAAAATATATAATGGAAACCAAGAAGAAACTATTAATTAGTAGTAGTAGTAGCCTCCGTCAGCCATAGTTGACTATGGATTTTTCAGTGCCCCGAGAAATGTTATTTTTTTATTTTCTTTCGCCGTGCATTCTCTTTTTTCTATGAATATATCTGCTTCTCGTTTGAGTTGGAGCTTTAGAGTGTGTCTCCCGAGATTGGGGTCTGCAGCTATTTCTTCCCAGGCTACAGGGTTTATGTTCAGAGTCCTCATGTCGCGTTTACACACGTCTACAAATCGAAGTTTTGGGCGCTCCCTAGTTCTCTTGCCATCTGCTATAAGAAGATACTAAATACATTAAAAAGAAACGTTACAAAACGTAAAATATTGAAAGTAAAAAAAACTCACAAAACGCTAACAAGTTTCGATGCCACAATGCTATATGTTTAAATAGCCAAATGGTGCATTACTTTCGTTACGTAAAGAATATAACAGAATAAAATACAAGCCATCCATCTTTATGGAAAATAAACCAGTTGGTGATCCTAAAAAAAAACACAGGAGACAATTCACCAGAAACCGTTGTTTGGCATATCTATCGCTTGTGTTACTAGCTGGGTACATCAAACATGATCAAAAATGCTTCCAACCTCAACAACCCACCCCCTTGTTCTTCAGTCCCTGAATCTGATACGCCGGGCTCAAATATATTATATCGCAACAAAGGCTCTTAAATATTATCTTATATACAAAATATTATCTTATATACAGTGTCCGGAGAGAGAGAGAGAGAGAGAGAGCGGAGACGGCATACACAGATACAATGTCACGTTATCTGTCATAGAGTAACGACGTCTCTGGTTTTGTTGTACTGTCCTACTTATCGTAGTGTCCTACTTAAATGTACTGTCCTACTTATCGTAGTGTCCTACTTATCGTAGTGACATACTCATCGTAGTGTCCTACTTATCGTAGTGTCCTACTTATCGCAGTGTCCTACTTATCGTAGTGACCTACTTATCGCAGTGTCTTACTTATCGTAGTGTCCTACTTATCGTAGTGTCCTACTTATCGCAGTGTCCTACTTATCGTAGTGACCTACTTATCGTAGTGACCTACTTATCAAGAACAAAAAGTTATTGCAACAACACTAATCTATACAAGTACTTATGCACATCCACTTACACAGACACTGATGTTCCCTTGGAGTGATGATAAAGATTCAGGAAAAGAATAAAAACATCCTCCTGTGTGTACTCAATAAACAGTTTTGAGTGAAAAAAAACATCTTTAAGTGTGTTATCAATAAATATATTGAGAAAAAAAAACATCTTTAGTGTGTTATCAACAGATTGGAGGGAAAAAAAAAAACTTTATATGTAACCTATAAATTGATTAGAGAAAATATTTCATCTTTGTGCATGTGATCAACAAATAGATTCAAGATTAAAAAAAAAAAAACATCATTAGTGATCTGTTAGCAGATTTGAGGGGGATAAAATGATATTTCTGTGTGATCAATAAACAGATGTGAGAGTAAACAGTACCTTTCTGTGTGTCATGTATAAACATTATCGAGTGCTAAACAACATCTAATTTGGGGATATGTGGACAATAATAAACAAAGTCCAAGTATTGTTTTGGTGGTTTTGTGTTGAAGTGAAAGAACGTGCGCAACGTGTTTGTTGAGACTAGTACAGCAATCACACGAGTCGGTGTAGCTTTGAGGTTCAAGTGGTTGATGTCGGACAAATACCCAGGTTTGATTATCCCAGGTAGTGCATACAGCGGACTGACTTGCCTACTTCAAGTAATGAATGTCATCGATGTTCTGACGCGTTTAACATAAGAGCGGGCGTGGCAGCAGCAGCGGATCTTGTCTGGGGACGCTGTTGACCACGTCTCTACCGTTCTCACGATTCCACTCGTTATTGATTGCTTGACTCGAGGAGTGAACGAGAAGCACAGACACTCGCGACCGAAGAAGCGGATTGCTCCGGTTACTAGAGATGAATGCAACAAATAGTACCTAAATATTGTTGACGGTTATATCAAGACAAAACTATTCCTGTGTCCACTCTTAGCGTACGAATGTGTAAGCAAAACGGGTTTACTATTTCAGGATCCGTCGGAAATATCTTATTATAAAAAAGATCTCCGTAAAACTGTCAAATCACAATTGTATGCCTGCCTACCTCAAAGCGAGTTCTGTGTTGTATACTTTGTGAATGACTGGCTGAATGTCTAGCTGAATGACTGGCTGAATGACTAGCTGAATGACTGGCTGAATGACTAGCTGAAAGACTGGCTGAATGTCTAGTGAACGTCTCTAACAGAGCATTAATCTGCCCCACTGATCACACAAAATGTTGAAGGTGAAATAGTTATCCTCCCCTCCGGCCCATGACTGTTCCCTCCCTCAACGATAGTTTCTGTACAAAAGGACGAACTCTACTCACTTATTAGGAATGTGATTATCCGAACTTCGGTTATCACGACTTCCACTCGTCACATCTGTTCCGGATAATCGAGTTCCGACCTAACTAACTTGCTAGAAGACACGAACAACTGACAGAATACTACTATTCTGATTGCAGTGTTAGGCAAGGTCCTACTCTAATTCACAGGACAAAACAAGATATCCCTTCGACGCTGAAAGGCAGATGAGGAAGGAAAGAAGAAGAAGAAACAAGATAGTAATGACAACGTCCGAGAACCGTTGTTGCTTTGGTAAGATAACGTTGATGTTACCACAGCAGAGAGAGAGAGGAATTAGGTAACCCATCTATACTATGCTCAGTTGCTTGTAGTAATCTCAAATTGGCGTTTTAGCCTCACTCCTTTACATTTTGCAGCATCTGTGGGTGATTCAGAGACATCATAGAATGTATGAAGCGGTTGTAATCTGTAATATGACACAAAAGTACCTTGTTTCTTTGTGGCTAATTCACATTTGTGCTAATGACGTTTTAATACAGGTATAGTTTATGAGATTAAACTTGTTAATAAAAGGCCAATTTTTAGTGGGAAATATTCGATTTGTATCCACTGATGTTATTAAAAACTAAAATGTGTCTTCAAGATACAGAATAAACAGATGATGACGGCTATAATTACGTATCAAACGAAAAAAAATTATGTCCCTAAATCAGTAGCATAAAGGACAGAGAAATAGTCTCGATCATCTTGTATAATAAGGCTACCACTACGTGTTTACAACAGTTAATGATCTGGGCTCAGGTCATGAGCAAGAGACGAAGATTTCACTAAACACGATCGCAAGAATCTGCACTAGTCCGGGCTAACAAAATGCCTCCTTTTCTCTCTCTCTCTCTCTCTCTCTCTCTCTCTCTCTCTCTCTCTCTCTCTCTTTCTAATATCTTCTCATAGATTAACGCCCTGATTATCCTCATCAACCACTGATATTTGACTGGTACTTTCTCATAGAATAACGGCCTGAATATTCTCTTTATCGGTTATTTTTGTCTTGTAGCACATTAATGTTGTAGGGAATCGAATATCCAGACTAACTGTGACGAGTCGAAATACCAGGAGTTAGGATAATCGAATTTATAATGCACGTTAGATATTGTGTCTTGCCATTTCTATCATTTTATTCTGCGCACACATCCAAGAAAGACTATAACTTTGTAACTCTCATTTTCGTTATTTTCCATGTTTCACAGCCATATAATATTACTGATTTAACATTAAGGAAGAGAGGGTCACTATAGCCTAGTTAGAAAAACCAGCCCACTAGCTAACGACGTTCGGACAACCTATGTTCGATTCCCGCAGAAGCAGTTTCTGAAATGTACTCGTGGTTGGAAACAGAAATACCCCAGCGGTCGACCCAGCCGCTTGCAGAGATAGGCACCAGGGTTAATACTCGGGGAAGGTGAAGAATGGCGCCCTGCTCGTGAGTTACGATGCTTGGGGCGATACTAGACATGAGTCTCCGAACACTTCTTGATAGGCGGTCGAGCACATGTGAGTAATGTACTTCTATGCTAATGTTTACAAGTGGCGTATAGGGTATATGGTGTTAGTGACCATAATTTTTATAGATCTTTCGCGCATGATTTTTGGGGTAAAGTGGTCGGTATTACGCCCGTATCGCTGTACTTTCTAAGAAAAAATCCGGTACCCATTAAAAGCTGGGTGAACCCGGAACCGTCGACCAGGATCGAACCCGAGCTCTTGTCCTTGGTAGCTCAGTTCACTAACCACTGAGCTATTGCGGCTCCCGCTCTGATCTAAGCCAAACAAAATTACACTTCATTCCGATCTCATTCAATAAAAAGTATGTCCAAATACAATTTCGCTAAATGATACCTGGCTAGGACCTCATTCAAAGTGATACCTAACTATGACTTCATATAAAATGACAATGGACTAGGACCTCATACAGAATGACATTGGGCTAAGACCACATACAACAAGACACTCGACTAGGGCCTCATACAAATGACACTCGACTAGGGCCTAATACAAATGACACTCGATTATGGCCTCGTCTAAATGACACCCATAAAGACGTCATCCACAATGACACCCGACTAGGACCTTATCCAAAATGACATTCGACTTCGTATTATTGTTGAAAGCACTTTTGCACGCTAATCCCATTTTGTTCTCGTTCAGCTTCAGCGTTGTCGTCTTGAACAGCTCACACAAGGCGCCGCGCAAAACATCACGGCCGAACATTCTAATTGTCACGGCAAACAATCAATCTTCTGCGTGCAACAGGTCCTACTCAGCGCAACGACAAAACCTGGAAATCACGTCAACGCAACAAACGAGGCCTCGAGCAGGAAACCACACGCGCTGTTTACACGAACAAGACGAGCTAAACGGCGGGAAACACGAGGTTCAACGTGCGACACGAGCCTCGTGCGTCCATTCAGTCGGACCAGATCGATATCGAACTGGTAAATCCAGTCCACCCATCTCCGCATCGGAATGTGGAGCTCAAAGTTGGGATGTTTGGTCTCAAGAGGAAATTACAATAGATGCATATTTAATCAGGAACCACCGACCTCGTGCTGTATACACTGAACCAATAACAGTTTGTACATGTAGATGGACGTGGTAGTTGGTCATAATTAGAACGTAATAACTTCTATTCATACTCTTAGTACATGTAGATGGACGTGGTAGTTGGTCATAATTAGAACGTAATAACTTCTATTCATACTCTTTAGTACATGTAGATGGACGTGGTAGTTGGTCATAATTAGAACGTAATAACTTCTATTCATACTCTTTAGTACATGTAGATGGACGTGGTAGTTGGTCATAATTAGAACGTAATAACTTCTATTCATACTCTTTACCTTCCAAGTACTAGAACCTAGTTTCTTCATTGTCCAAGTACTAAATGTCATTTTTTTTCTGATTTTCCAAGCACTAGATCCACATTTTCTTTATTTTCCAAGCACTAGATCCACAGTTTCTTCATTTTCCAAGTACTAGATCCAGTTTCTTTATTTTCAAGCACTAGATCCACATTTTCTTTATTTTCCAAGCACTAGATCCACATTTTCTTTATTTTCCAAGCACTAGATCCACAGTTTCTTCATTTTCCAAGCACTAGATCCACATTTTCTTTATTTTCCAAGCACTAGATCAAGTTTCTTCATTTTCCAAGCACTAGATCCACATATTCTTTATTTTCCAAGCACTAGATCAAGTTTCTTCTTTTTCCAAGCACTAGATCCACAGTTTCTTCATTTTCCAAGCACTAGATCCACAGTTTCTTCATTTTCCAAGCACTAGATCCACAGTTTCTTCATTTTCCAAGCACTAGATCCACAGTTTCTTCATTTTCCAAGCACTAGATCCACATATTCTTCATTTTCCAAGCACTAGATCCAGTTTCTTCATTTTCTAAGCACTAGATCCACAGTTTCTTCATTTTCCAAGCACTAGATCTCCAGTTTTTTGATTGTCCAAGCACTAGATCCACAGTTTCTTGATTGTCCAAGCACTAGATCCACAGTTTCGTGATTGTTCAAGCACTAGATCTCCAGTTTCTTGATTGTTCAAGCACTAGATCTCCAGTTTCTTGATTGTTCAAGCACTAGATCCACAGTGTCTTGATTGTCCAAGCACTAGATCTACAGTTTCTTCATTTTCCAAGCACTAGATCCACAGTTTCTTCATTTTCAAAGCACTAGATCCACAGTTTCTTCATTTTCCAAGCACTAGACCTCCAGTTTCTTGATTGTCCAAGCACTAGATCCACAGTTTCTTGATTGTCAAAGCACTAGATCCACAGTTTCTTGATTGTTCAAGCACTAGATCTCCAGTTTCTTGATTGTTCAAGCACTAGATCCACAGTTTCTTGATTGTTCAAGCACTAGATCTCCAGTTTCTTGATTGTTCAAGCACTAGATCCACAGTTTCTTGATTGTTCAAGCACTAGATCTCCAGTTTCTTGATTGTCCAAGCACTAGATCCACAGTTTCTTGATTGTCCAAGCACTAGATCCACAGTTTCTTCATTTTCCAAGCACTAGATCCACAGTTTCTTCATTTTCCAAGCACTAGATCTCCAGTTTCTTGATTGTCCAAGCACTAGATCCACAGTTTCTTGATTGTCAAGCACTAGATCCACAGTTTCTTCATTTTCCAAGCACTAGATCTCCAGTTTCTTGATTGTTCAAGCACTAGATCCACAGTTTCTTCATTTTCCAAGCACTAGATCTCCAGTTTCTTGATTGTTCAAGCACTAGATCCACATATTCTTCATTTTCCAAGCACTAGATCCACAGTTTCTTGATTGTTCAAGCACTAGATCCACAGTTTCTTCATTTTCCAAGCACTAGATCTCCAGTTTCTTGATTGTCCAAGCACTAGATCCACAGTTTCTTGATTGTCCAAGCACTAGATCTCCAGTTTCTTGATTGTTCAAGCACTAGATCTCCAGTTTCTTGATTGTCCAAGCACTAGATCTCCAGTTTCTTGATTGTCCAAGCACTCGATCCACAGTTTCTTGATTGTCCAAGCACTAGATCTCAAGTTTCTTGATTGTTCAAGCACTAGATCCACAGTTTCTTGATTGTCCAAGCACTAGATCCACAGTTTCTTGATTGTTCAAGCACTAGATCTCCAGTTTCTTGATTGTTCAAGCACTAAATCCACAGTTTCTTGATTGTTCAAGCACTAGATCCCCAGTTTCTTGATTGTCCAAGCACTAGATCTCCAGTTTCTTGATTGTCCAAGCACTAGATTCCAATTTCCTGGCTTTCCAAATATTATATCCCTGATTTATTTCGGGGGGAGGGGGATGTTTGGGTGTGGTGAGGAAGGGGAGGGTCTGAGGAGGAGCAGATGTTAAAACATTATCACAATCTCCTGCAACAACACATATTCATCATTTCTCACTAACATTTTTTATTCTCGTTCACAGGCTGTACAACTATTATATTTGTCTTAATTTATATAATTTGACTTTTTTGTGTCTTAGATAATTGTCTCATGGTTTTCCAAGTATGAAAACTCCTTTTCCTGATTTTTTTCAAGAGCAATTGATCCCCTTTTCCAGATAATACATTCCTGCCTTGTTTCTCTTTAGTTTTCCACATATTATTTCTCTACTTTCAAACTTGCATTTGTAAAATTGAAGTAATCAACCAATCGAAACAAAACAGGGAAAAAAATAAGGAATTTACCATAAAAATAATAAATTATCAAGTAAAAGATATGATCATGCATTTTGGGTAGAGGCCATAGTAATCATTTCAATTGAAAAAAATTGTGAAGAAATGTGGTGACCTTTTTTTGACAGCGTTCTATTGTGTAATAACAACATCCACTATTCACACATGGTAACGACAACACCGGTAGTCTGATGTAGTTGCACCTTTCTTGTGTACATAGAGCAGAGATGAGAAAATAAATCAATACTCGGCGATTCTGCCTAATAACGTGACATGTATGATCAGAGCTGCTGGTCAGTGTTCTGTCTTCTATCCTTTGTAGCGACGAATTTTGTCTTTGTTACTCAGCGTTGTTCTGTGAAGCTGGCACCTTTAATAGATTTACTTGTAATGAAGGTCCGTTCTGTGAAGCAGGCACCTTTAATAGATTTACTTGTAATGAAGGTCCGTTCTGTGAAGCAGGCACCTTTAATAGATTTACTTGTAATGAAGGTCCGTTCTGTGAAGCAGGCACCTTTAATAGATTTACTTGTAATGAAGGGCTGTTCTGTGAAGAAGGCGCTTTTAATAGATTTATTGGTTATTGGCTATTGTTATTGGCTATGGAAGGCCTCGGTCTCACAGCAAACGAATTAAAATCCATAATTGCTCAACCGCCCGTGCCAGTGGAATCATCCGAATTACTAACTCATCTCCCAAACAAAGAAAGGTGACTGTAGTCTCCATCGCAGCAGTCTCAGCACACGCCAAAAGACATAAGGCGAAACCGCGCAGAAAGTGAACACAGCCAACTGTTCCCCGTCATACGATATCATCATTCATCGTAAACAAGCGGGATATCGAAGCAGGATCAAAACGGATGAGACACACAGCTCACGGTGTGCACAGAGCACTTAACTCAATAGCTCCTGCAACAAGCCGGACTTGGAATATGAGGAAACTGCAAGAAGGAACACTTTTCAGACATAGCCTTCAATGGTTCCTGCCGCCTATCCACCATATACCATGGGAGTTTTAATAGATTTACTTGTAATGAAGGGCTGTTCTATAAAGCAGGCACCTTTAATAGATTTACTTGTAATGAAGGTCCGTTCTGTGAAGCAGGCACCTTTAATAGATTTACTTGTAATGAAGGACCGTTCAGTGAAGCAGGCACCTTTAATAGATTTACTTGTAATGAAGGGCTGTACTATAAAGCAGGCACCTTTAATAGATTTACTTGTAATGAAGGACTGTTCTGTGAAGCAGGCACCTTTAATAGATTTACTTGTAATGAAGGACTGTTCTGTGAAGCTGGCACCTTTAATAGATTTACTTGTAATGAAGGACTGTTCTGTGAAGCAGGCACCTTTAATAGATTTACTTGTAATGAAGGACCGTTCTGTGAAGCAGGCACCTTTAATAGATTTACTTGTAATCAAGGGCTGTTCTGTGAAGCTGGCACCTTTAATAGATTTACTTGTAATGAAGGACCGTTCTGTGAAGCAGGCACCTTTAATAGATTTACTTGTAATCAAGGGCTGTTCTGTGAAGCTGCCACCTTTAATAGATTTACTTGTAATGAAGGGCTGTTCTGTGAAGCTGGCACCTTTAATAGATTTACTTGTAATGAAGGGCTGTTCTGTGAAGCTGGCACCTTTAATAGATTTACTTGTAATGAAGGGCTGTTCTGTGAAGCAGGCACCTTTAATAGATTTACTTGTAATCAAGGGCTGTTCTGTGAAGCTGCCACCTTTAATAGATTTACTTGTAATGAAGGGCTGTTCTGTGAAGCTGGCACCTTTAATAGATTTACTTGTAATGAAGGGCTGTTCTGTGAAGCTGGCACCTTTAATAGATTTACTTGTAATGAAGGGCTGTTCTGTGAAGAAGGCACCTTTAATAGATTTACTTGTAATGAAGGGCTGTTCTGTGAAGAAGGCACCTTTAATAGATTTACTTGTAATGAAGGGCTGTTCTGTGAAGCTGGCACCTTTAATAGATTTACTTGTAATGAAGGGCTGTTCTGCGCAAAAGTTTCCCGGAAGTAACATCCATACTGATTGTTTCTGTTAAAGAGACGTCTCTTAAAATAATCTCATAAACGTTTCCTCTGACCACCCCGGTCAGCTGCTTCCATCTGTCGTACAATAGCTATTTCGAGATTGATTCGTTAGACACATCAACAGCCCTCCATATCTCCCGTCTACCTCAAACAATCTACTTACATCAACAAACCCTTCTTTGTCATATAATTATTTCCCTTTGTCATATAATTATTCCTCTTTGTCATATCATTATTTCCTTTTGGCATATAATTATTTCCGTTTGTCATATAATGATTTCTGTTTGTCATATAATTATTTCCGTTTGTCATATAATTATTTCCGTTTGTCATATAATTATTTCCGTTTGTCATATAATTATTTCTCTCTACTCGCCATCTCAAAGATGATGTGTTTTTTTTTTTCTAAAAGAAAAATAACGAATAGAGTGGTGAACAGACAAAAACATTCACGCTTCTACTCAAAGATGCATCAAGTGTAGGAGGCGCGGTAACATAACATAGTTGTTGGCACTGATTTCACGGGTCAAAGGTTGTGGACTCGATCGCTCTCAGGTGGAAAACGTTCACACACGATTAGCATCAGCACTAGCTGACACATGTCAATGCATGGCCGTTGGAGAGGGAAGTAGAAGGCATCCAGGGAGAGACAGCACAGGGCCGCGATTACCCAGGGATGTGTCCAAAAGAATTTGAGGTCATACAATGTACTCATCAACGACAGTAATGATAGGCGGATACATTTATCTTCTAAAAGGAACATTTCAAACAAGAGAAAAGACAAGATCACGTATTAAGCAACATATGGTAGAGCAGGGTTTCATGGATAGCTCTTAGTTTAGTTTAATCGACAGGTCATCTTCGCTGCACATTGGACAAGTCTATAAGTGCTCAGATCTGCTCAGAAGGAATCCCACCAACGTGTAGCGCCTAAGGACATCGGTGTTGTGTTGGTTGACAAGTCTTCTTTGGATTCCTACGAAGCGCCCTCGTCTGGTATCTCCCATCTTGACATGATATTAGTCAAGTCTATTCATGGCTGCGAATTCAAGTTCATATTTTTAGTTATTTTTTCGTCAAGCGTCCGTGAGGGTATTGAGACTGCCATAGCGGGCCATTGCCCTTACACTCCCAACATCAGCCAAACTGTCAAGTCTGTTAGCACGTTCGTTAAATGAACAGCACTACAGAGGACGAAAGGATTCTAGGCTTACCAGCCATAAATAGGAACTGCGTTGTTTCCCCAGGGGTAAAGAAAAACGTTACTGACCACTTTACTAAAACCTGTTCATTTGAATTCTAAGTATAGAGCCCACGTTTCTTAGCTTACAAGAGTTAGGTCTTATTTCTTGGATTTCAAATTTGTAGTTATCTTTTCTTGGCTATCCAAGAATTAGTGGATCCTTTTTTTTTAGAATTCTTGGTAGTGAATAATGGCGACCAATCTCTGAACACAAGGCTAATTATTCATCTTTTTTAGATACCCCATTTGTGTTTGCAGGTGTTACAAACCAACTCCGTCTTGTTCAGCGCTATTATTCTTCATTGTGATCATCAGTTTAACCTTCACACATCAATCAACTTTACACATTAAGGTAAATCAATTATACATTTCATAAATCATTATAAACTCAGTAGCATTATACATTATTTGGCACTGATCTGTATATTCCTACATCATTCACGCAATCAAACACACACATTTGCCCAACTACTCCAAGGCTGATCACGCAGCAGCTGCAATTAATTCACAATTCATAACATTTATTTCCCCGAAATCTCCATATGCATTGCAGACACTCTGTCTTTCACGTATTTCGCCTTTCTCATACACGCAACGTATCTACGCCCACTTGATGTCCTTTGAGGGCCGACGACAAGAAGTAATCACCCAGCCAAGGTAGCAAATGAAGAAACTGCTCACATCTTTCATTTCAGTCAATATTTGTTCTCTATTTTTTCAAATTTATATTTCTATCTGACATGACTTTGTTAGTTGATTGAATTACTCCAATATGAAGTCATCTAAGCGCTTTTTGATTCAGCAAATCATGTAAGTATTTTTTGTTGATATTTTGATTTGACTAAGTTTAGAAGAATGTTGAGAGTACCATGGACAGCTAAGAAGAGTAATGAAAACGTAATGAATGAGGTAAAAAAGAGAACTAATTTTCAATATTAAAAAGAAACCATCATCATTTATTTTGACCATGTAATGAGAAGAGAAGAGCTGGAATATATTGTAACAACTGGGAAAATTGAGGGCCGAAAAGATAGAGGCAAGCAAAAAGAAAAGATACCAGACAGTGTAAAATAATGGCTTGGCAGCAGAAGGTCAACAACAGAAATGATAAATAACTGTCGAGATCGAAAGTTGTGGAAAGACATGATCACCTACGTCAACAGGCACAGTACGTGATGATGATGATGTCTGTTTACGCAAAACGAGGCAGCACATGATAATGATTGTGGTGATGATGAAAAACCAGGATTGACAGAAACTTGGAAGGTTCAACCAGTGGCTTTGAGACAAGTCTTTAATACTCAAACACAAGACATTAATGCCGATATGTTACAATATACAACTGAGTATATCTCTCAGCGTTGTCCTATCAGTGTTAAACGTGGAGATTAACAGCAAATGAGAATATAAAGATCCTAACAATGAAATAGAATGTTTTCGATGCATGCTTAACGTGACAACAAGAAATAAAATAAGAAATGAAGAAATCAGGAATAAGGTGTGCAGCGAACCAAAATAGCACCGGCAAGAACACGTCCATTTCACCTTGACTCTGGATGACAATAGAGGAAGCAGAATAATATGTGTTTATGGGTCTCCTAGCTTTCCATTGAATACCATGTTTTGGTATTTGCAAGTGTTTGAAATATGATGCTGTCCTAGTTTGCATTTTAATTATGGTAAATGGCGATTAATTGTAAATGCCATAATACTGACATTTCATCTCATTTCACTGACACAGGAACTGATAGTTCATTATAAATGACATTATCCCGGAATCCTACTCTGAATGAGCCATGATCGCAGAAGCAGCAGAAGAGGAAGAAATGACATGTTCTAATTGTTGCATCATCTTATTATACAAGGAAATGAATATGGAGATAACACTAGCCAGAGAAGAAGCAAAACTGTAAAGGTCAACTATAAAGAAGTTTTAAAGATATTAAACGGTAATACTATTCACAGTGGGAACAAGACAGCATAAAATGCAATGATGGATAGTATTAATTATCTAGGATAGACCTTATCATACTCCCCTTCGCACGGCCACAACCGAGTGTGGCACGACATGTACTCTAAACTACAGAAAAATGGCACCAGTCTGTGCCAGTCCCTAGCAGATACGACAGCAAAACACAGTCTACAAGACTGTCCCGGTACACAGACTTTGGGAGGAAAACATGGTCCATGATCAGTGCATTAGAAGAGAAACTGTATGGCTGAACGGGGAAACTGTATGGCTGAACGAGGAAACTATGGCTGAACGGGGAAACGGTATGGCTGAACGGGGAAACTGTATGGTTGAACGGGGAAACTGTATGGCTGAACGGGGAAACTGTATGGCTGAACGGGGAAACTGTATGGCTGAACGGGGAAACTGTATGGCTGAACGAGGAAACTGTATGGCTGAACGGGGAAACTGTATGGCTGAACGAGGAAACTGTATGGCTGAACGGGAAAACTGTATGGCTGAACGGGGAAACTGTATGGCTGAACGGAGAAACTGTATCGCTCAACGGGGAACTGTGTGGCTGAACGGAGAAACCGTATGGCTGAATGGATAAACTGTATGGCTGAACGGATAAACTGTATGGCTCAATGAGGAAACTGTATGGCTCAACGGGGAAACTGTATGGCTGAATGGAGAAACTGTATGGCTCAACGGAGAAAATGTATGGCTCAACTGAGAAACTGTATGGCTCAACTGAGAAATTGTATGGCTCAACGAAAATCCTGAAACAGAGAGCAGACTCCATAGGAGAATCCGGAATCCCAGACTGAATGTTTCATGATTGCTTTAAAAAAAAATATCTCTGTTTTCTTTCTTTGACTTTTCCTCCACTGCAGTAATGATTTTTCCTATCACAATTCTGCAGTAAGTCTACACCCCAGTGCTCGCTCACACAGATGTCTACTACATCATTAAACCATTGTCTTCACCCCAGTGCTCGCTCACACAGATGTCTACTACATCATTAAACCATTGTCTTCACCCCAGTGCTTGCTCACACAGATGTCTGCTACATCATTAAACCATTGTCTTCACCCCAGTGCTTGCTCACACAGATGTCTGCTACATCATTAAACCATTGTCTTCACCCCAGTGCTCGCTCACACAAATGTCTGCTACATCATTAAACCATTGTCTTCACCCCAGTGCTCGCTAACACAGATGTCTACTACATCATTAAACCATTGTCTTCACCCCAGTGCTCGCTCACACAGATGTCTGTACATTATTAAACCATTGTCTTCACCCCAGTGCTCGCTCACACAGATGTCTGCTACATCATTAAACCATTGTCTTCACCCCAGTGCTTGCTCACACAGGTGTCTGCTACATCATTAAACCATTGTCTTCACCCCAGTGCTCGCTCACACAGATGTCTGCTACATCATTAAACCATTGTCTTCACCCCAGTGCTCGCTCACACAGATGTCTGCTACATCATTAAACCATTGTCTTCACCCCAGTGCTCGCTCACACAGATGTCTGCTACATCATTAAACCACCGTCTCCACCCCAGTGCTCGCTCACACAGATGTCTGCTACATCATTAAACCATTGTCTTCACCCCAGTGCTTGCTCACACAGATGTCTGTTACATCATTAAACCATTGTCTTCACCCCAGAGCTTGCTCACACAGATGTCTGCTACATCATTAAACCATTGTCTTCACCCCAGTGCTCGCTCACACAGATGTCTGCTACATCATTAAACCATTGTCTTCACCCCAGTGCTTGCTCACACAGATGTCTGCTACATCATTAAACCATTGTCTTCACCCCAGTGCTTGCTCACACAGATGTCTGTACATTATTAAACCATTGTCTTCACCCCAGTGCTTGCTCACACAGATGTCTGTACATTATTAAACCATTGTCTTCACCCCAGTGCTTGCTCACACAGATGTCTGTACATTATTAAACCATTGTCTTCACCCCAGTGCTTGCTCACACAGATGTCTGCTACATCATTAAACCATTGTCTTCACCCCAGTGCTTGCTCACACAGATGTCTGCTACATCATTAAACCATTGTCTTCACCCCAGTGCTCGCTCACACAGAAGTCTGCTACATCATTAAACCATTGTCTTCACCCCAGTGCTCGCTCACACAGATGTCTGCTACATCATTAAACCACCGTCTCCACCCCAGTGCTTGCTCACACAGATGTCTGCTACATCATTAAACCATTGTCTTCACCACCGTCTCCACCCCAGTGCTTGCTCACACAGATGTCTGCTACATCATTAAACCATTGTCTTCACCCCAGTGCTCGCTCACACAGATGTCTGCTACATCATTAAACCATTGTCTTCACCCCAGTGCTCGCTCACACAGATGTCTGCTACATCATTAAACCATTGTCTTCACCCCAGTGCTCGCTCACACAGATGTCTGCTACATCATTAAACCATTGTCTTCACCCAGTGCTCGCTCACACAGATGTCTGCTACATCATTAAACCATTGTCTCCACCCAGTGCTTGCTCACACAGATGTCTGCTACATCATTAAACCATTGTCTTCACCCCAGTGCTTGCTCACACAGATGTCTGCTACATCATTAAACCATTGTCTCCACCCCAGTGCTTGCTCACACAGATGTCTGCTACATCATTAAACCATTGTCTCCACCCCAGTGCTTGCTCACACAGATGTCTGCTACATCATTAAACCATTGTCTTCACCCCAGTGCTCGCTCACACAGATGTCTGCTACATCATTAAACCATTGTCTTCACCCCAGTGCTCGCTCACACAGATGTCTGCTACATCATTAAACCATTGTCTCCACCCCAGTGCTTGCTCACACAGATGTCTGCTACATCATTAAACCATTGTCTCCACCCCAGTGCTTGCTCACACAGATGTCTGCTACATCATTAAACCATTGTCTTCACCCCAGTGCTCGCTCACACAGATGTCTGCTACATCATTAAACCATTGTCTTCACCCCAGTGCTCGCTCACACAGATGTCTGCTACATCATTAAACCACCGTCTCCACCCCAGTGCTCGCTCACACAGATGTCTGCTACATCATTAAACCACCGTCTCCACCCCAGTGCTCGCTCACACAGATGTCTGCTACATCATTAAACCACCGTCTCCACCCCAGTGCTCGCTCACAAAGATGTCTGCTACATTATTAAACCACCGTCTCCACCCCAGTGCTCGCTCACACAGATGTCTGCTACATCATTAAACCACCGTCTCCACCCCAGTGCTCGCTCACACAGATGTCTGCTACATCATTAAACCACCGTCTCCACCCCAGTGCTCGCTCACACAGATGTCTGCTACATCATTAAACCACCGTCTCCACCCCAGTGCTCGCTCACACAGATGTCTGCTACATCATTAAACCATTGTCTTCACCCCAGTGCTCGCTCACACAGATGTCTGCTACATCATTAAACCATTGTCTTCACCCCAGTGCTTGCTCACACAGATGTCTGCTACATCATTAATCCATTGTCTTCACCCCAGTGCTTGCTCACACAGATGTCTGCTACATCATTAAACCATTGTCTTCACCCCAGTGCTTGCTCACACAGATGTCTGCTACATCATTAAACCATTGTCTTCACCCCAGTGCTTGCTCACACAGATGTCTGCTACATCATTAAACCATTGTCTTCACCCCAGTGCTTGCTCACACAGATGTCTGCTACATCATTAAACCATTGTCTTCACCCCAGTGCTCGCTCACACAGATGTCTGCTACATCATTAAACCATTGTCTTCACCCCAGTGCTCGCTCACACAGATGTCTGCTACATCATTAAACCATTGTCTTCACCCCAGTGCTTGCTCACACAGATGTCTGCTACATCATTAAACCATTGTCTTCACCCCAGTGCTTGCTCACACAGATGTCTGCTACATCATTAACCATTGTCTTCACCCCAGTGCTTGCTCACACAGATGTCTGCTACATCATTAAACCATTGTCTTCACCCCAGTGCTCGCTCACACAGATGTCTGCTACATCATTAAACCATTGTCTTCACCCCAGTGCTCGCTCACACAGATGTCTGCTACATCATTAAACCATTGTCTTCACCCCATGCTTGCTCACACAGATGTCTGCTACATCATTAACCATTGTCTTCACCCCATGCTTGCTCACACAGATGTCTGCTACATCATTAAACCATTGTCTTCACCCCATGCTTGCTCACACAGATGTCTGCTACATCATTAAACCATTGTCTTCACCCCAGTGCTTGCTCACACAGATGTCTGCTACATCATTAAACCATTGTCTTCACCCCATGCTTGCTCACACAGATGTCTGCTACATCATTAAACCATTGTCTTGAAGGTGTAGAAGGGTTCGGGTTCGATCCCCAGCAGTGGCGGATTTTTTTCGGACTCACAAGGCTCCGGGGTTCACCCAGCCTCTAAAAATGGGTACCAGAGTTTTTTTTTTCTGGGAAGTAAAGGCGGACTGACGTGATACTGACCACATCACCCAAAAATGTGCCGTGGTTATAGAAAAGTCTGGTCACCAACACCATATTCCCCATACGCCTAGCAAGGCGTCAAGGGAACCTTTACTTTACTTCAAGGTGTGTATGTAGCCAACTTCGGGCTGCCTCAAAGTGTCTAGAACTCTGAGAGAGATGTTGTCTGCTTGTGATCTAACGCCTTATCTGTCTCAAGCACCTTAATCCGTTGTTTCTTTATATGATCAAGCATTGGTAATACCCGTAATAAGATCTTGTTTCCAGATCTTTTCCTTATATTCTCATTTTTGCATCTGTCTCTTATATATATATATATATATATATAAGATCAAGCAAGGTAGCAAAAAATGAAATATAATAAAATTTTTCAGGTTTTATAACACACAAATAAAGTGTTAAAGTTTGTTTATTTGCATTACGATAATCATCACTGCATACCGGACGACCCCGCAGGTGCCCCGATATCTCCCTAGAGAATCTCGACAAAATCCGAAGAGTACCTACCGATCATAGAACGTCATATTATGTCTTCCCATCGCCCTTCCCCCGCTTTTCTCGCAACATTAAAAAAAAAAAACTTAATGGAAGCAATGGATAAGAGCAAAAAGAGGGTTGGGTGCAAGGAGTCTGTAGAATCAATTAGTGAACTAAATGTTTATTATTTTTAAAAAATATATTATACAATTAAAAAAATTAAGCAAGGTATGTAGTCCTAACTTTCTTATAGCAGAAAAATCAAAGTAAAAAGTCCAGCCATTGTGCATGATGAAAAGCTAGGACGGCTGAGAAGTGCTGCCATCAATAGCAGGGTACGAACCCTGCGGCTAACACAACGGTTCTACAAAAGCAAACATCGATAATAAACACATGCATTAACGTCGTGATCTCTCTCTCTCTCTCTCTCTCTCTCTCTCTCTCTCTCTCTCGCTCCTTCTCTGCTTGTGATGGAGTCGGTTCTCTACTTAACACGTGTCAAGGCCGTGTAGTTCGTGCACCAACCATTTTACTCCAACTTCAATAGCTCTCCTTTTCTAGCCTCCCATTAATCTATTTTTCTACATTGTAGTTTTTCTTCTCTCCTACACTTTAATGACTCGTTAGTAGTAGGAGGTGGACACAATGCTCCTGGTTTTTTAGTTGACCAAAGAGAAGGAGGAAAGGAGAAAGATTTCCTCCTTCAAGTACAAGAGTTATATAGAGACTACGGCAAGCCGCGGCAAGCTGCGGCAAGCCAGAGTGATGTCATGATATATATGTATATATGAATAGGGTTGTATAGTGCATGAAGGGGTGAGTCATGTATTGGACATCAGTTTTTCCCGCCAAAGTGACTTCCAATAGGAGCTAGTGTGTGTGTGTGTTGTCCGGCTATAGACCACGCCCACTCCGGAAGTGAAACTACCATATTAGGGAGTAGTGATACGTTAGTTATTTCATAGTTATGGTGAGTATATATACATATAATAGTAATAGTAATAGTTATTATATTTACGTGGACGTAAATGGGCCTCGTATTTAAGATATGGACCATAAGTAGGTATATATACATACATATATATTGGCAAATCTTGCTGGCGGTATGAACCGGCAGCTCAATATCTCCCACCGTGCCACATAATGACCCAATCAATAAACCGCTCGCGTGAGTTTAATGATTATTGTCTCCAGCGAGCGCGAAACGCCAACAGGTTATGTAAAAAAAGGCGCGTACACGGTTTAATATATTCATTCGACTAGCGTCGGTCGGTCAGTCAGTCACGCGGTACCCACAGTGATAACACTGCTAGATACGTGTCCATATCTGTAAATCTACCACCAGAGCCTCACCGATAATATCCTACCAGAGCTGTAAATCTAACAGCTGATAACCAGAGGTGTTATACTGAAACAACGTCGGAGAAGCTAGGAGAACCACCCTTTAAAAACCAACATTATAAGAATACAGGTAAGTTGAAATTTTGCTTAAAATACATAACAATGTGTGTTTATTATCATAGTTTTATTAATGGAAACGAATTACGTAACATATAGGAACGTGTTCGGTAAGTGTCGTAACGGTCACAGAGCAAAGCTGTTACGAAATAGAGTCCACATCGTCGTATCCTTTTCGTTAGAGAAGTCTTGGAACTTTTTCCAACCTCCGTATTTTACAAGCCAGTCTCCGAATAATCCACCGATAAACATCCCGGCAAAGAAAGCGAAGTTCTTTTCCAGAGAAGATATATCTGTATCAGAATCGTAAAAGTCTTTGACATGGTTCTTAATTAGTCGATAAGCCAGCGTATAAATAACCACGAGGCGGCCACAGTTTAAAATTCCATCTGAAACCATATAAACCACAATGGTCGCAAACGAGGCGTAAATATCCTTATCCCCGACTCCCAAAGTCATACCAGCGAATAACGAGTCATATCTCTCTGATACCGTATAGACTAGTTTAGCCATTGATTTATAAAACGGGGAAATCTTCTTTTAGTGTTATCGTAAGTGTGGATAATATCAACAGCTAAGACCACAAATTCGTTCGAAATTGTACCCACACACATTTTACAATCAGAACTAGTCATTTTCGAATCCATATAAGATAAATTCAGAAGCGTGCGTGGTACGTGAAATCAATAATGTGAAACATGTCTGGACATGTTCGGTTATACATTACGCGTGAGTCACACAAACTGAGCGATGTACATGATTAAGTTCCACGAAGCTTATAGTTCCAGTCGCGTTAGTACACATATTGTAAAAGTGGTATGGTTATGATAGTGATATGAACATGATAGGGATAGAGACTCAAATATGTCGATAAAAGCTTTAGTAAACACCTAGATACCCGCTCACCGACAAAATATAATATTTAAAACTAACTGTTAATGGATGCGTGTTTTAGTTAAGTAATAAGTACGTAGATGTTGATAATGTGTTTTGAGTGTAAAGATTAAAGTACTGATAAGGGAGAGCTAGACCGAGAGAGAGAGAGAGAGAGAGAGAGAGAGATAGAAAGAAAAAAGAAAGAAAGGTAGAGAGAAAGAAAGAAAGAAAGAAATAATCGAAGCATACTGATACAGCATTGGCTGACGGTTAGAGGGAGTTATAATACGATCAGGAAGATGGGCTTTATAACATAACCGCTCACTGATAAAAATATAATTTTTAAAAGTAAGTGTTAATGGATGCATGTTTTATTTAATGAGAATTATGTTCGTTATGTGTTTTGAGTGGAAAGATTAAAGTACTGATAAGGGAGAGCTAGACCGAGAGAGAGAGAGAGAGAGAGAGAGAGAGAGAGAGAGAGAGAGAGAGAGAAAGAAAGAGAGAAAGAAAGAAAAGAAAAGAAAGAAAGAAAGAAAGAAAGAAAGAAAGAAAGAAAGAAAGAAAAGAAAAGAAGAAAGAAAGATTTGAAACGGTCTGATATAGCGGTGGTAGACGCTGAGAGACAGTTATAGTAAACTAGCGAAAGCGGAGAAATGAGTCATATCTGGCTATAGCGTTAATGATAGTAAGAGCGAAGGATGAGTTTTGAGTTGTACGGGGATGGTGTAAGACATGATAACCGGTGAGGTTAGGTGTGCTAATGAAGTGGTCGATAACTAATAAATGTCTAGTAACATATAGTATGTGTGCGTGCGTACATGTGTGTGTGTGTGCGCGCGCGTGCGTGTGCGAGCGCATGTTATATATGTATACTATTTCAATGTATTTTTGGTACGCACACTAAATGCGTGGTTTTATCTCGTTGACAGATGGCCTCACGTAACGAACTTGTAAGCAGACCACGCCACGTGTGTGAAACGTGTGGGAAAAGCTTTACACGGCGACACGATCTAGCCAGACACGTAGATAGTGCGCACGGCCAACAGAGATATCCGTGTCCTATATGCGGCTGCATCTTTACAAGATCCACAAATCTTACCAAACATGTGGCGAAGAAACACGCAGCATATGCATCTATATCATCGGCACCAGCACCGGCTACATCAAGGGCCCCGATAGTATTCTCTGCAACAGACAACAACGTTGCAGAGACCGGGGATGAAGAACACTCTATAAAGAAACCCCGAGTAGATAACACTCGTGGGGGTGAGCAGTCTAGAGACAGTACAGAACACATATCATCTGTACGCATTAATACTAAATACTCGTGTAAAGACTGCGGGAAAATCTTCAAAAGACAAGACAATCTAGATCGGCATGTAGACACTGTTCACAATAAACAGACATACCAGTGCCCTATATGTGTATGCGAATTTAACAGACAGGACAATCTAAGAACACATATTAAAACAAACACCAACTACCGATATCAACAAGTACAAGCTCAACATCCTCGACAAGACCATCAACCACCTCCACAACAGCAGTGTCAACCACCTCCACAACAGCAGTGTCAACCTCCTCCTCCTCAACACAGTCAACCTCCTCCGCCACCTCATCAGCTTCGATACCGACGACCTGTTCAAAGTCCAGAGCTGAACTAACAAATAAGAGGAAGCGGAATAATGAACAATCGATAGAGAGTCAACACAGCAAGAAGGCGCGAACGGATCTAGAATTAGACAGTTTAGCTAGTTTACCAGCAGATGTTAGACAGGTCTATGTCGACAACTGGTCTGCAATAAGGTCACATAGTAATAATAATAGGCATCTGTCAGTCCACACGGTCTTCCATAAACCAAATTCACCCCTAAGGGCAAACTGGGCAAATATCCTAAATCCCATCTTTAATAACCAAACACGTAGATTTAAAATAAATTATTCTCACAATTTCATCCTGCGGAATAAAGAAAACAATGATCTTCGGTTTTTCCATAGTAGTTTCAATAATAGTTTAATTCTTGCAACTCCGATGGTTATAAATAACAGAGCAGATTTTGATAGGTTCCTCACCCAACTACAAGATAGCGACCCCTTAAACCACGCAAATCATAATAGACCGAGCACTAAATATAGCGTCGAAACCCTTCCCAGCACTTCGTTCTATTTCTATAATTTCGTAGAATATCCTATCGGGTGTCTAACCACCGAACTGCCACAACACATTACAAACAATAAATTCATTTATACATTACAAAATAGCAAGCATGGGCCAGCATATACTGATAATCTCTGTTTCTTTAGATGCGTAGCGTTATTTAGGGGTGGTAATCTCAGTAATTTACACACACCCACCAGCGATCTCCTGAAACAGTGGCATGACCACCAGGGGCTAGATATAGACGACGAGTTCCCCGGTGTAACGCTAGCGCAGATTCCCTCACTAGAGAAGTGTTTCGGTATTAACGTGGACGTCTTCGCTTTTGACAAAGACCAAGCCCTGTCCCCAATGCTAAGAGGTAGTACGACTTTTAGCGACACCTTACGAGTTCTATTTTACGAGGAACATTTTATGTATATAGAGGATATAGATAAGGCGGCCCGGGCTTTTTCTTGTCCTAAATGTGGAAAATTGTGGAAAAGTTTACGCCGCATGACAAGACACGAGAAGACATGTACCGGGAATAAGCGAAAAGACAAGTATATCGGAGGAGTTTATAAGAACAAAGAGGGTATACTCGAAACGATAGCTAATAGGGGTATAGAAGTTCCTAATAATTACGTGTATCCCTACAGAGCGACGTACGATTATGAATGTTACTTTAGTAATGTACCGACGACAGATGGAAACACTAGTAGTGTGACCGAATATGTAGCCAGGCATATTCCAATGTCTTGTGCCGTAGCCAGTAATATTCCGGGTTATGAGAAACCAGTATGTTTTGTGAGCGAAGGTGATTCTCAAAAATTAGTGAGTAAAATGATAAATTATCTAGAGACATTAGCGAAACGGGCATATATAATCTTACGCGGCAGTTTCAAACAAGTTTTTGACAGTTTAAGAGACAGGGGTGACTGTAGTGACCTCATAGCGAAACTCGAATCATACTTGAAAGAGCTCCCCGTTATAGGGTTCAACTCTGGAAAGTATGACTTAAACGTTATCAAACCCTATTTAATAAGACATTTCGTAGCTGGGGCGAACAAAGTAGAAAAAGCGAACGAAGAAGATGAAGAAGATGATGAAGAAGATGACGTTGAAGAAGAATTGAAAAATGATGACGATGAAGAAGAAGATGACGATGAAGAAGAAGATGACGATGAAGAAGAAGATGATGAAGATGAAAATGAAGAAGAAGAAGAGCCGAAACAAAACAAAACTAAAAAGGGGTGACCTCGCCCTTCAAGTTTATCGTTAAGCGCAATAATAATTTTATGTGCATCTCCACCAGTCGACTAAAGTTCTTAGATATTATAAATTATCTCGCCCGGGGTTCTCTTATAGTAAATACTTGGCGGCGTACAAGATTAAAGAGACTAAAGGCGTATTTTGTTACGAGTATATTACCGATCTAAAAAAGTTAGACGAAACCTCTCTCCCCCTCATGAGGCCTTCTTTTCGACGCTTAAAAACTGTAATATTTCAAACGAAGAGTACGAGTATTGTAACAAGATATGGGCGGACAATAACATGTCCACTCTCAGAGATTTTCTTGTTTGGTATAACAACAAGGATGTCGGGCCCTTCCTACTCGCATTAGAGAAACAGATCGAATTTTACGCGGGTTTAGGTGTAGATATGTTTAAGGACGCCATTTCAGTCCCCGGTGTGACGTTAAGATACCTCTTCAACACCATACCTAAAAACGTAGTCTTTTCGTTATGCGGTAAACGCGAGGCAGAGCTTCATAAAACACTTAGAGATAATATAGTGGGTGGTCCGAGCATAATCTTTCATCGCCACCACGAGAAGGACGAGACTCGAATCAGAGGTAATCCTCAAAACGTAGTAGAGAGTCTTAAAGGCTACGACGCAAACGCTCTGGGCATTGATGCAGAAAATGCCCACTGACTTTCCAATTATACGAAAAGTTGAGGACGGGTTTAGACAACGTAAAGTTAATTATTACGATCAGCAGAGTAGAGAGTGGTTAACGTGGGTAGCTCACAAACACAACATTGAGTTGCGAACTCAATACAACGGGGGTGAGGTACCACTGGGACCTCGTAGGATTAGAGTGGATGGCTTCTGTCAAAAGAGTAACCTATCCGCTAATAATAAAGTCTGGCAGTATCATGGTTGTCTGACGCACGGCCATATCTGTCACCTCACTGAAAAACACAAAGGTGTTAACCCTATAAACAAAAAACCCTTGTCCGAGCTATACGACAAGACCCGGGAAATTCGCGAATATTTAACCAATGACGTTGGAGTTGACGTGGTTGAGATGTGGGAATGTGAGTGGCAAGAGCTAAAGAAAACCGACAGCACAATTATTCCGTTTCTTAAACAAGCCCTCCCCAGAGCAAAACCATCGTATGCCCGGGAAAAATTACCACTAACCATCGCGCAGATCTTGAAAGCTGTTAAAGACGAAACGCTGTTTGGTCTGGTAGAATGCGATATTCATGTCCCGACTCTCTCAAGGAATATTTTAGCGAAATGACACCCATATTTAAAAACGTAGACGTGTGTAGAGACGATATAGGAGAGCTTATGAAGGAATACGCCGTGAAAAATAAATTATTGACGACCCCTAGACGTACCCTGATAGGTAGTTATATCGGGAAGAAAATTCTTTTAGCCACCCCCTTATTAAAATGGTATTTGGATCACGATCTAGAGGTAACCAACATCTACCAGGTGATCGAATACCACCCTGTTAGTTGTTTCAAACAATTTGGGGATACCGTATCCGACGCCAGACGAAAAGGGGATGTAGATGAGACGCAGTCCATTACGGGGGAGACCATGAAGTTGTTAGGGAATTCGGCGTACGGAAAAACTCTCACAGATAAAGCGAAACACTCGAACGTCGCGTACTGCGAGGGTGAGTCCGCTTCCAAGCTCGTTAACGACCCCCTATTTAAACATATGACAGATTTAGGAGTAGGGAATATATTCGAGGTGGAAATGTTAAAAAAGACGACGAGGTGGGACCTTCCGCTACAAATCGGCTACTTTGTATATCAATACGCCAAGCTACGGATGTTGCAATTTTATTACGATTTTTTAGACCGTTCGTAGAGAGATCATACTTTCAGTTGTGTGAAATGGACACTGACAGTCTGTATTTGGCGTTAAGTAAACCTAGTTCAGCTGCCGCCGTTAGACCGCCTTTACTCGAAACTTTTTATAACGAGTACGATCAGTGGTTCCCCTCAGAGACCTGTAGCGTTCATCGGGAGGAGTTTGTTAGGAGTAAAGGTAAATTTAAGGTAGATTGTCGAGACTGCGAAAAAAACAAAATTGTACCATAAACGTACCCCGGGTTTATTTAAGTTAGAGTACGAAGGGGATGGGATGGTATCGTTATGTAGTAAAACATACCACTGTTTTGGAGATTACTCAAAAACTAGTACTAAGGGGCTTAGCAAACATCACAATAAACTAGACAAAGATATATTTATGAAGGTTCTCAAGACACAACAGGCGCAGGGAGGGAAAAATGTGGGTTTTAAACGATATAAATCGAGTGTCTATACATATACACAGCACATAAATTCTCTCTCTTATTTCTACATCAAACGCCGTGTGCACAACGACAATGTGACGACTTTTCCGTTAGGTATCTAGAGTATTATATATATATATATTATGTATATACAATGATACTTCTGTGATAGATTTATGTCCAGTGATAATGAACATATGTTTGTGTCGTTGTCACGTTTATATTGTATTAAAATATATCATTAAAAAAAGTATGCAGTTTTTTTCTATTGTATATACATGTCACGTGGTACTGTCTCGTAAGAATAATATGGATACTCTCAGTATCCTTGGTGTACTACCAGTATACCTGTGTGTAAAACAGAAAAAACGAGTTACAACATCTATGACTTTCACACCTATACAATCCATTATATACGTACACATAAATGACAAATAACACGAGGCATGTTTTGTAATTTATATATATTTTATTGATACAACACAACACCGATACTGCTCATGCAGTACATCTAGACACGACATTAAAACACAACATCTAAATGTTCAGCCTCAGCCTCTTTCTTCGTCTAAGATGACCCGGGGCAATCGTTGTTATTGGTTGAATCTTTTCAACGTTGTCAGTATCGTACACGGGAGTCCTGTAAGAACCATTATTTATCGAATAAGGTTCGTTGCATGCTGATGTAGATACTGGAAGTCTATGATCTGCCGTGGTCGATGGCTCGTTCGAGGGAAGAGGCTGTAGTGTTGTTGCATTAGCCTCGAGACGAGCACAATCGGCCAATAACTCGTCCTGCATAGCCACGAGCTCTTCGTTTCTACTAAGATGACCCGGAGATAGTGCTGGTACTGGCTGACTACTTTCGAAGTTGTCAGTATCGTAGAAAGGCGCCATGTAAAAGCCAGTATTTATGGAATATGGCTCGATACTCGGCGACGTGGATGCTGGAAGTGTGTGATCTAGTCTGATGTCGAGTTCGTTCAATGTATGAGTTTCTGGTTTTATTGCATTGGTTTCGAGACGCTCATACTCGGCCAATAACTCGTCCTGCATAGACACGAGGTGTTCAAATTCTGAACGATTCAACGTGATCCCATACTTGGTGGGATATTTTAAATTCGATGTCCCGAAAAATTTTCGAATATGGATCATAGTCGACCCTCTGTATGAAGACACAGACGCTACTTTCAGCCCTGTAGCCAATGGTTTGACCATTTCACGATCTGCTGTAACGTAGACCCAGCTAGTGGGTACATCGACAACTGGTGTAGCCTCGACGTTTGTCAGCATCTTCTGTATCTCAGCACTGAGCGATGTGTGACTGGCGCTTTCTCACCCGCGACTTTTATAGCATAGGTCAGATTATAGATCCGGTTTAGTCCGGATTTTAAACACTAAAATTCGTGTCCAGACTTGTCTGCGATATTTTTAGCCACTGACGTCATTGCACTAGAAATTTTAATTTTGCGCCATAAGCTTCGGTGCTACTAGTCGATACACGATTCGATCGTTTATGTGTTGTCTGGTGGATGAGGTAAACGGCATTAAGACCCTTTGCATTGATCCTCCTCGTGTTTTAATCAGTAGAAAATACACAGAGTACAGTCCACACGCGTTACTAACAAGATCTTGTAACTGACGCGAGTTGTAGATGAGAGGTCTGTTCGAATTCCTCTCGATAAAATCGATGATCTCGGTATGTCTGGGAGAAAACCCGAAACTGTCGAAATACTCAAACTGCCCCATAGCGTTGTAGTAGAGGGCGACCCAGTGAGAGCCAGGTAGACAGCTGGGATCTGTATTGATAACGAAGGCTGCTGTTTTAGTTGGATCAATATAGCGAGGTAACCGATTGCGAGCCACTACGCTAACAATGGAACACCGTCTCACAAAAATGTCAGACATAAGTACTTTGAGAATATCTCTCGTATTCATTGTCGAAGTGTTTACGCTGTGTAATCTGTAAGAATCTGTCTCGTTTTAGAGATCTCCACCACGGAATCCAGTTCTGCGTAAACTAGGACCTGTATAGGATTAGGCGTGATCGTCGCAAATTTGAGCTCGATGGCGACGGGCCCTGATTTTGCCAGCTCAAATTGTTCGGTGTTCAAAAGACTTGGGCTGAGATCGAATGCAAAAAGAGTGTAGGCGTTCTTGAAGTCGTTATAATCTATTCCGTTACCAGCGTCTGTTCCCACAAGACCCAACGCCAGCATGGACTTGAAGTAGGCGCGAGCGTACTGACCGCGGTCAAATTCGGTAGATAGAGGTTTACCCCAAATACTATGACCGGCGACGGTGATGTTTAAGTAGGTAAGGCCAAAGTTTTTAAAATTGAAGGGGTTGGTGTCGTAACTTCCATTAAATGCAGCCGAGTCCAGTAAGCCGAGGACTAGTCGCGTTGGTGTTTGAGTCAGGAATAGGTTGTCTTGGGAATGAGATAACATGCCTTTAGGAATGGCAAATGTTTTAATCATAACTCTCTTCATGGGGTATCGCGCATTGCCTCGTAAGAGAGCCTTTTCGTGAGCCAGCGAAATGGCCGGATTAACTGAGGCTTTCCTCACCAACAGCGCGGCGTAGGTGATGACACTTTTATAACCGACAGTTTTGTCGTGAGCTATGATGTTAAATACGTCCTTTGAGGGGGTCAACTTAATTTTCACGTCCACCCTGTTTAGCATGTAACGCTCCTGAGCAAAAATATCAGAGTGAAGTCGCCCTATCATATCCAGCTCATGGCTACCTCGGGCCAGATTTCGACGAGTTTTAAGACCCGCATTGGAGTCACCTTGGGTGTCATCCGCGTGTTTGGGAGTATCGGTGTAGTAGAGCGCGCTCGTGAGATAACTTTTCTTAGATTCCTTGCTATGGTTGAGAGTGGCTTCTAGGTATGCTCGAAAAGGGTAGGTGTTTTCAGAAGCTGAAATCAAAGTATCGTTGAGAGATACGTCGACTTGCGAGATTAGACTGTGCAGAAAATAGTTCACAGGCGCAACATCAACATCATTTGGTATATTGTCACCGTTGGACAGCGTAATTTTTGCTCTCATATGCAGATACGTGTTGGAAAAATCGATGTTTTCGTCCGAATTTCCGCTGATGGAAAATTCTATAGGGGCCCCAGATGCCAGAGACGCCAAGGGGAAACTTCTACAAACTGGGCAGAATCAAGAGATGTCTGAGTCGGTGGAACGCTAAACAAATCTAGTCCAGAATGGAAACACTCGCAAGACTTGGGATGCACTAACGCCATATCGCTTAACCGAATATGTCCGAATAGTTTGTCCTCTTAGCCTTCTTGGATGCGGAATGAGAGTGATCGCGTCGTTTCGTCGTTTTTATTCTTCTTGCCGGCATCCCAGGTGGAGCTGCTCGTCTTTTCCTTCTTCTACCGCTTCCGGTTTGTTGGCCTGTATCGTCACCGGCCAGATGACTGATGGCTCCATGAATTAAACGCTGACCGGATTCTTTAGCTCTTTCTTTAAACGACTCTCCAATGTTTCTTCCCGCCAATGCGTCTTGCGCGACTTGTAGTCCCGTGCCGACACCTTCTCTGAGTAATGCCTTACCTCCTGTTTTTAGCCACGGTAAAATTGCTCTTCCGATACCTCCGAAAAAACTTCCGATACCGCGCCCTCGCTGACTTCTACCTCCGACAAATACCGGGAGGCCGTGGCCGGCTTGATTAAAGCAACACTCTTCGTATAACTTAGCATTTCGATGAAGCGGCGTGTGTCTCACCATTATTCCAGATCGAAGTGCTTCCGCGCTCTGAAATGTAACGTCAGTACCGACGTTCCGGATGTAAATGGGATCGTAACTCCCCTGTCGTTAGTTAAAAGAATTTCTAACCTGTCGAAGGAGAACCTGCTCAGGGGGACATAGTGGGGTTTGTCGTAGATGCGAAATATGGATGTGGTGGTTTTCTCCAAAATAGGAACTGTCCTCAGTAAGGGTACCAGAACATCCCCACCACTCTGGGTGACACTAGATCGCAATAGACGTACACGTTTCTAGTTTGAGCTTCCAAATTTATTTCTTTCTCGCCGTGCAGGGCCACGTTAGCGTCTGTCACGCGATTCGATGGGAAGCTTAAGATACTTTTCAATTCCTCGCTTATGGTAACCGAGGCTCCTTGTTCAACGACTTTAAAGATGGCCTTATTTTCGTTTTTTTTATAAAAAAATCTCATATTGACGCCGGGTGTTTTTTCCAAAATCACTTTATTTAAAGCATCGATAAAGTTATCCGCTGTCTTGTATAACCCCGGCGCCAGTTCCATTGTTACTGCTGTGATACTAGAGGTTTCATAACGGATCCAGATATCGCCGGGTAGGACGTTGAAATGAGTGTTTGGAAATTGTATCTCGGCCAAACCGACTTCGTAGTTTGCGTTCAGTTCGATAGTTTGAGGGAGTTTGACGAAAAAGTTTCCAGGACTATTTTCAGGATAAATTTGCATCGAAGCGTTGCTGGGGGCTGTGATGTAAAAACTCATCTTCCTTGATTCACCGTCTCGTCTCCAACTTGGGATTTGGAAGCATGTAACCCAGACAACTGCTCAGGAGCGCGATCCAAATCTTTCTGTCCTGACCCTCAGATTAAATAAAGCCACGCCGATTACGGCATATATAACGATCATTTGGCAGAGAAAAACGATTTCCATTCGCGGGAGCAGTTTACCGAAAACAGGCCAGAGTGAGGTTCTGCTATCGTGACTGGTCCCTTCGTCGTTCTTCGTTTCTTCTCGTTCAACTACCGTACTCAGAAAAGTTTGCACGTGTTCATCCCCTCCATTTCGTCAGTCTCTGTATCTCGATACTTGATCGCTCAAAATCCAAGTGTTAAATGCCGAGGTGTAACCGAACCATTTGACTAAGTACTGCTTTTTTCCACCAACTTTCCTCTCTTCTAAGATGGCTTCTATTCGATACACCCGTTTTCGCCGACTTTCTGAAGCTCTTCTGTATAAAACGACCCTTTCAACTCTTCACCAGAATCATCTTTCACAACGTAGGTTACCGGGTTAGTGTTTTTGTTTACACGACTGATTGTAAACAGTTCTTCCGTCCACGATGGTGTATACCCCTTTTTGAAATTAGCTCTGGCTTGAGCTATTCTAACTCGATCACCTTCTTTATAACGGTTATTGATCGCCACTGACTGTCTATTGTCTCTCCCCGATAGTTTATTATACAACGTGTTCCAGACTTGTTCTTGATTGGCCGAATTTACGTGGACCGGCGCCGTTTTAATGCTCCTGTGATACGAATTATTGTAGTTTCTGAGTAAGGCGGGTAACGCATCCACATATCTCAATTTGTTCGTTTTCGTAAAAAATTTCCACATTTTCTCTTTAACGTTCGGTTAAATCGTTCTACGATCGCTGCCTTTATATCCTCGTTCTCCGTAGTGAAGAAATGGACTCCATTTTCCTTGAGAAACTTTAGGAAAGTTTTGTTGACGAATTCGGATCCTTTGTCCGTTTGAAGATGTATCGGTTTGCGCTCGGCAAATATTTCGTTCACGGCCTCCACTAGATTTTTTGCGGTTTTCGACCGTATCGGAACTGCCCAAGCATACTTCGCAAAAACGTCGATACACGTAACGAGATACGAGAACGCGTCGTTGTATCTTCTTAATTGTCTCAGATCGATCAGATCAGCCTGGAACTGCTGATTCATACCACCCACGATGATGGGTCGTCTCTTAAATTTTCTAACAACGGGTTTGTGTAGAGTATAAGCATCCTGCAGACTCAGCCATTCTTTAATTTTTGCAGAGCTTAGTTTTGTACTACGCTGTAAACCACCCACACCCCCGTAGGCACCCGGTCGATTCGGATCGTAGTAACGGCTTCTTAACATCTTATCTACTCGTTTGGCCATGACTCCCAGTTTGGTTTGGAATTTTACTTTTTCTTCTTTTCCTGAGTCTGTACGTGCCCACAACTTCTTTGTGAGTGACCGCTTTCGTTTTCGGCCTAGGCGCGCTTGGCGCTGACTGAGGAATTTTTTCGTCGACTTCATCTTTAAGTACCGCGGTTGGTGGTGTTGTATTCGCGTCGGGGGATGGGGGTGCCTGTTTAATGTCCACTACGCCTAGAGGTTTGTGTCTGTACTGATCGAGACGTTGCAGATACCGTTGCAATGTCTGCTGATACAGTCTGGCTTTGTCGCGTGGTGACATGTCCTCTCTTTCCAGGACTCGTTGCATTTGCGTATCCAGATCTCCTAGGGTGTCTTTTAGTGACTCGGGTGGCGTATACGCGATTTGGTGGTGATTTACAGACTCTACCAGTCGAGGATCTATCAAAATCATTTTCTTGGCCATCGTTCACATGCCCAGAATACCGCTCAGGATACCCAGAACTGGTTTAATCAGAGCGCCGATAAAACCACCCTTTTGTAGAATCTGTTTTCTCTTTTTCACGGTCGTCTTTTTTCGTGCGAGAATCCTCAGGTCGTGTTTATGGCGCTGCAACCGTCTCTTCTGAGCCGGCGTGAGCCGAACGTTACCTTTTAACACGTTGTGGCAGCATTCGCACAGAGTTCTTATGAGATCAGGCGACGCTGTTTTCATCGCGGCCTTTACAGCTGGTGGTTTAGCCGAGCACAGAAAACGCAACATCTCTCCGTGTCTTTTGACCGACTCGCCCATGTTCCTTATTTTGGGATGTAGACTACCTGCTGTTCTTTAGGAAAAATATTTGTGCGCAGCCTTAGATGATCCGGCGTCTCTTGCCGAAGGTCAATTAATAAATACCCGTGTGGAACCGATGTCGCGTCTTTAAAACTTTCTTGCACGTACGACACGCGCCCCGGGTACATTTGTTTGGCCAGATTCGTAATCTGAGACCCGTCTCTCGGGTTTTTAAACAGAACTATGTAATGACTGTTGAGACTTATCGTCCGCTGTTCCTTGTTTTTGCTAAAGAGATTCTGTACTATATACACGACGCTTATATTTCTATGATGACTTCCCTTGGTAAATAGTTTCGTGACCCTATCGTCGGTTTCGTTCATCAGATCGTCTATGACCAACAGACGTGTCCTATCTCCTCGCCATTGGTCCATGTCGGGTAGCCCTTCGTTAAACTGAACACCCTTCATCGTATCGTACATCGATTGCCACTCGCCGTAACAGTAGATTATTTCCTCTGGCGCGGGTCTGATCATTTCTGACACGTGATCGATAAAGCGCCTAACAAACACACTTTTTCCGCATCCCGTCGGTCCTGCGACTAGCGCCGTAAACGGATGATTCCAGGTTGGATCCATACCTACGACTGTCGCGAGGTAGATTTATGTCGTTATTTTATAACTTACGAACCTTATTTGCTAACACGATACGCGTATCGAGATCATAAGTATTGTTATTAACCTATGTCTTATTGTCTGCTAACCGCGTACCGAGACAGATCGCTCATTAGTTTACACTTGTTGCGTTTCGCGCTCGCTGGAGACAATAATCATTAAACTCACGCGAGCGGTTTATTGATTGGGTCATTATGTGCCACGGTGGGAGATATTGAGCTGCCGGTTCATACCGCCAGCAAGATTTGCCAATATATATGTATGTATATATACCTACTTATGGTCCATATCTTAAATACGAGGCCCATTTACGTCCACGTAATATAATAACTATTACTATTACTATTATATGTATATATACTCACCATAACTATGAAATAACTAACGTATCACTACTCCCTAATATGGTAGTTTCACTTCCGGAGTGGGCGTGGTCTATAGCCGGACAACACACACACACACTAGCTCCTATTGGAAGTCACTTTGGCGGGAAAAACTGATGTCCAATACATGACTCACCCCTTCATGCACTATACAACCCCTATTCATATATACATATATATCATGACATCACTCTGGCTTGCCGCAGCTTGCCGCGGCTTGCCGTAGTCTCTATATAACTCTTGTACTTGAAGGAGGAAATCTTTCTCCTTTCCTCCTTCTCTTTGGTCAACTAAAAAACCAGGAGCATTGTGTCCACCTCCTACTACTCTCGTTTCTTTACACTCCGACTACTCTCTATCACTACACTCAGATTCCTCCTTGTCCAACACTTTAACTCTTTGTTTCCACCAGTCAGACTCCCCCACATTGCTACAATGTTCAAATCTCCTCTTAACTTTTTTACTGACACATTGCATTTCAATAGGTCCCTGACTCCAACAACATAACCCTGACGAGAGTCATATTTCCTATTTATTCTAAATGAGTTCTACTCCGCTGAATATCCCAACTCCACTGGGTATCTCAACTCCACTGGTATCTCAACTCCACTGGGTATCCCAACTCCACTGGGTATCACAACTCCACTGGGTATCCAACTCCACTGGGTATCCAACTCCACTGGGTATCACAACTCCACTGGGTATTCCAACTCCACTGGTATTCCAACCCCACTGAGTATCCCAACTCCACTGGGTATTCCAACTCCACTGGGTATTCCAACCCCACTGAGTATCCCAACTCCACTGGGTATTCCAACTCCACTGGGTATTCCAACCCCACTGAGTATCCCAACTCCACTGGGTATTCCAACTCCACTGGGTATTCCAACCCACTGAGTATCCCAATTCCTCTGAGTACTATGGAGCCACATAGTGTGAAATCAACAGATAGAATATTTTGGGGCAACAGGAAAGATCGAAGAAAGTACAAATAGCGGGAAACATAAAAAAATCGACAATTAAGACATTGGATTAGTAGGACATCAGCAACAGAATTTATAAACAATAGTAGATAAAAAAAAAGTTGTGCAGAGACGTCAGCAGACATAGTATTATATGAAGATGTACAATCTTCTTATTGCATTTCACTTCTTTTGCTTTTCTTGCGCTGAATTCTTCATCTTTGACTGTTAAGTTTTGGCGAAAACAATCACAAATACTTGACAATTATTATACTATATAAGATTACATATTTAACTATGTAAGTGTTTGCATGTGGATTTCTATATATGTATTTATTAGAATATATGTGTGTATTTGGATGCACATATATATGTGTGTTTTATCCACATATGTATGTAAGTATCAATGAATGTATGCAAGCAGGGGTGCATATTAACAACAACATGCAACATGTGCATATTAACATACCTTGTAAATCAAAACTAATCTTGCTGACAAATAAAACATACACATTCATAAAGCAACAAGTAGTATAAAAGTATGTAAGAATAGTATCGCCAAATATGGGACACACTTCGATGGTCACAGACCACTCGAGGTAGAGAGGTGTTGCCCTACAAAACAGTATAAGGCATACCGGCCACCTAGTGGTGTGTTGAACTGTAACCGTGGAAATAAGAGAACAGCATGCTCTAGAAAAATAAGGTAAACAGCTTGAGTATAAGAACAAACATATCATGACATATGAATATAGAAATCGACACCAAGATGATCAAAATGTCATGAAAGATCAATACAAAATGGCTGATCAAAAAGAGTCTCCGTAATTATGAGGAGGCAGAATCAACACATAACATCAGTCATGAAAACGATCACATAGAATCATCAATCAACACATAACATCAGTCCCGTAAACAAATGAACACATTATAACAGCCCTGTAAACGATCACACAGAATGAACACATAACACCAGCCCTGTAAACGATCACACAGAATGAACACATAACACCAGCCCTGTAAACGATCACACAGAATGAACACATAACACCAGCCCTGTAAACGATCACACAGAATGAACACATAACACCAGCCTGTAAACGATCACACAGAATGAACACATAACACCAGTCATGTAAACGATTACACAGAATGAACACATAACACCAGTCATGTAAACGATTACACAGAATGAACACATAACACCAGCCCTGTAAACGATCACACAGAATGAACACATTATAACAGCCCTGTAAACGATCACACAGAATGAACACATAACACCAGCCCTGTAAACGATCACACAGAATGAACACATAACACCAGCCCTGTAAACGATCACACAGAATGAACACATAACACCAGTCATGTAAACGATTACACATAATCAACAGATTATGTATTGGTTCTGTGTGATCATCAGCACCGGAAATGATCACACAGAATCAATACATACTTTCTTCTCTGGTAACAATACACATAATGTCAGCTCTGTAAACGATCACACAGAATGAACACATAATATCAGCTCTGTAAACGATCACACAGAATCAACACATAATATCAGCTCTTGAAACGATCACACAGAACACATAATATCAGCTATGTAAACGATCACACAGAATCAACATATACTATCAGCTCTTGAAACGATCAACTTATTTTACTGTAAACTTTTTTTTTTAAATCGCCGACAATCGAATCTCCTGGAAGAAGCAACAACAGACGTGATAACAATCATGATTTCTATATAGAAAACAAATGAAATCATCGCCGATGAGACTCCCTGATAATGAAGAGACAGAAACAAAACACAACAGACCTGAAAATAATCATGGCTTACATTACAGCAAAACCAAAAGAAAGCATAACACCAGTTATGGTGACAATCATGATTTCTATTACAGTAAAACTAAATGCAAGCATATCAGCTGTAGTGGCAATCATGACTTCTATTTCAGTAAAACTAATAGGAAACCGAATATTTTCAAAAACCTAATGATTTTACCTCAACTTCAGCTGTGAGTTTCCGGCATCAGATAGTGGCAGCACGACACGCCGACCATCATGACCGTTAGCACAGACTCGTCCATTGATGTGTTTCTAGAATGACTGGAGGCAAGAAATTATCCCACAACAGATCGCTACCGCTACCTACACACACATAGAAGACCGCTAGATCACAAACAAGGTTCACCAATAGAAAGCCAGCTAAATTATCCGTTCCACACAGCACACAGTGTGAAAGACAGGCAAAAGCAGTGGGGGAAAACAGAAATAAAACAGAAAGAACGAAACCCTGATTGCTAGAATTCAGAGGAAATGTGACTAATCATCAAAAACGCATAGTTTGTAAAGAGAAACGAACGTGGAAGGGAAGGGTGCTGGGGGGTAGGAGAGTTCTCTTGACGGATTCTGGAACGAGAGCACGGGAGACGCGCATGTCGAGGCGAGCGAGAGCGCCAGCGACTGCCAAAATATGACCGCTGGGTCTACCGGCTTCCATTTCACCCGCCGGCTTGACTGTGGGGTAAATGCGAGGCCGGTCGAGTCTGTTGGTTATTTGTTATACTCAAAGTGTCCAAAATATAAACAAGTTCATTGCTGCAAATAAAACGAAATCAATCTGTTTGATTGCCACAAGTACTCAAAGCAATGCCTGGACAACAGACAGTACCGTCTACTCGAGGTAGAGAGATATTGCCCTACAAAACAGTACAGACCGTCTACTCGAGGTAGAGAGATGTTGCCCTACAAAACAGTACAGACCGTCTACTCGAGGCAGAGAGATGTTGCCCTACAAAACAGTACAGACCATCTACTCGAGGTAGAGAGATGTTGCCCTAAAAACAGTACAGACCGTCTACTCGAGGTAGAGAGATATTGCCCTACAAAACAGTACAGACCGTCTACTCGAGGTAGAGAGATGTTGCCCTACAAAACAGTACAGACCGTCTACTCGAGGTAGAGAGATGTTGCCCTACAAAACAGTACAGACCGTCTACTCGAGGTAGAGAGATGTTGCCCTACAAAACAGTACAGACCGTCTACTCGAGGTAGAGAGATGTTGCCCTACAAAACAGTACAGACCATCTACTCGAGGTAGAGAGATGTTGCCCTACAAAACAGTACAGACCGTCTACTCGAGGTAGAGAGATGTTGCCCTACAAAAACAGTACAGACCATCTACTCGAGGTAGAGAGATGTTGCCCTACAAAACAGTACAGACCGTCTACTCGAGGTAGAGAGATGTTGCCCTACAAAACAGTACAGACCGTCTACTCGAGGTAGAGAGATGTTGCCCTACAAAACAGTACAGACCGTCTACTCGAGGCAGAGAGATGTTGCCCTACAAAACAGTACAGACCGTCTACTCGAGGCAGAGAGATGTTGCCCTACAAAACAGTACAGACCATCTACTCGAGGTAGAGAGATGTTGCCCTACAAACAGTACGGACCGTCTACTCGAGCAGAGAGATGTTGCCCTACAAAACAGTACAGACCGTTTACTCGAGGCAGAGAGATGTTGCCCTACAAACAGTACAGACCGTCTACTCGAGGTAGAGAGATGTTGCCCTACAAAACAGTACAGACGTCTACTCGAGGCAGAGTGATGTTGCCCTACAAAACAGTACAGACCGTCTACTCGAGGTAGAGAGATGTTGCCCTACAAAACAGTACAACCGTCTAGATCTAGTAGAGGTGATGCCCTACGTAAACATATAAGACCGTCTACTCGAGGTAGAGAGATGTTGCCCTACAAAACAGTACAGACCGTCTACTCGAGGTAGAGAGATGTTGCCCTAAAAACAGTACAGACCGTCTACTCGAGGCAGAGAGATGTTGCCCTACAAAACAGTACAGACCGTCTACTCGAGGCAGAGAGATGTTGCCCTACAACAGTACAGACCGTCTACTCGAGGCAGAGATGTTTGGCCTACAAACAGTCAGACCGATTTACTCGAGGCAGAGAAATGTTGCCCTACAACCAGTACAGACCGTCTACTCGAGGTAGAGAGATGTTGCCCTACAAACAGTACAGACCGTCTACTCGAGGTAGAGAGATTTTCCCTACAAAACAGTACAGACCGTCTACTCGAGTAGAGAGATGTTGCCCTACAAAACAGTACAGACCGATCTACTCGAGGTAGAGAGATGTTGCCCTACAAAACCGTACAGACCGTCTACTCGAGGAGAGAGTGTTGCCCTACAAAACAGTACAGACCGTCTACTCGAGGTAGAGAGATGTTGCCCTACAAAACAGTACAGACCGTCTACTCGAGGCAGAGAGATGTTGCCCTACAAAACAGCACAGACCGTCTACTCTCGAGCAGAGAGATGTTCCCTACAAAACAGTACAGACCGTCTATTCATCATGCAATGAGAAGGGACAGGTGAAATATATTGTAACATAAAAATTAATGGATGAAGAAACAGTGGAACAGAGTAAAGATACAAGACAATTGAACTAAATGTGTGGTAGAAAGTCAAGAATAGAATTACTAAAGAGTAAAGATAGTGAGTTGGGGAGAGACAGGATCGCCTACTCACCATGTGATGGTTAAGTCAGTAGCTTCTAAACAAGAACAATTACAGACTATTGACTCATCGCCATGTATAGAATTAAGCCTGATGCCAGAAAAGAAACCCCAAACCACCCTGCTAGCGTGACGTTGTCAGCTTTATGAGCTATAGACTGTTGACATACCCAGAATTGTTTGTCCGCGGTATCTCTTCCAGCCCTCAGGCTTATTATACAGATGGCGACGCACGGTCGGCCGGCTTTTTACACTTTGAATATTCTACAGAAATAAAAGGTCAGCAATGAGTCTATTTCTATCTACACGCTTAGAAGTCAATATCTTGTTCTAGGTTAGTAACATCTGCAAACAGACAGAGCAACAACAACACACACATACACAGTCTTTTAAGAGTAATGGAAGGTCAGACTAACTTAAGAGGCCGGGCCAATGCACGAGCTGGGCTTGGGTGTTGGAGGAGATGGTGAACTCACCGATGCTAAACTCATGCTCCAGTGGAGCATAGCAATCGTTGTGTGTGTGTGTGTGTGTGTGATGTACATCTGAAAACGATCGACATTGTTGTGTGTGCTACGTCATCGTAATGGCTCATCGTGTGTCCTAGACCGGCCGTACCGCGCTAATCTTACGGTCTGTTGTTTGATGTGCGACGGGGGTAATCTGACGACTAACTGTGTGTCTATATGTTCGGAATTGAGTCAACACAATGGCTAACATCATCAAGCGCTATACATATTAAAAAACATATGACGATCATCATTTTCAAGAGGACGTGAACTTCCGATATATGTTGGATAGGCGGCGGGAACAATTGAAGGCTATGCATGAAAAGTGTTCCTTGTTGCAGTTTCCTCATATTCCAAGTCCGGCTTGTCTTGTTGCAGGAGCTACTGAGTTAAGTGCTCTGTGCACACCGTGAGCTGCGTTCTCATCCGTTCTGATCATGTTTCGATATTTCAATTGTTTACGATGAATGATGATATCGTATGACAGGGAACAGTTGGCTGTGTTCACTTTCTGCGCGGTTTCGTCTTATGTCTTTTAGCGTGTGCTGAGACTGCAACGATGAGGACTACAGTTACCTTTCTTTGTTTGGGAGATGAGATAGTAATTCGGATGATTCCACTGGCACGGGGTATGTCTTTAGAGTTACATATGTGTAACAACTATTATATCCAAGAAGTTATAGAGGCTTCAGATCTCTCAATTATGTTTTTAACTGAAGTTAATTAAGAGCTATGTGACACAATGTATGCACTGGATATGCCGCTTTTGTTATGTCAAATGAATCTGTTTTCTGCAACTCTGCCTGCTAACAATCAATGTGTGCTGCTTTATTGGTGGATTGTTTTGAGCCCTATTTTGTGTAACTTGTGGTCCGATGCATCTGTTATTAGCCAGCATTTTTTAAGACGCTTTCTTTGGTTGTCCTTGACCTTCCGGAAAGGCAGCATTTCTGTGTAGTCAATTTGTTTCCTTATAAAGTGGCCTTACCAGGCAAAAATCTTCCCTATTCGGGTTTGTACCTAGTCTTCCTTCTTCCTGATGGACAGCCCACCACTACAAACACGAAGAGACACAAATCGTTTCTGCACCAGTGAACACCATTCATGGATACTACCAGCACAACGGCAATGTCTGAAATGTTTGACAGAACAGTAAGATGTCAAGTATAAACGTTGTTCATAAGCTGCCGCCTTTTTCAAAACGCAACACGTTTACCAGAACAGTATAAACGATCAGGATGGCCATTCGGTTGCTGAGACGGGGGATGTGCAAATATAGGAATGTGGCGCATGCAGTGACGCTATCCCCTTGTAATGTCTAGATGTTCATCCTATACCCAATCATGGTGGTATCGAGACTTGACGAAACACAACAACTTTACTTGGAATCGATACGCCACTGTAGCACTGTGACCGTGACCCTGGCGAGGGGAGCAAATAGTAAAATATTGTCACCTGCTACGCAAATAGTATGAGGCGACTAAGGAGTCGCCAGTTCTACGGAGTTCGTGCACCTATGTTGAAGCCGTCATCAGTGTTTTCGCTAGCGTGTGGCAGGCACGCCCATAATGGCGAGGATATGGCACTAAACGAAGCTGTCTGTTCTAACAATGAAAATGTTGTGTGGACTAAACGTAACAACGACTGGAGCTAGATCATTTTAAATGATCTACTCGTTCCTTATCTTAACAGTCGATTTGACACTTTGTTTTGATACACACACCACCATTGTTGTGTCCCTAGTCCCAGATGGAGAACCAAGGAACTTTATATGGTGATGGAGTTTGATTGAACGAGACCGTACAATATTGTTCAACAGCACCTGGGTCGAGATCGGTCGACGACTCATAGCTGACTTTTTGCGTCATGAACCAGAGCTCGTCGTGGTGAACCCAAAAACAGACTGACAAGTCTGTAGTGAAAGAAGGCAACAGTGTCCGAAAATAGCTTGCTCTTGTCGGATGTGTTGGGCTTTAAGGTGCTCAATATAACAGCCTGATGTAAATGACAACGAAGAGCATGTACGTCAATTTAACACGTTTTAGGGGCAATGAAGAACAGGCGTACTTGTCGGGCGAAAGTAGATAAAGAAGACTCCAAGACAATAAAACAAGAAAGAAGGGTAGACCTATAAAGCGAGAGATTAATGAAATAAGAAACATCAAGCTCTGAGCAGCATGCATGAGACATAACCGAGCGAAAACACCATTTACTGGCGACACTGAAAGGACAGAAGAAGGAAAATGAAATAAAGTAAAACCGACATAGTAGATATATAGTAACATGAACTGACAACATGCAAGAAACACACACAAATAACAAGTGGCAATAGGGGCTGCCAGAAGAGCGAGAACTAGAACTGTGTATGTCTCCCCAGACCCGGAGGGGCATAGAGAAAAGGAAGAGAGCGAGAAAGAGAAAAGCCAACATGATAATCAGCACTTTGTTGGTGTGACGGCACTCATAGAACACACAAACAAGACAAATAAAATAGTTTGGTTTTGTAAAACGACATCATGGACTAGAGAAGATAATTACAGATGGCATGGTGAACGAAAGAGGAGAGAGAGAAAAGGCGGAGGGGGAGAGAAGACCTCGCAAGATATCACATGCGAGTTGAGAATGATTGTTGCAGATACTGGACATCCGCGCAGGACAGACAACTCCAGAATAGCTGTCACGTAGGACAGCTTCCAACAGGTGCATTCAGGTAGGTGATGTCAGGCTGCCACTAGGACGAGTATAATTAGAACATCAGTAAATACAAAATAAATGGAGACAATGAAGAAAATAAAGATGGGAAACAGAATTGATTGTAGAAACTGACTGAAGATAAACCAGAAGACATGAAACAGAATATAGATGTGGGAGATAATAGCAAACTCGTCAACAATGGAGAGAATACTGATAACAGACTTGTTATAGCGAGAGATTAACGGTAAGAGGTCTAATGAGTGCATGAATACGGTCACCCAAATTAAGAAGACAAAATGAGCAGACAATCAATAAAGTGCTTCTCTACGTTGAAATAATGGACTTAAATACAGAACAAACCGGTAAACAATTATGTGGCTAGTCAAAGAAGAATAACACTGAAAATGGATATCTGAAAAAAAAACGTTAATGAAACTACAAAAAATAGGGGACATAATGAACCAGAAATTGAATTACAATATTACCTAATAAACACATTGTATTGGCAATGGCACTGCGCAGCATTAAATTAAAAATTCCGGTACTACAGGGTGTCCATGAAAACACTCATTGATCCCAAGTAGTTATAAAATAAATCAAAACTTATATGTTAATAAATGTGGTGACCGCAGGCAGACACATTAACTCAAACATATTCTTTTCTGTCCCACAGAAATGTATCTCGCTGATCATAAATTTCTCAACAAACACTTCCCAAACGGATGGATTGGCCGCACTGAACAAAATGACCCAGCGTTCTGCAAGTGGCCACTGAGATCACCGAACTGCTTGTGACTGAAGGCCAGAGTACCTCCACTACAGGCAGCCTGGATGATCTGTAGGAACGAATCACTGGAGCAGTAAACTTGGTCACGCCCTACATGCTACAGAGAGTCAGTTCGTGCTAGAGTGTCGCATCGATGTTTGCTGAGTAACGGCTGGGGCGCACATTGTGTGTACGTGCGTGCGTGCGTGCTTGTGTGTGTGTGTGATATACAACTGATACCACATGGAACTTTATGACTTGGTGCAACTGTAGCCACCGATATAAAAGAAAAATATTTCAATGAGCTTTTATTTTATAATTACATTCATTCAAGGCGTGTTTTTCGTGGAAACCCTTTATAATAGACGATATTATTGATGGATAACAAACGGTCAAGACGAGGACAGCCAGAAACGAGAAACTTAGAGAGAGTATAAGAAGAGTTATCAACCAACACAGAACTGGAGTCGTCAGTCGCTGACGGGACTTGCTGAGGAGGGGGTTTGAGCACCTATGAATATGTTCGGAATGCAATGACGATCACCCGCAAATAACTCAATAACTTAGACAGCCATGTACAAACACAACGTTAGTTTTAATGCTATCATGGAATTACAGCAAAAACAATTATTATTCAAGCTTTCATGCTACGTAACACAGGCCGTAATACTCGTGTAGGCGACGAACAAGACAGGAATTTAACAATACCTGTTACATTAAACTGAAATAGTAAACAAAGTAGAGGAAACTCCTGGGCTAATCGGACAAGAGTGGCATATAGTAAGCCAGAATGACAGTTCTTTACCAATGATATCTAACGTGTGATTGATGTCCGAAATCAAATCTGTTTAAAATATCCCACCAATTTATAACAAACGGGCGCATAAAAAATCATCATCATCATACCTGACGTTTTTTTAAAACTATTAAAAGAATATTTAAAATAACATATCCAAAATCAAATGAATAAAAGTAAGAGAAATGCTGACAAAAATAACAAATGACTTCCATAAATTAAGGAAGAACTGCTCACAAACATGTGTCCAAGCCATACCGTCGACTAAATAAATGACAGCACTGCACTGTAAGGTAAGAATGAATTTGTCTTTCTCTCTGTATAAGGGCCTTCATAACTCAATGTTATCAATTAAAATCCTCCTTTCTTTCCGGATAACACATAAACATAGCGCACGGCACGATCTTCGTAGAACCGACCAGAGCCCCTAAGGTAATTATACAACAAAAAATGGGTAATAATTGATAACGCTGTTCTATAAATAGACGATTAGCTTATATGGCTGCTCCCATATTTGACCAGGTAAACGGGACTGCTCCCATATTTGACCAGGTAACGGGAATGCTCTCCATATTTGACCAGGTAACAAGAATGCTCCCATATTTGACCAGTAACGGGAATGCTCCCATATTTGACCAGGTAACGGGACTGCTCTCATATTTGACTAGGTAACGGGACTGCCCCACATTTGACCAGGTAACATGACTGGCCCCACACATTTGACCAGTTACGTGACTGCCCCCACACATTTGACCAGGTAACATGACTGCCCCAACATTTGACCAGGTAACATGACTGCCCCCACATTTGACCAGGTAACATGACTGCTCCCACATTTGATCGGGTAAGCATTAGCCTACAAATTCAATATAGCAGCACAAACCGCGTGGAGCTAAAGAGAAGCTCCATATATCAAACGCTTGTCTGATGCTGCAGGCACGAGGAAGCGAGCACAAGAATAATGTGCATGGACCATGACCACGATCGTTGACAATTGCACATTTGAAATGTTCAGTTCCTGTCTGTTTCATGGCGCTCACATTATAAAAGTAAAAGTAAAGAGCCCCGTCACACCAAGTGGTGTATAGGGAATATGGCGTTAATGACCATACATTTTACAGACCTTCGGCACATGATTTTTTGAGGCAATGTGGTCGGTATTACGCCCGTGCCGCTTTACTTTCCCAGAAAAAAAATCCGGCACCCATTAAAGGCTGGGTGAACCGGAAGCCGTCGGTTGGGATCGAACCCTACCTCTTGTCCTTTGTAGTCCAGTGCACTAACCACTGAGCTATCGCGGCTTACTCTCACAGTTATCTTCACACAATATTACAATCTCATCTCATTTTCATATTACCCACACATTTCTTGTATCCATTCACCATATCCACAGAATCAATCACCTCATTCTGAAATTCACTTCTGTTTTCATCAATCCTATCACCAAATTCACAAATTCAAGATTTCTATATTTCTCTGCAAGTTCACCCCCATTCTCCTGCCTCTACACCCCATTCCTATATCTAACCATTGCATACACAAGTCGGCAAACGTAACAACAAAATCACGCAGAGAGATAAAGAGATAGAGGCTGAGAGAGAGAGAGAGAGAGAGAGAGAGAGAGAGAGAGAGAGAGAGAGAGAACAGGTAGAAATATTAATATTTGGAAAAATAAAATAAACAAAAATAGCATGAATTAAAAAAATATACAAGGAACCAAAATAAATAAATAAACCATACAAAAGCCAGAGTGGCAAGAAATCGAACCCCCACCATCGCCTTGCCATTAGATCAAGGTGTTAAATGTACGAACTCGTAAATAGTTGGTGAAGAAGAAGAGAAACCAGGACAAGAAATTGCCGCGCTCTGCAGAACAATGCACGGCGAATGTGGCAGCCAGCGATACCGAGGAGGCAGGTTAGTGATACAGGGTGCTCATACACAGGCCGGCCTCACAAGCACACGACCACCCAGGCTCACAAATCTGCCCTGACTAGGTGATAAAAGCGCCAACAGGGGAACTGAACAGAGACTTTGCGTGAGGAAACACACGCTACATTATACATGACGTGCAGCGCGCCTCCATGAAACAGTGCGGGAATAAAAACAATAGCAACTGCAAAGGGTAATGGAGCCAAACTGTTGTAGTTGCTCGGGTACAAGTTCAAGGAAAGATTAGAAGTCCATTCGAGGTTGAATGTTGTGACATGCATTGTATTAGTTGTGTGGATGAAATATGCTCAATGATAGAGAGTACGGAACTCTTTCTGATGGCCAAAATGTGACGTTTTCAAACATGACATACGATATCGCTTATGCATGAAGACACATTGCTTCTTCATATTTATCCTCACGTTTACAATTTATATTTGGATGGTTTAGACATTTCTTAGTGGAATCTTATGACGAATAAACAAGTTCTCACAAGGATACAGCGAGCATTCGGAGTTTGTGATGCTTTCTTAAGTTATCACCATTATCAAGTGCCTTGCCTGCTGGCGTAGGTGATCATGTATCTCCACAAATTTGATCTCGACAATTATTTATCATTTCTGCTGTTGACCTTCTGCCAAGCCATTCTCTTAAGCTGTCTGGTATCTTTTCTCTTTGTTTCCCTCTATCTCTTCGTCCCTCAATTTTCCCAGTTGTTACAATATATTCCAGGTCTTCCGTTCTCATTGCATGGCCAAAAATGATGATTGTTTCTTCCTAATATTGGAGATTTACAGTATTTTTATTTTGGCCTCTTTCAGAAAGTTGTCATTACTCTTCTTAGCTGTCCATGGTATTCTCAACATTCTTCTGTAAAACTACATTTATACCGCCTCCAGTGATTTTCTTGTCTGTTGTTCTTTTGTCCATGATTCACATCCATCTGTTAAATTATAATAATTGTGAATAAACACAAAATGAAATAGCCTAGCAGCGCATCTCAATCATCTGGCCTAGAAAAGATATTCTACCAGTGAAAAGGGTGAGAGGTAGAGGTAGAGAGAGAAAGAGATAAGTGGATAACATCAAAGAATGGACAAGGCTTCATTTTCTCGAGTCCCAAAGAGTAATTGTAGGGAGAGATCAATGACAAAGATTGGTGCAGTTTATCCCCGACCCCTCAAGGTTACGAAATGAGGTAGGAAAAGGTATATTTTAGTGGGCATGGAAGAAAATAAATAATGCAGTTTAAAACACGCAAACAACGAAGAATGTACCATTTACGTCAACTCAAAGATAAGACCAATGCCATTTGTTGGGGCAGAGAGTCACAATCACTTACTGAATAGGATGGTCAAGGGGAAAATATAAATTACAGGGAGTTAGATGAAGACTAAGAGTGGATTGAAAGTGTTAAAAGATGGACGCGAGAGTTTATGACCCTGTGTACATGAATGCTGGAAATAGAAAGCTCTCACTGGTAGCCAACCTTCAACACAGAGACGACACACAATGTTGACAATTTCATGCACATTTGATTTCGAACTGTTTCATTGCAAGAACACGTTTAAACGAGCTCTAATTTCAACTGTTCTTGGTTCTAGTGCACCAGCGTCTGGAAAAAACTGAGAGTTCTTCAACGGTTCTGGTGTTTGTTCCACACCCCATTATGTTTGTTTGTTCCACCCCCATTATTAGTGTTTGTGCCACACCCCATTATTAGTGTTTGTGCCACATCCCATTTTGTGTGTTTGTTCCACACCCCATTACGTTTGTTTTTCAACCCATCATATGTTTGTTCCACACCCCATTATGTTTGTTTTTCAAAAAATCATGTGTTTGTTCCACACCCCATTATGTTTGTTTTTCAACCCATTATGTGTTTGTTCCACTCCCCATAATTAGTATTTGCGCCACACCCCATTACGTTTGTTTTTCAACCCATTATGTGTTTGTTCCACACCCCATTACGTTTGTTTTTCAACCTATTAAGTGTTTGTTCCACACCCCATTACGTTTGTTTTCAACCTATTAAATGTTTGTTCCACACCCCATTACGTTTGTTTTCAACCCATCATGTGTTTGTTCCACACCCCATTATGTTTGTTTTTCACCCATCATGTGTTTGTTCCACACCCCATTATGTTTGTTTTTCAACCCATTATGTGTTGTTCCACTCCCCATTATTAGTGTTTGCGCCACACCCCATTACGTTTGTTTTTCAACCCATTATGTGTTTGTTCCACACCCATTACGTTTGTTTTTCAACCCATTATGTGTTTGTTCCACACCCCATTACGTTTGTTTTTCAACCATTATGTGTTTGTTCCACCCCCCCATGAGTAGACGATAAAGGAATTGAAATCAACGGTCACAACGGAGGCGAAGGCGCGCCTCCCAGCACCAGAGCTGGAAGTTGTCAGCGACCCACAGCTGATGGCTTGCGCCAGGATCAGTGAACCAGACCCTGCTCCACCTCTACGTGGTGCCTCTAGTAACAGACTAACCTATCTAGTCTGGCCAAGTGAGTAGGGATCGAAGAGGGAAGACAATCCGGTACTCAAAAATGTCATGCTGAAGTCGGATGTGTTGGGCCAAAAGGCGCAAATATCACAGTTATACTGTAAACCACAACACAACGCAGACACGTCTACTTAACGTCCTTTTAAGGCGGATGATGACGAGGTACACTCCTTAAGTCATCGGGCGAACGCAAGCAAGCAGCAACGGTCACAACATAAATAATTTGCGATATGCGGATGACACAGTCGAGGCAGAGAATGAACTACAAGAAATGATAGACATAATAGTAAAAGAAAGCAACAAGAATGGACTCAGTCTGAATAGTAAAAAAAACATAAGTAATGGTCATTTCGAAGAAACAATCATCGCCATCATGCAGCATAAAAATAAACAGAACAATTCTGAAACAAGTGCAACGCGTCAAATAGTTGGGCACAATAATAACATCAGATGGAAGATGTAACAAAAAACATTTTAAAAAGCAGAATAGCTCAGGCCAAAATAGCATTTCAGAAAATGATAAATATCTTATGCAACAAATCTATGTCAATAGAAGTGAGAAAGAGAGTTCATCTGTGCTATATAGAACCAATTCTGACCTATGGAAGCGAATCATGGGAGTAGATAAACACATGAAAAGACGATTAGAGGCCACAGAGATGGGTGGTTTCTCAGAAGAATGTTGAAAGTTTCCTGGACAGCTAAAAAAGACCAATGAGGATATTCTCAAAGAGGCCAATACAAAAAGGGAGCCCCTAAAAAACATCAGAAAGAAACAATCAACATTTTTCGGGCACATCATGAGAAAAGGAAAGTTGGAATATACGGTTATAACTGGCAAAATAAAAGGAAAGAGATATCGCGGACGACAAAGAGAGAAAATACTGGATAGCTTGGTGTCATGGCATGGAAAACAGTCAACAATAGAACTGATACTATAGATAGAAGATTGTGGAAGGACATGATCGCCTACGCCAATCGGTTTTGCACATGATAATGATGATAACGTTTATCTAACATATACAATATTAGATATTAATTGTTAGATTTCACTAATACCAAGATGGTACAAAACATGAAAAAGAATATGGTTTGATGACGGTTCACACTAATCAACTTGAGAGTGACGCACTATGCGGGGAAACGTATACGGCCAAACCGCCATGGCGCACAGGGCGTCGAAACGTACGGAAAGAGTTAAGACGATTGTAAACATCCGCTGGGATCAACATTAACAACATCAATCAAGAAGTGAAAAGAAGACGCAGGAAATGGCTAGGGATGGTTCTACGGATGGAGAAATTTCTTGTGAGTGCCCTATGATTGGATGGAGATTCTTGTGAGTGCCCTAAGATTGGGCGGAGATCTCCTGTGAGTGCCCTACGATTGGGGGAGATTTCTTGTGAGTGCCCTACGAGTGGGTGGAGATCTCCTGTGAGTGCCCTACGATTGGGGGAGATTTCTTGTGAGTGCCCTACGAGTGGGTGGAGATCTCCTGTGAGTGCCCTATGATTGGGTGGAGATCTCCTGTGAGTGCCCTATGATTGGGGGGGGGGGGGATTTCTTGTGAGTGCCTTACGAGTGGGCGGAGATTTCCTGTGAGTGTCCTGTGATTGGGTGGAGATCTCCTGTGAGCGCCCTACGAATGAGTAGAGATCTTATGTGAGTGCCCTATGACTGGGTGGAGATCTCTTGTGAGTGCCTTATGATTGGGTGGAGATCTCCTGTGAGTGCCCTATGCTCCGACCGGAGTTCAGATAATGAAGACGTCTGATGTCACACATTGAACCCACTTCACAAAAACATTAGCTTTAATAATGAAGGAATGTACTAGACTCAAGGTATCGTTATCCATAAATTCCAGTTTTCACAAGATTGTAACTAAAATGCCACACTGAGATGAAAACGAGCAGCTGTGTAAGTAGATATTTATTACAATTTATCTTTTAAAATGTGTTGACACGCTGGAGCCGAGAGCTTCAGCCGCATACTGGCCATGATTTTCGTTATTGTTAGTCGAAGGCTCCGGTATCACTGCAAACGAATTAAAATCAATAACTGCTCAACCGTCCGTGCCAGTGGAATCATCCGATTTAAAACTCAACTCATTGAAAGATTCAAACAAAGAAGGCAGCTGCAGTCCCCATCATTGCAGCTACAGCAGACGTCAAATTACAGAATGCCAAGCGGCACTAAAAGTGAACGCAGCTGAACTGTCCGTCATACGACATCGTTCATTCATCGTAAACAATCGGAATATCGAAACACAATCCGGATAGGAAACACAGCTCGCGGCGTGCATAGAGTACTAAACTCAGTAGCTGCCGCAGCACGCCGGACTTGGAATATGAGGACACTGCAACAAGGAACACTTTCAGACTAACCCTCAACGGTTCCTGCTGCCTATTCGCCATATTGACCGGAGGTCCCAAACTGGCCAACAGGGCGATAACGTAAGCACGGTTGTATCCTAAATTCTCGTTCAGTCAAACCAACTGAATGACGAATGGGCACATGATTAGTAATATGTTGGAGGTGTCAGCAACGAGAAAGAACACTGGCTCTCTCACCTTATGAAGTGACCACATGAACACCGTCACTACTGGCTCTCTCAACTTATGAAGTGACCACATGAACACCGTCACTACTGGCTCTCTCACCTTATGAAGTGACCACATGAACACCGTCACTACTGGCTCTCTCACCTTATGAAGTGACCACATGAACACCGTCACTACTTGGGCACCCGTTTCCTTCCACCACCCAGCTTCATATACCACCAGCAAGTATATCAACAGATGATCCACGCTATGGTATACCCAAACTATGGTATATCCAAACTATGGTATACCCAAACTATGGTATACCCAAACTATGGTATATCCAAACTATGGTATATCCAAACTATGGTATATCCAAACTATGGTATACCCAAACTATGGTATATCCAAACTATGGTATACCCAAACTATGGTATACCCAAACTGTGGTATATCCAAACTATGGTATATCCAAACTATGGTATATCCAAACTATGGTATATCCAAACTATGGTATATCCAAATCATGGTGTATGGATGAAAACATCAAAGAAATGCAAATATTGTCAAAGTCAAGAATCACCAATCGTGTACGTTTTCCTGCCAGTTCTCTGGTGCTGTACACATCAATTAAATTCCTCATCTTAGTTATCTCAAAGCAAATCAATACCGACTCTGAAAGGAGCTGCAGAAGTATTGAACTGCTTCATAGCGTCTGAAATTCGCGTAATTTCCTGGAAAATTGTTAACAGCATAAATACTTCCACAGCGTTGTTTTTCCTGCATCTGATAGTTCTATTTTTTCGAGTCATGAAATGTGATTATTTTCTCTTATGAAGTGCGTTCACTGAAGACAAGTTTCATTAAAACATGTAAAATGTGAAAATATTGAAAAGCACTGGTTAACTGGTTCGTCGGTTTAAAAATCGCCGGTGACATTTGTCGAGATTGATAGCAAGAAATATAAATCTGAAAATATCTTGCCCCATCGCTGAAATGTAAGGGCTGTATATGGTTTTGTATGTTGTCTCTGATGAGTTTGGTCAATAACATTCTTTCATCAATAAAACACATACAATTAACGAAGCCAGTTTTATTGGATAAATCGTGAAAGAGGGCAGGGCTTTGCAACACGCGGAGTGAGTGGGGTGTTTGGAAATAGGAGAAGAAGGGAGGGGAGGGTAAGGAGAAGGGGATGAAGATAAAAGAGAGAAGGTGTGAGAATGAGGGAAAGATAAAGTAAGAGAGAGAGAGAGAGAGAGAGAGAGAGATAGATAGATAGAAAGTGAAAATACAAGCGAGAAATAAATAACTATGACAGAAAGAGAAAGAGGCTACGTCAGAAAGAAAGAGAAAGTGAGGTTGAGAGAGAAAATAAAGTGAGAAAGAGAGCAAAGAAGAGAAAGTGAGGATGAGGGAGAGGAGTGTGATGATGAGAATCAGAATTATAAACAACAAATTAATGAGAAAAAAGAATAGTAAGAGTGGGCGAAGATGAGAAATAGAGAACATGAGAAATAAGAACAAATGAGATGAGAGTGGAAGGGTAGGGCGGGAGATTTAAGACACAGTGAGAGAGAGAGAGAGAGAGAGAGATAGACAGAGAGAGAGAGAAAAAAAATATAATAGGAAAGAATATAAGGTAATAGGAGAGAGAGACTGAGAACGAGAATGTGTAACAGAGAAGAAAACAGATAAAAAGGTAATGAAAAGTGAGTTTAAAGAAAAAGTGATGGACGGACGGATGGATGGATGAATCGTGTAAGTCATGTTAACATTGTTGTGCATTATTCAAAAACGACAGAGACAAATAGAAGCAACAACAATTGTATGATTTGTTTATTTGTAAATTAGAAACGCACGCAGGCCGAGCGCAATTCGGTCAAACGATTTCTGATCGAAGAGGGAAGGCACTGGGTTTTTTAAATGTCTTCATTAGGTCGTCTGTGTCAAACAACAAGAAGGAACAATATTCCAGTTTAGTTCTAAATAGCGATGCAGCGCAACTAACGCCCTCTTTTTGATGTCTGAGAACGAACGATGGTATCTTTTAAACAGGTAAACACACTAGGCGTATTGGAAAGAAAGAATACATAAACGTTTACAAGAATGCGGTGGTGTTATATAATAATGTTAGCGTATCGTTAAGCGGCACATAAGCTAATAACAACGAAATGTGAGTAAAGGGTGTAACTAAATCAAGGATATGTATTAACAGATATAAACCGGACAGGAGCTGTTATGACTTACTCCATACAGCTCCTCTTGGTGCAAAGAGCTACAACAACACTTTGTCGACGTAGACGATTCTGTGCTATCTTCTCCAACTGTACTCACGTCCATCCTGCCGTCTTTTCTTCCGCCTCGACGGTTTTTCTCCTGATCTACTTGGGCTTTCCAATGAGTCTAGTTCCTTGTGGATTCCAGTCGATTGATTGTCTTACAACATTGCTTGCTTGTCTTCGCAATGTCTGGCCAATCCATCCACATTTTATTTTCCATATCTCTGTTCTTACTGGTATTATCAGGCAGGGTTTTCATTTGTAATTTTATTTGACTATCTAATATTAAGAAGCTGTCAGATGCACCTGTTTATGAAAGATTGGAATCAATTGTTAGCTGTGTTTCTCTTCATATATTGAAACCATAGAGTAGTACTTAGAGTCACTAGACTAACACCCATGTCTGCATACTAAGCGACTCGATGAGCATGATAAAAAAGTAGAGACGGGCTCTGTACGCAGGCAATGGGTAGAGTCATTGCAGAAGTAAAAATACGTTAAGGTCACCTTTGTCTACGTCCCTGAACATGCAGGAGTACGGGGAAATTAAAAAGTGGACAAGTTGCCTAGCTGCGCTATCGTTGAAGACGGTCAACCAATGGATCGGGCGGACATCATCAATGCCATAAGAGATGTTGGAAGGACACAGGACTTCGACAACCATGAGTCCACGTCACTCCTTTCGATGAAAGAGATGGGAGTTAAGATGGGTCAGAAATGAGAAACGTAGTGGGCGTGTAAGAAGACTTATCAACCAACACAGAACTGGAGTCGTCAGTCGCTGGACACTGCGGGACTTGCTGGGGAGGGATCTGAGCACCTTTGGACATGTTCGGACTACAATGTTCGGACTACAATGTTCGGACTACAATGTTCGGACTACAATGTTCGGACTACAATGTTCGGACTACAATGTTCGGACTACAATGTTCGGACTACAATGTTCGGACTACAATGTTCGGACTACAATGTTCGGACTACAATGTTCGGACTACAATGTTCGGACTACAATGTTCGGACTACAATGTTCGGACTACAATGTTCGGACTACAATGTTCGGACTACAATGTTCGGACTACAATGTTCGGACTACAATGTTCGGACTACAATGTTCGGACTACAATGTTCGGACTACAATGTTCGGACTACAATGTTCGGACTACAATGTTCGGACTACAATGTTCGGACTACAATGTTCGGACTACAATGATGATGACCGGCAATGAACTCAAGAGAAGAACTGCCTTGACCTTTGTGTTGAAGATCGTGACTTTGTTTCGCAGTGAAAGTACATTGATTCAAGTTGAACATTAATTGTTCTTAATTTACACGTTGACATCAATGCCCATAGAGCTGGCATGCAAGTATGGACACACTGCAATCTTCAAGCTGCAATTACTCCCAGATTTGCATAATTTAAGACAAATATGCTACACTCCATACCGTAAGGGCGTGTATTATTGTTACCACACTCTGTCTTCCACATCCTCTTATGCGTCATAGAGGAGAGAAGATTTAGATGACAAAGCTTTGCAGTAGGCATATCCTTCGTACGAAGCAGCAAGGTCTAATCTGTTACTGCCCTAGAACCAATCAGAACATAATGTCAGCTAGTTCTGGCCATCATATAGAACGAAGAACTTTGATAAGCAGACAAGAATTGAGGGGAGGGGGAACATTCATTAAAAGTTCAATGAGTTTACTTACTACAACCTACCAGAAATATGAATGTGAGAACTGGCACTACTTTCTCCAATGAGTTTACTCACAACAACCTACCAGAAATATGAATGTGAGAGCTGGCACTACTTTCTCCAATGAGTTTACTCACAACAACCTACCAGAAATATGAATGTGAGAACTGGCACTACTTTCTCCAATGAGTTTACTCACAACAACCTACCAGAAATATGAATGTGAGAACTGGCACTACTTTCTCCAATGAGTTTACTCACAACAACCTACCAGAAATATGAATGTGAGAGCTGGCACTACTTTCTCCAATGAGTTTACTCACAACAACCTACCAGAAATATGAATGTGAGAACTGGCACTACTTTCTCCAATGAGTTTACTCACAACAACCTACCAGAAATATGAATGTGAGAACTGGCACTACTTTCTCCAATGAGTTTACTCACAACAACCTACCAGAAATATGAATGTGTGAACTGGCACTACTTTCTCCAATGAGTTTACTCACTACAACCTACCAGAAATATGAATGTGAGAACTGCACTACTTTCTCCAATGAGTTTACTCACTACAACCTACCAGAAATATGAATGTGAGAACTGGCACTACTTTCTCCAATGAGTTTACTCACTACAACCTACCAGAAATATGAATGTGAGAACTGGCACTACTTTCTCCAATGAGTTTACTCACTACAACCTACCAGAAATATGAATGTGAGAACTGGCACTACTTTCTCCAATGAGTTTACTCACTACAACCTACCAGAAATATGAATGTGAGAACTGGCACTACTTTCTCCAATGAGTTTACTCACTACAACCTACCAGAAATATGAATGTGAGAACTGGCACTACTTTCTCCAAAGAGCAAATGTTTCTTACTGTTTACTTGAAAGTTGTATCCCTTGAAATGATGTGTCGAACATGAGCACAACTAACACGTTGTGGCTTGCCGCTAAATGACAACAATTACAGTAGCTTTCTTGCTATTGCTTCCCTTCTGTATTGTAGGTTATATTTGGTTCCGCCACTTGGAACTACATTGAGAAGCGATAGAGCCTCGTCATATCAATGTGGCAAGCACGCTTAACAATCATCATCAGGTACCATGCCTGCTGGCGTAGGTGGTCATATATCTCCACAACTTTCGATCTGGACAGTTATTTAATCTTAAGAATGCAAAGATAAAATGACGTTTTTGATAAACCAAATAGTGTATTGAGTCGGTCATGGTTTCATTGCGAACATCGATATCAGCATGCAAGGTACTGCCTGCCGTCTACAGTAAACTTAACTTCTAGCAAAGATTGGCTTAAACACTAAAAACTCACAATTTTACAATGATTCTGCTGGTTTATCTTATACTAATGAAAACGTTTATCATATATTAATGAAAACGTTTATCTTATATTAATGAAAACGTTTATCTTATATTAATGAAAACGTTTATCTTATATTAATGAAAACCGTAGAACGCAGTCATGGACCACTCAAATAAGACACCAAACTGGTATACAGTTTTATTTGTGCCCAACGCTACTCCATTAACCTATCATTTTTGGAACCTGCCATTTCACACCATCTTTCATTTTTCTTTATAATGGAGTTTATCTGCATTTGTTTGGTAAAGTTATGAGTGCATGTCCACGATATAATTACATAACTCAGCCATATGAACCAAATATCTACTTACAGGACGAAAAGAAACGTCTCCTCAATCTCATTTGGGCACGAGATGGCAAAATAAAATAAAACAGATGTTTTCTCACAACCAACACAAGAGAAGGGTTAATCCTCGATTCACAAAGATGAAGGAGCTGCAATGCATCGTTCTAGAATCTTGACGGATAGCAGAACTTTCTGATTGACACCAAACAATATCTTCAAGAAACACACCAAACATTGTCTTCAAGAAACACACCAAACACTATTTTCAGGAAACACACCAAACATTGTCTTCAAGAAACACACCAAACAATATCTCCAAGAAACACACCAAACATTGTTTTCAAGAAACACACCAAACATTGTCTTCAAGAACCACACCAAACATTGTTTTCAAGAAACACACCAAACATTGTCTTCAAGAAACGCACCAAACATTGTTTTCAAGAAACACACCAAACAGTGTCTTCAAGAATCACACCGAACATTGTTTTCAAGAAACACACCAAACAGTGTCTTCAAGAAACACACCAAACAGTGTCTTCAAGAAACACACCAAACATTATCTCCAAGAAACGCACCAAACATTGTTTTCAAGAAACACACCAAACATTGTCTTCAAGAAACACACCAAACATTGTTTTCAAGAAACACACCAAACATTTTCTTCAAGAAACACACCAAACATTGTTTTCAAGAAACACACCAAACATTGTCTTCAAGAAACACACCAAACAATATCTTCAAGCAGACAGACTCTCAAACTGGTTTGTAACCATCCATTCATGTCATTGAGCCTTAGCGAAGAAAACCATCTCGAACGACTTGAAAAGACTGGAAGTAAAACAACGAGAAAGCGAGCCTGCTACATCAGCAATTACTCCTTATGTTGGTATTTTGGTGTTTAAATTATTAGACAAATGCTAGTGGTGAATTTGACTGTTTTCTTCGAATTCAGCTTCAGCTCAATACAGTTTCATATGTTGAATGTTTATGGCAATGTAGCCTTAACTACTCAAATATGGGCACAATCATGATATAAAATATGATGTGCACTTTGGTCGTTTCGTACACATGCGCAGCATGGTTTGTCTGGCAGGCAAAATAAAAACATAGCTCCAGTTTTACCAGGTTTTAACAATTTATCACTCACACGGCAGTAAAGAAGATTTATCCTGGCAAAGCGTGCAATGAATGACGTGAATTACTGCACATAACTGCAATTTCCATTTTTTTAAAAATCTTATCAAGCAGGCTGAACTCATTATATTAAAACAGAAATTGTTCAATAGATTTTACAATATTTTGTTTACTAACAACAAAGCTGAGATGTCGATATGTTTTCAAACATGTATACTCAAGACCTATGATAGATAAAATACCAAAGTACAAACACTGGAAACTTATTTTGTCAATACGATAATAACACTAAAATCAGACAGGGAGGTTGAAGTGTAATAACAATGTTAATTACCCACATGACCTAAGTAAAAAATATCGAAACCCGAGATCAGGACAAAAATAGCTTTCGCATAGACACACCCACATATCAAACAGGCCCCGACAGAAAGGAAATGGCCTCTAATGTTCAAAAAACATTTCTTTGGTGTTCCATTCCAATTCAAAGGTAAATACCAACAAAACCTTTCTAATGTAGTTGCCGTCAAATAAAATAATTCTAGAAACGGCCCTTGCTGATTTTTCATCAAATGGTGAAACCAGAAAGAGACGCGGCAAACTAAAACATAACAGCATCACATTCGATCGCAGTCTCTAATATAATCATCAAATTGAAAATAATATACACAGACGCAAGGGAGGACATACGGCCCTCAAAAACTACAGCAGGCGCCACATTGGAGCAAGGGTGGCTTTTCATTATGTACCAGCAGTTGATTTTGTAGGTGATCGATTATTAACTAGATATCCTGGCGGTGTCCATGTCACAAAGCGCACAGTCGGAACACACTCAGAACAAGTAGTGCTACTGTGCTGGCCTTTGCTGGAGATACCAACACTGGGATGATGAGGTTTATGCTGAGTCCCTTGTCCATAAAATGGAAGCAGTCGGTTGACCAGGTCAGATTATATAAGGATAAAATGAGAGTTACTGATACATAGCATAGGCACACGATCACTCGTGACAACATGGGCACACGATCACTCGTGACAACATGGGCACACGATCACTCGTGACAACATGGGCACACGTCACTCGTGACAACATGGGCACACGATCACTCGTGACAACATGGGCACGTCAAACAAGAGAGCTGAGTGGTAAAGCACATTTAACAAGTGACAGGTACTGAAGCGATACTCAAGGGAAGTACTGGGTCTTCCTCTTCTTCTTATTCTTCCCATAACTTTGGGGGTCGCTACGGCACTGCTGACAGACTTCAGCAAAATGATAGTCATGCTCAATGTCGACATTTCAAAACCATTAACAACTGCAGGTTAGAAAGTGATACAACACTCAGGGTGGAATGCAACGTTTTGGAACACAACGACCATCATCTAGGAACAACATCCTGCAAGGTATGTGTACAACCAGCGAGCTACCGCAACCATTATCGTGCAAACACTCTGTCGCCTGCGAAGGCGGCTCAATGCTTATGGTTTTCGCCTGGAGTGATGTAATTCAATACTAACAGTAATGAACAAAGAATTATTACAATTACATTAGTTGTCAATTGTTATACCGTACAAAATTACAGCACCCATGCGCATAATATATGACAATAGGATCTTGGTCAGCGGTTGTTCGCTAATCATGCCATAATCAAACAGCTTTGATTCCAGCGATATTTTTCTGTTATAAATGTGTACCTGACAGACAGGTAGTGTAGATAAACACACATAATTACAGTAAGTAGACATGTATTTTATTATCGTTCGGAAAAAATCTACAAGCAGAAAGCAATAGGCAGCCAGAAGCAGGATATAAGCTGTTTATGCCTGTCTCTCGCCTCGGAGTTACATTAAAACAATAAACATTTTGTTTATATGTTATTATCTCCCCTTGTAGTTGGGATAACACAGTGCGGTAGTTCTGGGGGGGATGTATCAAAAACATATTGAAACCGGAAATCGAAAGGGTATATGATAATGTACAGAAGACCAGATGGCCCTGTAGAGAAAAAAAATGTTACAGGAACTTGGAACATTAACTTGGCAGGGTTCAAACATGCAATGGTAGAGTTCACACTGTGTGATGTCAGACACGGAAGTTCCCACACGAAGAGCATAAAACAGGCAGTGGTTCTTCAATTAAAGAAAGAACACATAAACAAGAAACGACAAAGGAGAAAGTGAGGCAGATGAGATATTTAGATTAGAGATTTGGGCGCGAGTATGCACAAAGTGTGCAGGCAAGATTACTTCCTTTGGAACATGTCATTACTTACTTACCCCCATTACTTACTTTCTCTGAGATAATTTCAGCGTGACTTCCCACACTCAGGAGAAACACAGAGGAGAAATAAATCTAACAATAAAACCAATAACCAGAATATATATGTAACAAGAGAGACCAGTATATATTATGTATGAACATTCGAACAAGATGCGACGAAGGAAAAGTAAGTTAAACAAAATATATATTGTCACATTAGTGTCTAGACATGTATACGAACGTTTTCTGCTACTTACATACTATGTCAGGGAGCCACGATAGCTCACTGGTTAGTGAACTGGACTACACAGGACAAGAGGTAGGGTTCGATCCCAACCGACGGCTTCCGGGTTCACCCAGCCTTAAATGGGTACCGGATTTTTTCTGGGAAAGTAAAGCAGCACGGGCGTAATACCGACCACATTATCCCAAAAATCATGTGCTGAAGGTCTGTAAAATGTTATGTCACTAACACCATATTTCATATACGCCACTTGGCGTGACGGGGGTACTTTACTTTTTACTTTTATAGGCACAGAGACCTAGTCTAGCAGATGGATAGACTGGCTATCGAATGCACACACATACGTGTTGTATGTCTCTATAGACAGAACCTGAGCTGTAGGACGTTCTCATTGTAATTTTGGGGCATAGAGCCCGCACCACACCTAAATATGATTGGGCTCTAACTAACTATGAAGCGATCAGGGCTCTTTTTTTCAGTCACTTAAAATCAGGTAAAGTGGGAAGAAATGAATGCCTAGTCTTATCGCAGACGAGCGAATAAAACGTATAACTTCTAATCAAATTGAGTACGGAAATATACCATATTACATTAAACTAATTGCTAGCAGTTTACATGTCTCTATTAAGAGAATAATGTAAACACCATAATCTTTCCTTAACATAGTGACATTGTTCAGTGCTATGCATATTGTGTATTATCCTGACATCTTCCAAAGTCATTACCAAAAAAATCCAGATTGGAGTGCTAATGACCAGTGTTCAAGTACAAAAATGATGGCTTTTATTAAGAGAAATCAACAAACCCATAATATGGACACAGAACATTGCCTGGTATATCAGCGAAAGAATAAGCTATGACAAAAATAAATAAATAAAAAGTCCGTTAACAAAGCAACACAAGAAACCATTATCTCTCCGCTGCTCCAATCATATCAGCCTATTATCTGCGAATACACTGATGTTGGTTATTATTAGCCACGAAGATGCGCCCAAAGTACACCGACTGGTGGCCGCGAGTGCCGATATAATCAATAAAAGCAGCTGTATTCAAAACAGTATTCGCCTCCACTCAATCCGTTGCCATGGAAACTATCTGAAAGTTCGCCGAATAGCCAATTAATCAAATCAATGCTAAGCATTCATGCGGTGTGTTTCCCATGTCGGTCACATAGTGTAGTTCTTCTGTCCAACATAGAACAATCAAAAGGCGAACTACTCATCAAGAATATCCAGGCTTCTTAAAGAAGAGAAACAATTAATTAATTTGGTTAGCTCCAGAGAAAAATAACATTACGGTTATCTAATAGAACTTGTCATTAAGAAGGATATGACACTAGTGGTGTGAGCAGCAGAAGCGGTAGTAACAAGGACAACACTGTTATCATTAAGCGAGACACGTAACGTTACCGTTAAATGGTGTCACTTTGTTTTCTAGAAGATAATTGTCTCAATCACATTCAATAGATGACTTATTGTCTCACTCACATTCAATAGATGACTTATTGTCTCACTCACATTCAATAGATGACTTATTGTCTCACTCACATTCAATAGGTGACTTATTGTCTCACTCACATTCAATAGGTGACTTATTGTCTCACTCGCATTCAATAGGTGACTTATTGTCTCACTCACATTCAATAGATGACTTATTGTCTTACTCACATTCAATAGGTGACTTATTGTCTAATCACATTCAATAGATGACTTATTGTCTCACTCACATTCAATAGGTGACTTATTGTCTCACTCACATTCAATAGGTGACTTATTGTCTCAATCACATTCAATAGATGACTTATTGTCTCACTCACATTCAATAGGTGACTTATTGTCTCACTAACATTCAATAGGTGACTTATTGTCTCACTCACATTCAATAGATGACTTATTGTCTCACTCACATTCAATAGGTGACTTAATGTCTCACTCACATTCAATAGGTGACTTATTGTCTCACTCGCATTCAATAGGTGACTTATTGTCTCACTCACATTCAATGGATGACTTATTGTCTCACTCACATTCAATAGGTGACTTATTGTCTCAATCACATTCAATAGATGACTTATTGTCTCACTCACATTCAATAGGTGACTTATTGTCTCACTCACATTCAATAGGTGACTTATTGTCTCAATCACATTCAATAGATGACTTACTGTCTCACTCACATTCAATAGGTGACTTATTGTCTCACTCACATTCAATAGGTGACTCATTGCCTCACTCACATTCAATAGGTGACTCATTGCCTCACTCACATTCAATAGGTGACTCATTGCCTCACTCACATTCAATAGGTGACTCATTGCCTCACTCACATTCAATGGATGACTTATTGTCTCACTCACATTCAATACATGCTTTATTCTCTCACTCACATTCAATAGATGACTTATTGTCTCACTCACATTCAATGGATGACTTATTGTCTCACTCACATTCAATGGATGACTTATTGTCTCACTCACATTCAATAGGTGACTTATTGTCTCACTAACATTCAGAAGGTGACTTATTGTCTCACTCACATTCAATAGATGACTTATTGTCTCACTCACATTCAATAGATGACTTATTGCCTCACTCACATTGAGTAGGTGACTTATTGTCTCACTCACATTCAATAGATGACTTATTGTCTCACTCACATTCAATAGATGACTCATTGTCTCACTCACATTCAATAGGTGACTTATTGTCTCAATCACATTCAATAGATGACTTATTGTCTCACTCACATTCAATAGGTGACTTATTGTCTCACTCACATTCAATAGGTGACTTATTGTCTCACTCACATTCAATAGGTGACTTATTGTCTCACTCACATTCAATAGATAACTTATTGTCTCACTCACATTCAATAGATGACTTATTGTCTCACTCACATTCAATAGGTGACTTATTGTCTCACTCACATTCAATAGGTGACTCATTGCCTCACTCACATTCAATGGATGACTTATTGTCTCACTCACATTCAATACATGCTTTATTCTCTCACTCACATTCAATAGATGACTTATTGTCTCACTCACATTCAATGGATGACTTATTGTCTCACTCACATTCAATGGATGACTTATTGTCTCACTCACATTCAATAGGTGACTTATTGTCTCACTAACATTCAGAAGGTGACTTATTGTCTCACTCACATTCAATAGATGACTTATTGTCTCACTCACATTCAATAGGTGACTTATTGTCTCACTCACATTCAATAGATGACTTATTGTCTCACTCACATTCAGTAGGTGACTTATTGTCTCACTCACATTCAATAGGTGACTTATTGTCTCACTCACATTCAATAGATGACTTATTGTCTCACTCACATTCAATAAATGACTTATTGTCTCACTAACATTCAATAGGTGACTTATTGTCTCACTCACATTCAATAGGTGACTCATTGCCTCACTCACATTCAATGGATGACTTATTGTCTCACTCACATTCAATAGATGCTTTATTGTCTCACTAACATTCAATAGATGACTTATTGTCTCACTCACATTCAATGGATGACTTATTGTCTCACTCACATTCAATAGGTGACTTATTGTCTCACTAACATTCAGAAGGTGACTTATTGTCTCACTCACATTCAATAGATGACTTATTGTCTCACTCACATTCAATAGGTGACTTATTGTCTCACTCACATTCAATAGATGACTTATTGTCTCACTCACATTCAGTAGGTGACTTATTGTCTTAGTCACATTCAATAGATGACTTATTGTCTCACTCACATTCAATAGATGACTCATTGTCTCACTCACATTCAATAGGTGACTTATTGTCTCACTCACATTCAATAGATGACTTATTGTCTCACTCACATTCAATAGATGACTTATTGTCTCACTCACATTCAATAGGTGACTTATTGTCTCCCTCACATTCAATAGGTGACTTATTGTCTCACTCACATTCAATAGATGACTTATTGTCTCACTCACATTCAATAGATGACTTATTGTCTCACTCACATTCAATAGGTGACTTATTGTCTCCCTCACATTCAATAGGTGACTTATTTTCTCCCTCACATTCAATAGGTGACTTATTGTCTCACTCACATTCAATAGGTGACTTATTGTCTCCCTCACATTCAATAGGTGACTTATTGTCTCCCTCACATTCAATGGATGACTTATTGTCTCACTCACATTCAATAGGTGACTTATTGTCTCACTCACATTCAATAGATGACTTATTGTCTCACTCACATTCAATAGATGACTTATTGTCTCACTCACATTCAATAGGTGACTTATTGTCTCAATCACATTCAATAGGTGACTTATTGTCTCACTCACATTCAATAGGTGACTTATTGTCTCACTCACATTCAATGGATGACTTATTGTCTCACTCACATTCAATAGGTGACTCATTGTCTCAATCACATTCAATAGGTGACTTATTGTCTCACTCACATTCAATAGGTGACTTATTGTCTCACTCACATTCAATGGATGACTTATTGTCTCACTCACATTCAATAGGTGACTCATTGTCTCAATCACATTCAATAGGTGACTTATTGTCTCAATCACATTCAATAGGTGACTTATTGTCTCACTCACATTCAATAGGTGACTTATTGTCTCACTCACATTCAATAGATGACTTATTGTCTCACTCACATTCAATAGATGACTTATTGTCTCGCTCACATTCAATAGGTGACTTATTGTCTCACTCACATTCAATAGGTGACTTATTGTCTCACTCACATTCAATAGATGACTTATTGTCTCGCTCACATTCAATAGGTGACTTATTGTCTCGCTCACATTCAATAGATGACTTATTGTCTCACTCACATTCAATAGGTGACTTATTGTCTCACTCACATTCAATAGGTGACTTATTGTCTCACTCACATTCAATAGGTGACTTATTGTCTCACTCACATTCAATAGGTGACTTATTGTCTCACTCACATTCAATAGGTGACTTATTGTCTCACTCACATTCAGTAGGTGACTTATTGTCTCACTCACATTCAATAGGTGACTTATTGTCTCACTCACATTCAGTAGGTGACTTATTGTCTCACTCACATTCAATAGGTGACTTATTGTCTCACTCACATTCAATAGGTGACTTATTGTCTCACTCACATTCAATAGGTGACTTATTGTCTCACTCACATTCAATAGGTGACTTATTGTCTCACTCACATTCAATAGGTGACTTATTGTCTCACTCACATTCAATAGGTGACTTATTGTCTCACTCACATTCAATAGGTGACTTATTGTCTCACTCACATTCAATAGGTGACTTATTGTCTCACTCACATTCAATAGGTGACTTATTGTCTCACTCACATTCATAGGTGACTTATTGTCTCACTCACATTCAGTAGGTGACTTATTGTCTCACTCACATTCAGTAGGTGACTTATTGTCTCACTCACATTCAGTAGGTGACTTATTGTCTCACTCACATTCAATAGGTGACTTATTGTCTCACTCACATTCAATAGGTGACTTATTGTCTCACTCACATTCAATAGGTGACTTATTGTCTCACTCACATTCAATAGGTGACTTATTGTCTCACTCACATTCAATAGGTGACTTATTGTCTCACTCACATTCAATAGGTGACTTATTGTCTCACTCACATTCAATAGGTGACTTATTGTCTCACTCACATTCAATAGGTGACTTATTGTCTCACTCACATTCAATAGGTGACTTATTGTCTCACTCACATTCAATAGGTGACTTATTGTCTCACTCACATTCAATAGGTGACTTATTGTCTCACTCACATTCAATAGGTGACTTATTGTCTCACTCACATTCAATAGGTGACTTATTGTCTCACTCACATTCAATAGGTGACTTATTGTCTCACTCACATTCAATAGGTGACTTATTGTCTCACTCACATTCAATAGGTGACTTATTGTCTCACTCACATTCAATAGGTGACTTATTGTCTCACTCACATTCAATAGGTGACTTATTGTCTCACTCACATTCAATAGGTGACTTATTGTCTCACTCACATTCAATAGGTGACTTATTGTCTCACTCACATTCAATAGGTGACTCATTGCCTCACTCACATTCAATAGGTGACTCATTGCCTCACTCACATTCAATAGGTGACTCATTGCCTCACTCACATTCAATAGGTGACTCATTGCCTCACTCACATTCAATAGGTGACTCATTGCCTCACTCACATTCAATAGGTGACTTATTGTCTCACTCACATTCAATAGGTGACTTATTGTCTCACTCACATTCAATAGGTGACTTATTGTCTCACTCACATTCAATAGGTGACTTATTGTCTCACTCACATTCAATAGGTGACTTATTGTCTCACTCACATTCAATAGGTGACTTATTGTCTCACTCACATTCAATAGGTGACTTATTGTCTCACTCACATTCAATAGGTGACTCATTGCCTCACTCACATTCAATAGGTGACTTATTGTCTCACTCACATTCAATAGGTGACTCATTGCCTCACTCACATTCAATAGGTGACTTATTGTCTCACTCACATTCAATAGGTGACTTATTGTCTCACTCACATTCAATAGGTGACTCATTGCCTCACTCACATTCAATAGGTGACTCATTGCCTCACTCACATTCAATAGGTGACTCATTGCCTCACTCACATTCAATAGGTGACTTATTGTCTCACTCACATTCAATAGGTGACTTATTGTCTCACTCACATTCAATAGGTGACTTATTGTCTCACTCACATTCAATAGGTGACTTATTGTCTCACTCACATTCAATAGGTGACTTATTGTCTCACTCACATTCAATAGGTGACTTATTGTCTCACTCACATTCAATAGGTGACTTATTGTCTCACTCACATTCAATAGGTGACTTATTGTCTCACTCACATTCAATAGGTGACTTATTGTCTCACTCACATTCAATAGGTGACTTATTGTCTCACTCACATTCAATAGGTGACTTATTGTCTCACTCACATTCAATAGGTGACTTATTGTCTCACTCACATTCAATAGATGACTTATTGTCTCACTCACATTCAATAGGTGACTTATTGTCTCACTCACATTCAATAGGTGACTTATTGTCTCACTCACATTCAATAGGTGACTTATTGTCTCACTCACATTCAATAGATAACTTATTGTCTCACTCACATTCAATAGGTGACTTATTGTCTCACTCACATTCAATAGGTGACTCATTGCCTCACTCACATTCAATAGGTGACTTATTGTCTCACTCACATTCAATAGGTGACTTATTGTCTCACTCACATTCAATAGGTGACTTATTGTCTCACTCACATTCAATAGGTGACTTATTGTCTCACTCACATTCAATAGGTGACTTATTGTCTCACTCACATTCAATAGGTGACTTATTGTCTCACTCACATTCAATAGGTGACTTATTGTCTCACTCACATTCAATAGGTGACTTATTGTCTCCCTCACATTCAATAGGTGACTTATTGTCTCACTCACATTCAATAGGTGACTTATTGTCTCACTCACATTCAATAGGTGACTTATTGTCTCACTCACATTCAATAGGTGACTTATTGTCTCACTCACATTCAATAGGTGACTTATTGTCTCACTCACATTCAATAGGTGACTTATTGTCTCACTCACATTCAATAGGTGACTTATTGTCTCACTCACATTCAATAGGTGACTTATTGTCTCACTCACATTCAATAGGTGACTTATTGTCTCACTCACATTCAATAGGTGACTTATTGTCTCACTCACATTCAATAGGTGACTTATTGTCTCACTCACATTCAATAGGTGACTTATTGTCTCACTCACATTCAATAGGTGACTTATTGTCTCACTCACATTCAATAGATGACTTATTGTCTCACTCACATTCAATAGGTGACTTATTGTCTCACTCACATTCAATAGGTGACTTATTGTCTCACTCACATTCAATAGGTGACTTATTGTCTCACTCACATTCAATAGGTGACTTATTGTCTCACTCACATTCAATAGGTGACTTATTGTCTCACTCACATTCAATAGGTGACTTATTGTCTCACTCACATTCAATAGGTGACTTATTGTCTCACTCACATTCAATAGGTGACTTATTGTCTCACTCACATTCAATAGGTGACTTATTGTCTCACTCACATTCAATAGGTGACTTATTGTCTCACTCACATTCAATAGGTGACTTATTGTCTCACTCACATTCAATAGGTGACTTATTGTCTCACTCACATTCAATAGGTGACTTATTGTCTCACTCACATTCAATAGGTGACTTATTGTCTCACTCACATTCAATAGGTGACTTATTGTCTCACTCACATTCAATAGGTGACTTATTGTCTCACTCACATTCAATAGGTGACTTATTGTCTCACTCACATTCAATAGGTGACTTATTGTCTCACTCACATTCAATAGGTGACTTATTGTCTCACTCACATTCAATAGATGACTTATTGTCTCACTCACATTCAATAGATGACTTATTGTCTCACTCACATTCAATAGGTGACTTATTGTCTCACTCACATTCAATAGGTGACTTATTGTCTCACTCACATTCAATAGGTGACTTATTGTCTCACTCACATTCAATAGGTGACTTATTGTCTCACTCACATTCAATAGGTGACTTATTGTCTCACTCACATTCAATAGGTGACTTATTGTCTCACTCACATTCAATAGGTGACTTATTGTCTCACTCACATTCAATAGGTGACTTATTGTCTCACTCACATTCAATAGGTGACTTATTGTCTCACTCACATTCAATAGGTGACTTATTGTCTCACTCACATTCAATAGGTGACTTATTGTCTCACTCACATTCAATAGGTGACTTATTGTCTCACTCACATTCAATAGGTGACTTATTGTCTCACTCACATTCAATAGGTGACTTATTGTCTCACTCACATTCAATAGGTGACTTATTGTCTCACTCACATTCAATAGGTGACTTATTGTCTCACTCACATTCAATAGGTGACTTATTGTCTCACTCACATTCAATAGGTGACTTATTGTCTCACTCACATTCAATAGGTGACTTATTGTCTCACTCACATTCAATAGGTGACTTATTGTCTCACTCACATTCAATAGGTGACTTATTGCCTCACTCACATTCAATAGGTGACTTATTGTCTCACTCACATTCAATAGGTGAATTATTGTCTCACTCACATTCAATAGGTGACTTATTGTCTCCCTCACATTCAATAGGTGACTTATTGTCTCACTCACATTCAATAGGTGACTTATTGTCTCACTCACATTCAATAGGTGACTTATTGTCTCACTCACATTCAATAGGTGACTTATTGTCTCACTCACATTCAATAGGTGACTTATTGTCTCACTCACATTCAATAGGTGACTTATTGTCTCACTCACATTCAATAGGTGACTTATTGTCTCACTCACATTCAATAGGTGACTTATTGTCTCACTCACATTCAATAGGTGACTTATTGTCTCACTCACATTCAATAGGTGACTTATTGTCTCACTCACATTCAATAGGTGACTTATTGTCTCACTCACATTCAATAGGTGACTTATTGTCTCACTCACATTCAATAGGTGACTTATTGTCTCACTCACATTCAATAGGTGACTTATTGTCTCACTCACATTCAATAGGTGACTTATTGTCTCACTCACATTCAATAGGTGACTTATTGTCTCACTCACATTCAATAGGTGACTTATTGTCTCACTCACATTCAATAGGTGACTTATTGTCTCACTCACATTCAATAGGTGACTTATTGTCTCACTGACATTCAATAGGTAACTTATTGTCTCACTCACATTCAATAGGTGACTTATTGTCTCACTGACATTCAATAGGTGACTTATTGTCTCACTCACATTCAATAGGTGACTTATTGTCTCACTCACATTCAATAGGTGACTTATTGTCTCACTGACATTCAATAGGTAACTTATTGTCTCACTCACATTCAATAGGTGACTTATTGTCTCACTGACATTCAATAGGTGACTTATTGTCTCACTGACATTCAATAGGTGACTTATTGTCTCACTCACATTCAATAGGTGACTTATTGTCTCACTCACATTCAATAGGTGACTTATTGTCTCACTCACATTCAATAGGTGACTTATTGTCTCACTCACATTCAATAGGTGACTTATTGTCTCACTCACATTCAATAGGTGACTTATTGTCTCACTCACATTCAATAGGTGACTTATTGTCTCACTCACATTCAATAGGTGACTTATTGTCTCACTCACATTCAATAGGTGACTTATTGTCTCACTCACATTCAATAGGTGACTTATTGTCTCACTCACATTCAATAGGTGACTTATTGTCTCACTGACATTCAATAGGTGACTTATTGTCTCACTCACATTCAATAGGTGACTTATTGTCTCACTCACATTCAATAGGTGACTTATTGTCTCACTCACATTCAATAGGTGACTTATTGTCTCACTCACATTCAATAGGTGACTTATTGTCTCACTGACATTCAATAGGTGACTTATTGTCTCACTGACATTCAATAGGTGACTTATTGTCTCACTCACATTCAATAGGTGACTTATTGTCTCACTCACATTCAATAGGTGACTCATTGTCTCACTCACATTCAATAGGTGACTTATTGTCTCACTCACATTCAATAGGTGACTTATTGTCTCACTCACATTCAATAGGTGACTCATTGTCTCACTCACATTCAATAGGTGACTTATTGTCTCACTGACATTCAATAGGTGACTTATTGTCTCACTGACATTCAATAGGTGACTTATTGTCTCACTCACATTCAATAGGTGACTTATTGTCTCACTGACATTCAATAGGTGACTTATTGTCTCACTCACATTCAATAGGTGACTTATTGTCTCACTCACATTCAATAGGTGACTTATTGTCTCACTGACATTCAATAGGTGACTTATTGTCTCACTGACATTCAATAGGTGACTTATTGTCTCACTGACATTCAATAGGTGACTTATTGTCTCACTGACATTCAATAGGTGACTTATTGTCTCACTGACATTCAATAGGTGACTTATTGTCTCACTCACATTCAATAGGTGACTTATTGTCTCACTGACATTCAATAGGTGACTTATTGTCTCACTGACATTCAATAGGTGACTTATTGTCTCACTCACATTCAATAGGTGACTTATTGTCTCACTCACATTCAATAGATGACTTATTGTCTCACTCACATTCAATAGGTGACTTATTGTCTCACTCACATTCAATAGGTGACTTATTGTCTCACTCACATTCAATAGGTGACTTATTGTCTCACTCACATTCAATAGGTGACTTATTGTCTCACTCACATTCAATAGGTGACTTATTGTCTCACTCACATTCAATAGGTGACTTATTGTCTCACTCACATTCAATAGGTGACTTATTGTCTCACTGACATTCAATAGGTGACTTATTGTCTCACTCACATTCAATAGGTGACTTATTGTCTCACTCACATTCAATAGGTGACTTATTGTCTCACTGACATTCAATAGGTGACTTATTGTCTCACTCACATTCAATAGGTGACTTATTGTCTCACTCACATTCAATAGGTGACTTATTGTCTCACTCACATTCAATAGGTGACTTATTGTCTCACTCACATTCAATAGGTGACTTATTGTCTCACTCACATTCAATAGGTGACTTATTGTCTCACTGACATTCAATAGGTGACTTATTGTCTCACTCACATTCAATAGGTGACTTATTGTCTCACTGACATTCAATAGGTGACTTATTGTCTCACTGACATTCAATAGGTGACTTATTGTCTCACTCACATTCAATAGGTGACTTATTGTCTCACTCACATTCAATAGGTGACTTATTGTCTCACTCACATTCAATAGGTGACTTATTGTCTCACTGACATTCAATAGGTGACTTATTGTCTCACTGACATTCAATAGGTGACTTATTGTCTCACTGACATTCAATAGGTGACTTATTGTCTCACTGACATTCAATAGGTGACTTATTGTCTCACTGACATTCAATAGGTGACTTATTGTCTCACTGACATTCAATAGGTGACTTATTGTCTCACTGACATTCAATAGGTGACTTATTGTCTCACTGACATTCAATAGGTGACTTATTGTCTCACTGACATTCAATAGGTGACTTATTGTCTCACTGACATTCAATAGGTGACTTATTGTCTCACTGACATTCAATAGGTGACTTATTGTCTCACTGACATTCAATAGGTGACTTATTGTCTCACTGACATTCAATAGGTGACTTATTGTCTCACTCACATTCAATAGGTGACTTATTGTCTCACTCACATTCAATAGGTGACTTATTGTATCACTGACATTCAATAGGTGACTTATTGTCTCACTCACATTCAATAGGTGACTTATTGTCTCACTGACATTCAATAGGTGACTTATTGTCTCACTGACATTCAATAGGTGACTTATTGTCTCACTCACATTCAATAGGTGACTTATTGTCTCACTCACATTCAATAGGTGACTTATTGTCTCACTGACATTCAATAGATGACTTATTGTCTCACTCACATTCAATAGGTGACTTATTGTCTCACTCACATTCAATAGGTGACTTATTGTCTCACTCACATTCAATAGGTGACTTATTGTCTCACTCACATTCAATAGGTGACTTATTGTCTCACTCACATTCAATAGGTGACTTATTGTCTCACTCACATTCAATAGGTGACTTATTGTCTCACTGACATTCAATAGGTGACTTATTGTCTCACTGACATTCAATAGGTGACTTATTGTCTCACTGACATTCAATAGGTGACTTATTGTCTCACTCACATTCAATAGGTGACTTATTGTCTCACTCACATTCAATAGGTGACTTATTGTCTCACTGACATTCAATAGGTGACTTATTGTCTCACTGACATTCAATAGGTGACTTATTGTCTCACTCACATTCAATAGGTGACTTATTGTCTCACTGACATTCAATAGGTGACTTATTGTCTCACTGACATTCAATAGGTGACTTATTGTCTCACTGACATTCAATAGGTGACTTATTGTCTCACTCACATTCAATAGGTGACTTATTGTCTCACTGACATTCAATAGATGACTTATTGTCTCACTCACATTCAATAGGTGACTTATTGTCTCACTCACATTCAATAGGTGACTTATTGTCTCACTCACATTCAATAGGTGACTTATTGTCTCACTCACATTCAATAGGTGACTTATTGTCTCACTCACATTCAATAGGTGACTTATTGTCTCACTGACATTCAATAGGTGACTTATTGTCTCACTCACATTCAATAGGTGACTTATTGTCTCACTCACATTCAATAGGTGACTTATTGTCTCACTGACATTCAATAGATGACTTATTGTCTCACTCACATTCAATAGGTGACTTATTGTCTCACTCACATTCAATAGGTGACTTATTGTCTCACTCACATTCAATAGGTGACTTATTGTCTCACTCACATTCAATAGGTGACTTATTGTCTCACTCACATTCAATAGGTGACTTATTGTCTCACTCACATTCAATAGGTGACTTATTGTCTCACTCACATTCAATAGGTGACTTATTGTCTCACTGACATTCAATAGGTGACTTATTGTCTCACTCACATTCAATAGGTGACTTATTGTCTCACTCACATTCAATAGGTGACTTATTGTCTCACTCACATTCAATAGGTGACTTATTGTCTCACTGACATTCAATAGGTGACTTATTGTCTCACTGACATTCAATAGGTGACTTATTGTCTCACTCACATTCAATAGGTGACTTATTGTCTCACTCACATTCAATAGGTGACTTATTGTCTCACTGACATTCAATAGGTGACTTATTGTCTCACTCACATTCAATAGGTGACTTATTGTCTCACTCACATTCAATAGGTGACTTATTGTCTCACTGACATTCAATAGGTGACTTATTGTCTCACTCACATTCAATAGGTGACTTATTGTCTCACTCACATTCAATAGGTGACTTATTGTCTCACTGACATTCAATAGATGACTTATTGTCTCACTCACATTCAATAGGTGACTTATTGTCTCACTCACATTCAATAGGTGACTTATTGTCTCACTCACATTCAATAGGTGACTTATTGTCTCACTCACATTCAATAGGTGACTTATTGTCTCACTCACATTCAATAGGTGACTTATTGTCTCACTCACATTCAATAGGTGACTTATTGTCTCACTCACATTCAATAGGTGACTTATTGTCTCACTCACATTCAATAGGTGACTTATTGCCTCACTCACATTCAATAGGTGACTTATTGTCTCACTCACATTCAATAGGTGACTTATTGCCTCACTCACATTCAATAGGTGACTTATTGTCTCACTCACATTCAATAGGTGACTTATTGTCTCACTCACATTCAATAGGTGACTTATTGCCTCACTCACATTCAATAGGTGACTTATTGTCTCACTCACATTCAATAGGTGACTTATTGCCTCACTCACATTCAATAGGTGACTTATTGTCTCACTCACATTCAATAGGTGACTTATTGTCTCACTGACATTCAATAGATGACTTATTGTCTCACTCACATTCAATAGGTGACTAGTGAATTCCAACCCCATGGTAATCTCAAGGATACCAATCAGGACAATTAGCGATGTTAGGAAGAAAAGAATGAAAGAAAGGAAGGAAGGGAGGAAGGAAGGAAGGAAGGTAAGTAGGTATGTGGGTAGATGGTTGGGTGGATCGGCAGGCAGGCAAACAGGCAGACTGACATTAGGCGAGCGCTGTACTTTCTTTCTAGAAAAAAAAGTATCATATTCCCATTTAAGACTGGGTGAACCAAGAAGCTGTCGAACGTGATCAGAACCCAATTACATCACACCAATTCTCTAACCGCTTTTCTATCTGGGCTCCTTTATAGACACGAGAAGAAAAGAAAGAAATAAACGAAGTGCGAAAAACTGCTGTCAAGGACGAGTCTTTTACGAAGAATTTGCTGATATCGTGTGGTCATTGAAGCAAAGAGACTGCCCCCGGACACGCAAATGGAGGTCTGGAGCCACTGAACACACTGTGCTAATTAATGCCCTTAGATACCTACATTGTGCATCTCGCAGGGCAGTCAAAGGCACGAGCTGAAGGCAGTCAGTGCTTGTAGCTAACTGTTGACAACAGGTTCTGTGAACCTGAGCTGATTAAGACCAAGCCCCACTTTCTCGGATATTTCCGATAGAAAGGCTCCAAGTATTGGAGTCTCGATGTAAAATGTGAAACGTATTTCATGTATTTTTTTCTGGATGGATGTGGTACAGCAATAATCATTAGGGCTAGGGATCACAAATCTGTACCAGAGATAATACTGACATTTTAGATGAGCAGAGGGGGGAGGAATACAATCCAGTGGGAGAATAAGAAGATAAAGAATTGGTGGGAAAAGGATGGAAGAGGAGGAAGAAAGATAGAAGATGAGACAAAAAAGAAGAGCATAAAAACAACAACAACAATTAAAAAAAAAAGAAGTCGACGAACGAAGAAGTAAAAAAGATTAAAAAGATGAATAAATAGCAAATGCTATTAAAACATCAATAAACAAGAAAATTGTTACAACTCAATATCTGTAATGAAATGAAAGCGATGAGTATCTACAGGATATTGTCTGTTTGTTTTACATGAAAGTACGATTAGGTAATCGCCGCAAGCCCACTAGGGGCGCCACATAGCGCTGAGGCAACGTTTAGATTAGACAAACCTTGGAAACATTATGGGGATCATAGTGTTGGTAGACTATCGCGATATACTATCTATAATATCGAACCTAATTCAATCTACCTAATACTTATATAGATGAACAGCGGGTATCTTCTCTCGCTGCCCTGTGAGAGGACAACGCTAATCAGGATCAATGGGCCAAAATCAGGAGCAATGAGCCAAAGGCGTTTAGTGATCTGTGAGAGTTGCTTTCCAGCATCCCCTACAATCAGACTGGTAGCAAAGGCAGCAGACTGGTGTTCCTTTGGAATAAGGCAATGAGACCGAAGTGTGAATGTAAAAGCTGGCCAACAGAATCACCATACATCTTGTCCCAGCTTGTGTTAGGGTAAAGTCATCTATTAGCTCTTGAGGGACATACGATAATTCATCGATTTTTCTCTTGAAATAAAGAAACATATTATTATAATACTGCCCAAGAAAGGGGTTTTCAACAATTTGAAAAAAATAGCCATCATCATCAGTGAGTGCTGTCTCCGCATGGAAGGTTGGCTACTATGGATCGCTATCCCGTTACGTCTCTTACTTTGATAGTGCAGGTTGTCATAGGCTCACCTGTTCATCTTTTGATGTTACTCGTCCATGTTAGATTTGGTCTTTCTCTTTTAACTTGTATTTTCCCTTCCAAGATTACTTTTAGTAGGCTGTTGTGTCTATTAACATGCGCCAAAAATCTCATTTGTCTTGTTCAAATTGTGTGTAGTAGTTCTCTTTTCATTTTAGTTGTTTTAAGACTTTATCGTTTGTTTTTTTTTTTCAATACAATTGTTCCTTTTCTTGTATAAATTCACATTTCAAAGGCTTCAATTTTATGTTCTGTTTTCTTGTCCAATGTTCATGTTTCTGTTAATGTTTTTGATCTTATCGAGAAGGAGCAACATTTTGCTATTCTTAGTTTTAGCCCTAGTTTTATTTGTTTTGATATTAGTATATTTTTATGGGATTCTCCTTCTAGACCTATAAAGACTAGACCTGAAAAAATATGATGACGTCACTGGCCGGATAGTGTCAGCAACTGAAGCCCTTTTATACATTACTTACTTTGCTTGCACAAGCTGTTACAATGTAATTGCATTAAAAAACTAATAATTCAATCACTAACTAGCAGCTTACAGATTTTATAAGAGATGTGCTTGAACTCTCTGCACAGACTCCACAAATTTGGTGGTTACCCGCAATGCATTGTGCATTTTTGTGTGTGTATATGTTTGTCAGCCGACTACCTGCTTTTGATTTAGTCAACTGCATTTGGGGAATATTTATATATACATAGCTCATATACATAAGTACTATCAAACGGGGAGGGAAGCAATTAGGTAGCCGAACCGGAGTATACAGCAATTTTCCATTTTTTTTTCATTGCCCGGTCAAAATTCCTTGGCGGGCCGTAGGTTTATCACTTATGCAATAGGCCCATTTTTAGTCAAAGGAAATTTACCCAACCAATGGAACAGCTCATTGGAAACGCCACAAAGAAACAAGTACGTAAAAAACATCCGGGGATAGACTCAAATATTGCACTAAAGGGATGGAAAACATGAAGCAATCTGAGTATAGCACTTAAAAACTATCACTTGACCTAGTGTGCTGTCAGCTCGATCGACTATGATACTCCAAATATAATCACATCAGTTCCCTCATTAATCTGGAGGGTCTATCTATGCAACTATGGAACCAGGTTGTACTAGTTTCCGGAGTGCACTTCACGAGCAGGACGGAGATTATCAAGCTACGGAATTTTAAAAGTTGCCATTAAATAATTATAGGAATGAGAGTGCGTGAACCTGAGAAAGGGTCGGAGATATGGGAAACGAAAAACAAGGCATTTTATTGGAAAATTAAAATATAGAAGATAAAGAGATGACCATGGTCTTTGATACGGTGATCAAGTCTTTTAAAAATCCAAAACGATATATACCAACTGCCACGATCACTTCAATAGCAGTGCCGTAAATGTTCAAGTGATAATCTGTATAAGCCAACAGCTGTGACAAATATAAAACGTAACTCGTAAACCAGAAGCAGGTACAAGTTAATAGCCAAATATTACGATATAAAATAGGATTTCAGCTGTCACGATATGACAAGATAACCCAACGTTTTGTCTCTAATACACGGGCAAGGGGAAGGAGAGAGTGGCGAGCCACAAAACACATAACAAATACTAAAAGTCCATAAAATAAACAACAAACAAACAAACAAACAAATAGCGAGATAGAAGTTTGCTTTTTCAAGTGACCAGTAGAGTTTCCTCTTCACATCCTCCATTCCCCCCACGCTCCCTTCCAGTTGAAGAGCTCCAGAGTAGAAACGTTGGTTTACATCGTCTTCTATTATTCTCAACACGGTAGAGCAGTCCAATGGTCTACTGAAAACAAGGGGTCGAGCTCGTTCTTGTTCGACACTTTTTAGTTTCGCTCACCCTTAAATGTTTACTATAATTTTTTTTAGAAAGGAAAGACAGTACTGGAGTAATGCTGACCATATTTATGCAAAAAATGTGCCAGTGGTTAAAAAAATACGAGCAGTAACACAGAATACCTTACGCTCCACGACAAGGAGGGTTGGGGACTGAGTTCTTTCTTTTCCATTATTTGCAAAGACGAATCACTCTATTTTCAGTAATTTACTAGTAGCCAGTAGTGGGGTGTGGTATACAAACCAAGGTATGGTGAAATTTTCTAGTACCTACACCTGTTTTCACGCTACGTCATCATCATCGTCATCTAGTGCCATCTCCGCATCGAAGGTTGGCTACCATGGAGCGCCATTCTGCTCTGTCTCTTGCTTTGATGGTGCAGGTTGTCATAGGCTGGTTTGTCCATCTTGTGATGTTACTCGTCCATGTTAGTCTTGGTCCTCTTTTACCTTGTATATTCCCCTCCAGGATTACTTTTAGTAGGCTGTTGTGTCTTTTAACATGGCCCAAAAATCGCATTTATCTTGTTTGAATTGTGTTTAGTAGTTCTCTTTTCATGTTTAGTTGTTTTAAGACATCATCGTTTGTTTTCTTTTCCTTCCATACAATTCTACCTATTCTTCTATATATCCACATTTCAAAGGCTTTAACTCTCTTCTCTATTTTCTTGTCTAATGTCCATGATTCTGCACCATATGACGCTATAAGACTCACGTGATTCACGTGATTGTATTTGTTTTCCTAACTGTTGAGTATAGTCAGCGACATGTAGTACATTAGGAGAATGATGGTAGAGATGAAGAAACAAGAGCTATGCCCAAAGTAGAGAATATCATCACATATAAGATGAGCTGTTTGAGAAAATTAATTCTTGTCACTAAAGAGTGTCCCGGATACGACTACAGTTTTCATCCATTTAATAAATACTATTTTATCTGGGAATGAAAGGCGGTGTGATCCTGAGCACCTTACTTATACAAGTACTTAAAGTCGTCTGAAAAATACATGGACACTAACATCATTACACTGACACTTTGACGATAACACATTACTCTGTCAGAAAACTGGGCTCAAATATGAGAGTGGCAAGATTGTACGCACTATAATCTGCAATAGATGCATCAGGAGTAAAGCTACAGCTGCACACCGACACTCACAGACGCCTGGCTCTACAGCAGCAGCAAGTTCAAGCGGTATGTCAGTGATCCAGAAACATACTGAAATACTTATCCGTTCTTATCTTGGCCAAAAACCGAGAAAGCCTGTCAGTTGTTGCTGTTACCGTATGGACAATAACCACGTTTCACCACCACGCACAGCATGTCCTACGTCTGGCCGACAATATTTATCATTAATTAAACCATTCTCCACTAATTTGTATTTGGACTGTTTCTCTTGTGCACTCCTTTCGGAGTTCATCGAATATTAGTTCATCAGATTGTTCTGGAATTTCTCCGAGACAAGTGAACTATGTAGTTCTTTTGTCTTCCTATTATCATCTAGTGCCGCTTCTCTTTGATCATGGCTTGAACAAAGAACTAATTAGCTACTACCGGTCAGGGTCACTCGTCCTACGGTGAAGGATATACTTAGGAGGACATCTCAGCGCTGATGGACTTGTCCAATGTGCAAGGATGATGGTCGACTAAACTAAACCAGCTTAGATGGCTAGTGCTAGAAACAATGCATTAACTTAAGACATCAACTCGGAGCCGCGATAGCTCAGTGGTTAGTGAACTGGACTACAAAGTACAAGAGGTAGGGTTCGATCCCAACCTACGGCTTCCGGGTTCACCCAGCCTTAAATGGGTACCGGATTTTTTTCTGGGAAAGTAAAGCGGCACGGGCGTAATAGCGACCACATTACCCCAAAAATCATGTGCCGAAGGTCTGTAAAAGTTATGGTCACTAACACCTTATTCCCTATACACCACTTGGCGTGACGGGGGTACTTTACTTTTTTTTTTAAAGACATCAACTCATCACATCATGGCACGTTAGATATCAATGGCATAAAACAAACGAAGCGTCAATCATCTTTAATTATGAATACAATGAAAACAACTAGGAAGACGAACGAGGAGTAAATAACCATCACTGGATCAGGTATCGTAAACCTTGCGCCACCTGTTGTATTGAACTGAATAGCTATGGATCTGACTTAAATACAAGTACGTCGAGTTCGATACTGTGAATTAGAAATAATTCCTGATTGTCACAAAAAATTCAGTTTCTTACCTCGCAGTTTCTATTAGTTGCGAGACAATAGCAACAGGATTCAATGAGCTGTGTTGTTCGCCTCTCAATTCTTGAAACAATGCCGTTTCGGTGTCGAAGCAGTGAGAACTAAACAGCCGGCATGTCATTTGTACTCCCCAAACCCACAATATCCCAGTAATTGCCAAAATAAACAAGTATCCTTTTCCCTGGATGGGGATGGTCCGTACACATTTGTTTAATCCATGGATGAATCCCAACCTTCATGTTGCAGGCAGCCATGCCATAAATGTTCAACATCCATCAGATTTCATTATGGCACAGCCGGAAATCAATAGCCGCTATCAAACAAATGTTAGCACACACAGGAAGATCCCTAAAGCGCTCAAAGCTAGGCAAGTTCTTTAATCATGGATGAAGCTACCCTTTCACGATACCTAGTGTCGCTTTTAAAACTGATAGAAAGGTTAAGGGCATCGTCAAATAATCTTTGACGTGGACACCAGAATAAAAGGCTGATTTTTAGAAAGGGATTTCTTGGTCTTCAAGTCGGGTAATGCTTCATGAACCACAGTAACTGAGTTGATTTCCTCATATGTTTCAGCCCATATGACCTGTATACAGAACCATTATAATCCAACAGTGGCTGTTCATTATTATTTCTATCTCTTGCCAGTCTTTGCTTGAACATCACAATGTGGTGCACGAACTCTATGGCATCAACAGTGGTCCCATGGGTGATGTATGAAAGATGATTAATTAATATTTTTGTTTTACTTTCTTTAAAAATTAGTCCTGGCAGATGTCAAAAAAAGACTGTTCTTTTCTAATTTCACATCTCAACTGTTTCTTTTCAAGACAATTGTCATAATACAAGTTTCTGCTCGATGTATTGTTTATATTCCTGAAGAAACTAACGATAGTCTTTGATCCCCATAAACTGTCGCTATACCTTTTGTTTGTTTTCTTCCGTTTTTTGTTTCTTTACATGCCTCAATTCCAACATGGAAACGTGTTTATCGTCCGTTTCCAACAGAAGCAGGCACTTGGTCACACATATCTTTGGATGAATGGTCAAAGCCAATCGACTCTAGGTGAGAGTGAAACCGGGCACTTTTAAATCTTTTCAAATCCTCTTGTCCTTCTCAGCCCATGAACGACTTATGTCAATTATCTCTTCCTAATCGTAGACCAGATCTTTGGTTGTAGGGCCATTCCCCTTATCTCTATATTAGTATTAATTCATTCCTTTGTACACAGAGATTTCTTCTTAGGCATTTGCCTTCAAAAGCGTTTAGTTTTCTCTCAATCGCTTTTGTTTTTTTCCAGCTTTCACATGCATAGACAAGTGTTGATAATACGTTTGAGTTGAATATTCCAAGTTTGGTTTTCTCGCTTAGTATTTTTTATTTCCATAATTTGTCCAGGCTTTTTAAAATGCGACTGCTTTTGCTATCCTGCTTCTGGTCTCGTTCTTTGCTTCATCTTGTGATCTATATTACCACCAAGATATAAATAGTGGTCTACTCTTTCTAATATCTTACGATTTACATATATATGCCCTCTGGTGTATTTTTATTTTCCATTTTTTAAAATGGATTTACCTGGGATTAAGCAATACATAAAAATAACCCGAAAAATACTTAACCAGTTTTTACCGAATCTCACATATATATATGTATATATATATATATATATATATATATATATATATATATATATATATATATATATATATATATATATATATACATACATACATACACACTGTACATTGAATGTCAATGTATCATAAACACTTGAGCATTATATCTATATTCTCTGTTGCAACATTTCCAAAGAAACTAATAACTGACTTCTCAATCGTTTCACTTTATGATCGACGATGAAAGCTGTCCTCAAGAGTTTAAGTCAATAAAATAAGTTGTTAAATAAACATTAAGAAATAACGTGAACAAGAAAAGAAGAGAACTGGGAGAATGAATAAGATACTCTTTCAGAAAAATCACAAAGCAATACGGAGTCCATGAAGTTCGAAGGAATGCCGCTAGCACAAGCAGGTAACATGATCCCAAGATGTTTACAGTGATCCCCGCAAGGTCTGCCGGCTGATTACACTCACCGATCGTCACACGGATATTAATGCAGTCCTTTGATCACTCAGCTCTATACTTTTCTAAATTAGATCACTCCCGGACACAGCTCTAAATATTCCCATCACCATTAAATATGTCCTTGGCATACACACGATATTAATAAAGCATACTTTCTCTCTCTCTTCCTTACCCGTTCCTTCCCTGTTTCATTGTTTTCCTAGCTCTCATTCTTACTCGTTCCTTCTCCTTTTCAGTGTTTTCCCCCACTCTATCATTCCTACCCGATCCTTATCTGTTTCAGTGTCCCATCCACTCCCCTCCTCTCTCTCTCTCTCTTATCCGCCCCTTATCTATTTCAGTGTTTTCTTCTGTTTCTTTCTTATTCGCTGCTTATCTCTTTCAATGCTTCCCCTCTCTTTATTTTTAGTACCCGCTCTTTTTATGTTTCAGCGCTTTCATTTCTCTTTCTTATTCGTTTCCTCCCTGTTTCAGTGTTATGTTTCTCTCATATTATCCTCCTCTTCTTTCTCTACCGTTTATACATTATTTCCCCCATCTTCCTACTCCTTTTCTTATTTTTCAGTCTCTCATCTTTCCTCCTCACTTTTCCTCAATCCCCTTTCTCTCTTTATTCCTTGACCAACTCTTATTCTCTTTACTCAATAATCATTTCTAAGTTTCCTCTCCTTTCTCTACTTCCATTCATTCCGCACATTCTCCCCTTTTATATCAACGACCAACTACACCTTTCTCTTTCATTTTACCGTACCCGCTCCCTGTTATATATTTTCCCACTGCTTCGCTCCGCTTTCACCACTAACTCTTCTTCAACTTCTCATCATCATATACTCTACCCATGTAACCTTCGATTTCCTCATCGAAGCTCTCTATTCCCCCTTTTCCTGCAGTAAAAAAAAAAGTAAAGAGCCCCTGTCACGCCAAGTGGCGTATAGGGAATATGGTGTTAGTGACCATAATTTTTACAGACCTTCGGCACATGATTTTTGGGGTAATGTGGTCGGTATTACGCCCGTGCCGCATTACTTTCCCAGAAAAAAATCCAGTACACATTTAAGGCTGGGTGAACCCGGAAGCCGTCGATCAGAATCGAACCCTACCGCTTATCCTTTGTAGTCCAGACCGCCATACTTTCCCACACAAAAATCTGCAGTACCCATTTTCAGAGGCTGGGTGAATTCAGATGCTGTTTCAGCACAGAGGGGAAACAAAAATAGCCACTTCTGGAAACTGATCCAGGACACTACTGGTCTGTAGCAAACACGCTTTCAACTCTGCCAACGAGGCTTTCAAGCACACCTAGAGGAGATATATAACATTCATCGAACAGAAAATACTAGTCTTATCATGTACAATTGAAACATTACTGCGCTGATTAAGTGCACATTAAATCCTTCATAAAGTTGTCTGTACTACACATACGTGTATGTGTTCATTAATTTATCATTTATAATAACACAAAAAGTCATGAATGCCCAAGTACATATTTCATAGGCGAGTGAAGTACGAGTAAAATTTCACAATGCAAGGGCGCAAATGTGTGTGTGCGTGTGTGTGTGTGGGGGGGGGGGGGGGGGGGGAGGGGGGAATTGCTCTCTTACTCGATCTTCTTCTTCTTCTTTTCTCCCTCATCCGCCTTTCAGCGTCCAGGAGGGCTCTTTAATCTAATCGGCTAGTCACGCATTAACACTACGCAAGTGAAGTTACCTATTGATGACACTAATAAAATATAATAATAATTAAAATTTACTTAAACATTAATTAATTAATCAATACTAAGTTAATTAATTAATTAGTTATATATGTATGAACATATGGGATCTATAGTAAATTAGAATGGATACTGCAAAAAAAAAAAAAAAGGATCAAAAGAAGATTAGCTATTCCAACACAAAAATTAAATGTCATGAAGAATACATGGCACTATATCAGCAAGGCAGTAAAAATTAAATACAATCTTCATCCCAACGTTGTGCTACCAATGCCAGACCCGGGCCCTAGATGGAAGAACAATAAGAAAAACAATCTCTACTGAGATTAAATGTGTCAGACGAATGACAGGAAACAGTCTGAAAGATAAGATCAGAAAAGAAGAACTGAGAAAAAAGCTAGGAATAGCCCATACCATATAATATATAAAGAAACAACAGATAAAATGGTTTGGCCACGTGACAAGGCAGAAAGATTTTTTAAAAATACAACGAGCCTTCAACAAACGTGAGAATGCCAGACCCAAGGGTCGACCACGAAAAAGATGGATCGATGGAATATTAGATGCACTAGGAAACATAACAGCAGCAGAGACGAACAGAAGAGCAAAATTATATCTACCCTCGACGCTGAAAGGCAAATGAGGAAAGGAAGAAGAAGAAGAAGAAGTAAAAATTAAATTACTGAGGACAGGCATCTTCCCGATAGCAACATGTTGGTTGTCAATCATGGACAATCTCGCAAACAGCAAGCAAGAAAATTGATTTATTCTAAACAAAATGCTACAGAAAAATCCTTCAGATATCTTGGATAATGAACAAGAGCAATGAAGAGATACGAATAGATTTAAACATTAACAAGAACTTGAAAATTGAATCTACGTTCTTCAAAGAACATGCGACCTGATGATGACAATAATAATAATAATTAATTTTCACATTTTGTTTACCCATTCGGGATAGCGGAACACAACCTAACAACTGAAGCTAACAAATCTGTTGTTGTTGTTTCTATTGACAGCACGAAAGGAGTGGTACATGACCGCAAAACGATTTATTTCTATCATCATTAACATCATCATCGATGATTTGTAAAAGAAGTTATTGAACGAGCAGTTTTGGTTTGTGCTTTCATTGACTATTTTTAGACTTGACATCGTTTCATTCTGAACGAATACAAAGGTGATCAACCGTTGACTGCAGGTGTACGTGCTCAATAATGGCTCCGGTTGCCCGTCTGAAGGCTATAACTTCTAGACGTTTCATGCTGATTGTCAAAGTGCTTCAGTCTGTGGTAGTGTAGTCTGATGGTACATTCAATGTTTCTGTTTGTGCTAGTGTAGTCTGATGGTACATTCAATCAATGTTTCTGTTTGTGCTAGTGTAATTTGATGGTACATTCAATGAATGCTTCTGTCTGTGGTAGTGTAGTCTTATGACACAAACAAACAAAACATTTCTAGAAATTTCGAGCTAAAATTACAGCAGAAAAAAAAGACAGCTTGGAATCCCCATTTTCTGTACTCCTCATCATGAAGCTAAAAAGCCAACATTTTTGTTGGAAAGGGAAAACCCACTGAGGATCAAATTGTCAGTTTGAGCAAAAGTCTCTGTTACTGCAATCAGATAAACCTAACACTCATATGAGAACGAGAAACTAAAACAAGAACGGAACAACTGAAATGGACATCTGAAGGAAAATGGACATCTGAAGGAAGGCAAAAGAAAATACAAACTAGAAGAGAGTACCAAGACATAGATATCATCTGTCTTGACGAAACTTGGAAGCGCCTAATTTAAACACATGGATCTGACAAAGGAATTAGCACGTATTAAATGATCTCATTTAAACATTAATTTATGTTACTGATTTACTGCTCTACATAAAGCCACAATGCATGTCCGCCACTAATTTAACGACCAGAAGACATGAGTACTAATAATAAGGTAAATGATAAGAAACTTATATGTTCGTATTATTCTCATGTATATTCGTTAAATATCAACGCTATATATGTTATATACGTATCACATCCATACAACCTAAGTATATCACAACGATAACACCTCTTAGTCATCCACCCTTTAAAATATGTTAAATAGGTGTAGTTACGTTGGACCGAGGGAGCCGAGATAGCTCAGTGGTTAGTGAACTGGACTACAAAGGGCAAGAGGTCGAGTTCGATCCTGACCGCCGACTTTCAAGTTCACCCAGCCTTAAATAGGTACTGGATTTTTTTCTGGGAAAGTAAAGCGGCACGGGCGTAATACCGATCACATTACCCAAAAATCATGTGCCAGCGGTCTGTAAAAATTATGGTCACTGATGCCATATTCCCTAAACGCCACTTGGCGTGACGGGGGTTCTTTATTTTTTACTTTACGTTGTACCGTAAATTACTGCCAGCTACGATATTTGCAGCTTTTGAGAACTATACACTCGTTTTCCGCAGCACTAATGTGGATACAGGCTTTGCTTTCAATTGTTCATTCCTACTTGTTTAGTCAACACGTTAGTATGTTCAATGGACACCCCTAAAAAAGAGAAGTATGACATTGATTGGTCAGCTCCGATGGACTGATACTGACGCAAACCATACATCGCTGGCCATTTCTAGAACATGCCCTGTCGTGTGTTTTGACCCGCACAAGTGACATACATAAGGCACAACATAAATTAACATATACACATACAAACATACACACGCATATGTATATATATATATATATATATATATATATATATTCATTTGTATATATATTCCATTCATCCCTGAGGAATCTAATTATCCATATCCATCTACCTATCGAACCATCCATTCATCGAACTATCATTTCATCCATCAATCCAACTCACCATCCATCTATTTATCTGCTTTATTCACTTTCCCCTCATAACAGACTGCCCTTTACACAACAACAATTTTCATTATTAATAATGAGAAACCCTCTCTCCTCCCTGAACTCAAACCTACATTCTATAATCAATAATTCAAAATAAAAATTCCACCAGTCAATGAAATCAATGCAGCTTTCACAGAAACAGAAAAAAAAAATGTTTTCACTCTCACATATTCGTAACCTAGGCAACCGCTTCGTTTTGCGATCGTAGGGACAAAATATCTATGGAATCAATACATTGTATCGCTTCCACTACTGGTCCCCTCGTCACATTGATTTTCCCTTTATTCCTAGTGAGTCCCCCCCCTCCCCTCCAGACCATTTTCGATTAGCTTTCCATACGACTCCCATCCCCAAGTACATAAAGTAGTTGGTTTTCTGTGTTTCTGATTATCTGATTCTACATCGAGCTAGATATGTGGTTAGTTAACTGAAAATGTGAAGAAAGCACGGTGCTTGCGAAGCGCTAGTACATTATGTATATACATGAGAATATAATCTCTGGAAAACTCGTTAGGCAGCAACCAATGAAAAAAAAAATAAAATGAGGACGGAATCTTCTTTTGTCTAATAAAAGAAACACAGGAAAGATAATCCTTTGCTAGAGTAGGTGCTCAAGTAAATTTGAGGCAAAGGCAGACACTGTGTGAACAGCAGCTTATACTCTCTTGAATAAGAAAACAAAAAAAAAAGATATAATGCATTCTCAAAAAGGCTTTTCAGTAGTTACAGCATTAGGGAGTCATGGGGAGGAAGCCTCGCTGAAGTAAGAGTACAATCTACAAGCTCTGCCAGTGAAACATAAGAAATGATTCCGCGGATCACATATGAACGCATAGTCCTGGATATGCTGAGACAAATAAGATGGCAAAAGAGGGTGGTAAACAGATCAAGGCAGATACAGTTACAGCCTGTGAGGAATCAGAGGTTCGTCGGCAACAACAAATATATGAACACATGGAATACACAGCAACAGAGCTACCAGAAAAATAATGCCCACTACCAGCTCAACAGAAAAGAACAAAGTAACGATTTTTACTCGGAACATGTCACAACAGATTGAATATCATCTTTTCAAAACCCTAAGGATAAGAACCTCTGATCAATAAGACTGTGGCAGAGGCAAAATGACTGCTGCTACATTCATGCCCAATATATGGACCATTTTGTGGCCATCACCGGTACCATCTTATGACTAGCTGTATGGGGGATGTCACCAGCCTTTATTGACTTTGAACTTATAACGCGCAACGTCTAGATGTGTCCAGATGTGTACGTAGAAGAACTACTAATAAATATATATATATATTACTTGACACATTAAATTAATCGGTGATGCGGGTCTTCAGCCAGACTGGCTTCCCTTTCTATGAGGTATCCATTTTCAAAATGCTGGCTGTGGCCCTGTGCCGCCGGGTTGGTCGCAAATTAAAAAAAAGAAAAACCACTACTTTAGACAAAGGAGGAGAGGTTGGGGTCGATCCTGATCGACGGAAGTGCCCCGTCACGCCAAGTGGCGTATAGGGAATATGGCATTTGTGACCATACATTTTACAGACACATCCATCACGGCACATGATTTTTGGGGTAATGTGGTCGGTATTACGAACGTGCCGCTTTATTTTCCCAGAAAAACATATGGTACCCATTAAAGGCTGGGTGAACCGGAAGCCGTCGGTTGGGATCGAACCCTACCTCTTGTCCTTTGTAGTCCAGTTCATTAACCACTGAGCTATCGCGGCTCCCTACTTAATCGTTAAGCAGGTTAATATTTCTGTTTCCAGTGGTTGTGGTGTAGTATATCTTGTACAGATAGTGTGACAATCAGCATTGAGTCGCTGATCGCTCCTGACTCATCCGCTGTCCGATAATTGAACTGAAAAATTACTCGGATATAGGGTTAGGGTGATGCCTAACCGTATCTGGTATGAAAGTGGTTTATAACTGATCGATTGCGTCGGAATCGGTGAACGAGAACTGATGAAGATCAGCGAATACACCCCTCCATGACGCCCCTGGAATCAGACTAACCAGTCCAGCCAACCGAATAAACATCGAAGAGGGAAGGCACGCCGATACGCAAAACACAGTGATAATGTCAGATTTGTTTAAGCTGAAAGGCGCACAATATCGCAGATTGTTGTGAAAGGTAACACAACGCATCTACGCCTATTAACGCCGTTATTATATTTAAGGGCATGCGAGGAAAAGGAGTGGTTGTCGGGTGAATGCAGAAGCAAGAAGTTACTAGAATAGAACAAAGTCATTCAGTGGGCAGAGAGTGAAAATAATGACTTTTATTCAGAGCCTATCTTGACATGTACCCCAATAGTATTTACTATTTTCAAATGAAATAACTTGTTGGTGCCTGTTAGTTAACGAAATAGTGATGGGTATAAGGAAAAATAACGGTAAAGAGAGAAGAACAGCGAGAAAATATGGAAGTCTGTGGCATATAGTAATGCACTTGAAATGTCGATCAATGTTGATTGACAAATGAATAATTTGAAAAAAAAAAAAAACGAAGATATAACGACCACATACAACCGGATAGTGAGATACATGGGGCAATAACCGACTCGTGAGATGGGAGAGTGCTCTGGAGTACTTCACTGACTAAACTCATGAAATGGGGAGGGGGGGGGCGGGTGGGGAAGGAGTTGAGAATAAACAGCGAGGACACAGCGAGGAGTAGCAGGAAGCGAGTAATGAGGGAGAGGACAAAGACTCGTAGAATGTGCCAACAAATAAAAACACAAGAGACATAACCGGATGATACGAGAATAATCGAAGCACTATCGGCCCTGCAGAGACTGGATATTGAGGAAAAATTCAATAAAACAGTGCCGCTAGACGCAACGCGATCGGTTTCCATGGTAACGATCTCATGAATTCTCTAAGACCGGCCATCTATCAAATCGATAGCCACCGACAAAGATCAAGTATCCCATCAAACTTCGCAGCACGCGATACCACTCGATTTGGGTTACAGTTCCACAAGTCTTCAATATTTCTAGAATGTTCAGTTTCCAAATTGTAGTGTTCACTGTCCTCGCATTCCACAACTCAACTGACGACAAATATTGAAACAATTTGATGGGTAACTAAACATGATTAATGTTGATTAGACGAATTCTAAAGAATATTCGTTGTTTTTTGTTTTTTGTTTTTAATAGGAAACAAACGTCATGAACATCAGAAATATACCATCACTGTATAGGAATGGTGCGTGCACATAGAATTAGTTATGCGTCGTAAAATTGATCAAGATTCTTGATAAGAGAGGCGAGAGAGAGAGAGAGAGAGAACGAGAGAGGGAGGGAGGGAGAAAGAGAGAGAGAGAGTGATGAAAACATGAAACAAACAATAATCATGAAAAAACTGACAGACAACAATTGAAACAGGAAGTTATATAGATCTACACACTGGAGAGACAGTAGGACTGACGCATGTGTTGAATCTCTATGAAGTACAAACAAATGTTTAGTTTTATGTAAATACAATATTACACAGTACAAAAGAGCAGACAGCAATACACTACAACATTACAATACAAAATCAAATTGCAGACGGAGGTGCAAAGACAGATATGCAGTTATTATTGAACAAAAACAAGCTGTGTAATAAATAATATTAATACAATAGCTTTATAAAGTCTTAACTAAATATAAATACATAACCAGTGATTGACAACTATTGTTTATTTTGACAGGCACAATATATTATTTACCTGCAAAAAGAAGAGAAAGCAGCGGCAGCTCAGTGGTTGGTTAACTGAACTACTGATGACAAGAGTTTGAGTTCGATCCCTATTAACGGCTCCTAGGTTCATTCAGATTTTCATTGCAAAGAGCTGCCTGGATAATAAACCTATTACCCATAAAACCTGTAGATGATCTTTGAAAAATATGGCCACTAACACCATATTCCTCATATGCCGAGATAAAAACCGTTGCTGTTTTATTTTTTTTTATTAACACAATAAGGACATAGCACTTTAAAATGATGGCCACGCCGAAGACGGATGTGTCGGGGCGAAATTAGCAGATATCTCGGCTTGCCGCAAACTAGCAAAGAACACAACCTTTCAGGACGGACGATTAAGAGGAGCAGCCGTCATGTGAACGCTGAAGAAGATGAAGGATTCAAACATTCATAGGTCAGTGACAAGGTGAAGGAATGTCTTAGCTGCTTGTATTTGAAGTGGTGTTCTGGAAGTGGTGTGCTGGAAGTGATGTTCTGGAAGTGGTGTTCTGGAAGTGGTGTGCTGGAAGTGATGTTCTGGAAGTGGTGTTCTGGAAGTGGTGTGCTGGAAGTGATGTTCTGGAAGTGGTGTTCTGGAAGTGGTGTTCTGGAAGTGGTGTGCTGGAAGTGGTGTTCTGGAAGTGGTGTGCTGGAAGTGATGTTCTGGAAGTGATGTTCTGGAAGTGGTGTTCCTGAAGTGATGTTCTGGAAGTGGGGTTCTGGAAGTGGTGTTCTGGAAGTGATGTTCTGGAAGTGGTGTTCTGGAAGTGATGTTCTGGAAGTGGTGTTCTGGAAGTGATGTTCTGGAAGTGATGTCCTGGAAGTGGTGTTCTGGAAGTGGTGTTCTGGAAGTTATGTTCTGGAAGTGGTGTCAATAATGTACCCGCCACTGATTAGAACGGTCCAGGTTCAGTTCCCACATGGGGCCGTTTCTTGTTTTCCGGACCAACATGGCGTGGGGCAACTCGGAAACCGAGTACAACAATTTTATTTATATTTGTTTAATGAAAGCTGGATGGAGTAGAGTGATGACGACCATGTCCCTCATAAAATGGAAGCTGGCCATATTTAACTGTGGGTACAAACATCACACTTCATACATCTTATGGCGAGGGGAAACCCTGGCTTACTAACTCCGTGACTGATAATTCAGCCAGAAGTGTATTACAAAAAACTGGGGAGTTGGATGGAAGTTGTACTGTTGGCATGTGACTGAAACTCATCACAGAGACCATCGGCTCACGACTAACGATTTCTTCATTCTTTGTGGCTATATATATATATCTGCAGACAAGGAGTTTCAGCAACTTCCAGAAGTGATAGAAGACGAGGAATGGGCACATCGAGGCAAGGTTTGGCTTCAATATCGCGAAGAAATATGTACAACCGCAATAACTAACATACATATTTCCGTCCTGCTACTGGTTCCGGATGTCGGAAAGGGCGTGGTGGTGGTGGTTGGGGGGGGGTGTAAAAGAATAAGAAAACCCACAGACATTCCAGCAATAAGGATTCCAAGGGTGGGGGTTAAAACAGTGCTGGATCAATAGCCAACCAACGTATAACAACGACATGTGTGTGTGTGTGTGTGTGTGTGTGTGTGTGTGTGTGCGCGCGTTCACAGATCGATGTTTCTCTAATGCAATGATCTGACGGCATAGAAATTCAGCTTTTAAACATTTCAGAAAAATTATAAGAGACTGTTTCAAAAACAATTTTCTATCATTATCAACCACTATTTCACCACCCATTTCCTATATGTCGGTCGTTCACTCTGCAGGAGGCGAATATTTTCCATGGTGAACGCCCGATAATCCTACGCCATAAACATCCTACGTGATCAACACTATACATCATAAGTGATCAACATCAAACATCCTACGTGATCAACACCATACATCCTACGTCATCACAGCATACATTTAAGAACAAATCTGCCTTCCGACTTACTCATTTCATCATCATCATGTGCCGTACCGGTTCGGCGTAGGCGATCATGTCCTTCCATAAACTTTTATCCACCGTGCATCATCTCAATTCTGTTATTGACAGTTTTCCATGCATAGGCACTAAGCTATCTAATATCTTCTCTCTTTGTCGTCCGCGATCTCTCGTTCCCTGTATTTTGCCAGTTGTAACCAAATATTATAACTTTCGACTTTTCATGATGTGCCCGAAAAAGAGTTAGGGGCTCACCTTTTGTGTTGGCCTCTTTACTCATTTTATCAGTATTATTTACTTGTGTAATGGGAGCACGAGCAAGAGGATTAAGAAGTTAGCCAGCTTTGATTCGCTGTTTATACCCCATCAGCTACCTAACAGATGCTGGATCCAATCACTGTTCGAACATCATCAACGTCATCTTATCAACATTACCAACCGCTTGATGTAATCGACCACTGTGTGTGCCATAAACGGCAAGCCAAAGTTCTCATTATCATTATTAATCTGCGTTGTTTCCCTACACCGAGCAATCAATACACAACTAATATTATTCCTTCCTAACGCAGTGGGAATCTCTTTGTTCAATGGGAGTCACCCTCGAGGGATACTTTGGAATCGAAATTTACTGAAATCGACAAATTAATTTCTCCATAATCATTATGATTCATCAAATCTCCAAGAGTTTAATAAGGAATCTAGGGAATCGATTATGTCATCCTTCTATTCAACTCTCCAAGAACATTTTATAGATAGAAAGTCTATGCTTTTCTTTATTCCATTTTTTTCATCAAATTTTCTACAATTTTTATTGAGAAATAAATAACCTACATCAAATCTCCAAGATAAAAGTCTATGACTTAATTATCTCCATCTCTTTAAAATCTCCAAGATAAAAGTCTATGTCTTGATTATCTCCATCTCTTTAAAATCTCCAAAATAAAAGTCTATGTCTTGATTATCTCCATCTCTTTAAAATCTCCAAAACAAAAGTCTATGTCTTGATTATCTCCATCTCTTTAAAATCTCCAAAATAAAAGTCTATGTCTTGATTATCTCCATCTCTTTAAAATCTCCAAAATAAAAGTCTATGTCTTGATTATCTCCATCTCTTTAAAATCTCCAAAATAAAAGTCTATGTCTTGATTATCTCCATCTCTTTAAAATCTCCAAGAAAAAAAGTCTATGTCTTGATTATCTCCATCTCTTTAAAATCTCCAAGATAAAAGTCAATGACTTAATTATCTCCATCTCTTTAAAATCTCCAAGATAAAAGTCTATGACTTAATTATCTCCATCTCTTTAAAATCTCCAAGATAAAAGTATATGACTTAATTATCTCCATCTCTTTAAAAACTCCAAGATAAATGTCTCTGACTTCGTTTTTCTTTCTCCTTCATCAAATCTCCACGATGAATGCTCATGACTTCAATGACATCAATATCTACAGAGCCGCTTTTTCCTCATCATATCTTCGGGAGAGCAGAAGCGTCTGCGACCTGTGGTCGCAATAGCAGGGTCAACGGACAATTCTGACCAAGACCTAGCAGTTCTACCTCCTCGTGGTCTCCCCTGGTAACAGTCTGCGTCAAAACAGGATGGCTAACAGAAGCTAGGATCGCCGTGTTCCCTGTAGTGGTGGTTGTTACTGATATAGAGGACCCAGTATTGCAGTACCTCTGGGCTGGACTAGTAGTTTCCCAGCGTAGCCTGGGACAGACGAACTCCAACTTCTCCAGTAAGAGCCGGGAATGACAAGATAGCCATTACGACCCGCCACATCTTATGAGGCAAAGGGCAACCTGCCCGCATCAACTCGTGGCAATCCGTCAACAACAACAACAACAACAACATTATCTCTTCTATTTCTGAAGTCTTTTCCCGAACGTATCCTCTTCTCTCCTGGACTACAATCACACTTTTACTCAGACAGTGCCAATCTGCACTTCGATCTCTTCCATGTCTATTCAAGAGGAACTCACCACAATGCAAGAAGACAGTAACACAAGCGAGTAGTCATCAAAAAATTCACCATATTTGTTAATATTATTAATGAGTATTAAACTTTAACGGCTTTGACTTTTTATGTTGCCCGAGGCCTTCACTTTTTCGATTTTGAACTTATAATGAGCATTTGACGCTTCCTAACTGAAGTCTGAATGCTTTTATCGTTCTGTGTTCTCCAACGATGGGTCTAGGCACTCAATCCTACCAACCACGAGATCGATCATCCCATCCATCTATCCACTCATATTTTCCTTTACTCGCAGTGCTGTCATTAGTTATTCTCTCTTCTGACGCTATTCTCTTCGAATGTTTCAGTGACACTAAATCTTCACTGCCTTGTGTTTCTAGTCAGCTGCTTCATCATTATCATGTGCCACACCGGTTGGCGTAGGCGATCATGTCCTTCCACAATCTTCTATCTACAGTGCATCGTATCAGTTCTGCTGTTGACTGTTTTCCGTGCCATCACACCAAGCTATCTAGTATTTTCTCTCTTTGTCGTCCGTAATATCTCTTTCCTTTTATTTTGCCAGTTGTAACCAATAATTCCAACTTTCCTTTTCTCATGATGTGCCCGAAAAATGTTGATTGTTTCTTTCTGATGTTTTTTAGGAGCTCCCTTTTTGTGTTGGCCTCTGAGAAATTCCGCATTGGTCTTTTTAGCTCTCCAGGGAACTTTCAACATTCTTCTGAGAAATCCTATCTATGTGGCCTCGAATGGTCTTTTCATTTCAGCTGCTTCATTAAATTATAAAAACTGCTACCCAGAACTTGAACTCAACTTCTCATTGGCTAGTCACGGCCTTACACAAACATATTTTGCTTATTATTTAATTACGATAGACGGTACCTTGATCTTTAAGCCCAAAAGGAGGCATTGGTCACCGACGCTTGTGCTTATACATATGTGAGATTCAGATGCTGTACAATAAGAAACGTGTAGTAAGCTATTCGTAGGTGACTGCAGAAGTCAGAGTAAGTGATTGAGAGATGGTCAAGATTGGAACACCGCCGCGTGTTGGTCTTGGATAAAGGTTAGCCAGCTTGACTACAGGAGTGTAGATGGAAGAGGAAATGGTCAAACATGCTACTCAACAAATTTCGTCATGAAACATGGACGTGTCAGACCAAGATGCATTAAAATATACATAATTGCTGTAAATAATGACGCATAGTACGCCAATTTGACGCCATTTTCATGATAATCTAGAACGCCAGAACAGACCCCAATAACAGCAACACGTGTTTCGAATACTTGATGTTTTTATCGTTAATTAGTCATGACCCTGGACACAATGAGCGTAAACAAAAGTAAAGTGCCCCCGTCACGCCAAGTGGCGTATAGGGAATATGGTGTTAGTGACCATAAATTTTACAGATCTTCGGCACACGAATTTTGGGGCAATGTGGTCGGTATTACGCCCGTGTCGCCTTACTTTCCCAGAAAAAAATTCGGCACCCATTAAAGGCTAGGTGAACTCGGAAGCTGTCGGTTGGGATACAATGAGGGTACATCTTCATTATTGGATCTGCTGGAGTCATGATCTTCAACAAACCTGTTCAAATACAATTTAGTTCATTTCCCTCCGTATATTTACAATCATATCTTCATCACCATTAAAGATTCGACTCATTACGAAGTACACATGCTTCACCAAATTTTTTAACAATTAACAACGCATGGAAATGGTCTAGCAGACACTTGGCATCGCTGTAGGAAGGGTAAAAAAAAAGTAAAGTACCCCCGTCACGCCAAGTGGCGTATAGGGAAATATGGTGTTAGTGACCCTATATTTTACACACCTTCAGCACATGATTTTTGGAGTAATGTGGTCGGTACTACGCCCGTGCTACTTTATTTTCCCAGAAAAAAATCCGGCACCCATTTTAAGGCTATGTGAACCCGGAAGCCGTCGGTTGGGATTGAACCCTACCTCTTGTCCTTTGTAGTCTAGTTCACTAACTACTGAGCTATAGCGGCTCCCCTGTAGGAAGGGTAAGGCTCGAATATAGATCAAGTAAGACAACATCTATGTATGGACGGGTCTCAACTTCGTTAAAGCATTGACGACAGTGAGACTACCGGTTAGAAACATTGAAATATGTACCAGCAAGATTAATGACATTGCTTAGGTGTCTTTCTGAAATGTTATCTCTGTTGAGTAAAGAGCAGGGTTTCAACTTCATTGTACTATATCTGTGTGTGTGTGTGTGTATGAGTGAGTGAGAGAGAGAGAGAGAGAGAGAGAGAGAGAGAGATAAAAACCTTTTCTCCTAAGTGCATTTCATTCATTAGGCAAAAACAACATGTTCAATTGTGGGACGTGAGTTCAACATAACAATTGACGCCCAAAACAACTTCGCTAACCTGCCTTGTAGACCTACTTGTATAAAAGACAGAAAATAAAAACATCCCATTGATTTTTGAGATAGTTTAACGATAAATAAACTGTAGCAGAGAGTTCAGCCCGATTAGTGCAGCTAAACATGCGATGTCTGCTATACGAGCAGTTCATTGCATCCAGCTAATATTTGACGTTTTGAAGTCTAGCGATCAGATTGTCTACAACTCTACAACATTATTCAACAATGTGTGAGTCTGTCTGAGGAGCAAGAGCTAGAAATGTGTACCTCACTCGACACTTTAAAAAAAAATAATAAAAGGAAGTCAATAAGAAGAAAGGAAACTTCGTTTGTCGGGACATGTTTTGAATCTACTGCGTTTCCGTTAACTCTTAGAACTCAAAGTGTTTCTAATTTGTAAACTACAGGAAACATGTCAATATTTAATTGCTTTTTGAGTTCACGGTGCTTTAGTATATTCACTTTTATGAAAAAAGGCGTTGTGAAATTTGTTTATGGAGAATCTACTTTAAAGCTTAGACGAACGGAGGGAAAGAAATTAATTACAACGTTCGACAGCTTCACAGGAGCACTTAAACGGACAAAAATCAGCGACTCCAACTGTACATCTGATCAAGGGGAGGATAGAGTAAAATAGGCCATATATGCTAGTATACAACAAATAATAAATATTTCTATAAGTGTCTGTAACAACACATTACAAGAACATATATGAAGTAATTAAACAACAAAAACAAAAATATAAAAATAATTATAAATCAAATAAATTAAAGGAAATTGTTAAAATTGGAATAACTACAGAAAACGAATTATAACGATTAATCCCAGTAATGTTGTCTGACTTACTTTATGTCCCTCGGCACATAAAAGCCATCACTAGAAATATCCGTTGTTGTCTTCTTGAACAACCTTTCACGTCCACAGCAGGTGAAGCCATTTTCCTTCAATTCCCTTTCAAACTTTGCACGTCATGTCACTGTTGGTATTCCTCTTGTTTTCTTGATAGCAAGTGTTACAAACACTTGGCACAATGCATTATATGCAGTGGATCAGTGGCTAACAGTTCATTTATTTAAAAAAATTACCAATGGTAAATAGTCAGCAGAAAGAATTTAGACAGCAGCAGTAAAAAATAGTTAAAACAGGACCAGAAGTCTCTAACTAAGGCCAACGAAAAAGGAAGCTCATTTCCAACATGAGAAAGAAGATATTTTTTTTTTTTTAATGTGTGTTGGGTCTAGTAATGAGAGGATGGAACAGATGCATTTTGTCATGATAAAAAAAAAAATAAAAATGAGAGTAGAGTGGACAGAAGAAAAAAAAAAGAAAAAGGAAGAAACGACACCCCTGTAACAGAAAGATTAGGTAGTCAGCTATTAGATTTTCGGTTGATGTGGGAGCCCAAAACGGCCGCCCAGTCAAATCAGGTTTAGGACTGGTGGCATTTTAGCAGCTGTTTGTTTGGAATTGATTCTTTCTGGTCTCTTTGTGGTTTCCGGAGATAGCGGTTGTTCGTTCGCATTCATTTGACCACCGAGTCAACAAGTTTTGACACCAGCGCACGCAGATTCCTGCTGCAGGCGACGACGGTTGATTGAAATGAAATGGTACCAAACCATAGCTCTGTCCTGGGATAGTATGCGTGATTGGTGTTCGACTGCAAATTCGTCACCAACTGAACTGCATTCGAATCGAGTGTTTCGCCCGAAGTAGAGGCCTGGCTTCATTTGTTAGGACAATATTTCTTGGGGTACGTTCACTGACCACGGAGTCTACTCGAATTCGACGCCGTCGCATGAAGATCACGCCGCCTGCGACGACCGTTGCGTATCCCCGGAAGTGTACACCATGAGCTGCACATTCTTTTCAAAACACAACACGTTCAATAGAACAGTATAAATGATGATGATGCTTTGTTGGTTGCCGGAACTGGGACGTAGACGATATTGGAATGTCCGCCTGCAGTGATGCCAATCCGTTCTAAAGTCTCAAGTCAGTTAACAACAATATGTATAAGAGATAGAAAGTTGTCAAGGGGTGTGATCACCTATGCGAGCAGGCACGGTACCTAACGATAACGACATGGTCGACCTGAAAAGACAAGAGCAACAACACAAAATAATAACAGACCACCGATAACTCACTGCACTCTTGGCATACAGAAAGATACTTAGTGTTTTTCAAATGCAATGTTCTTTTAGCTTAAACCGTGTGGTTGTGTCTAAACATGGATAGCTAAACATGGTTAACTATGTAATATGAGTTATCAATGAATTAATTTAGTGATTGTCTTATTTCGTCTATCCATATTTTCATTGCTCCTCCTTTCTCCAAGCTTAATATTTTCTGTATGCTCGTACTGCATCTTTGTTACAATTCACTCCGGTCAGATGTCCAAACCTTCTAATTCTGTCATATTCCATATAATTGTTTACAGCAATCGTCGGCAAAGATTGGGTTCGAAGACAGCGGGGAAACAAGGGCTGACCACAGTACAGTTCAGCAGGGAGTGTGGCAACTTGGACGTCCTAATAAGGAGCTACGCACGTCCTAATAAGGAGCTACGGACGTCCTAATAAAAAGCTACGGACGTCCTAATCAGGAGCTACGGACGTCCTAATCAGGAGCTACGGACGTCCTAATAAGGAGCTACGGACGTCTTAATAAGGAGCTACGGACGTCCTAATAAGGAGCTACGGACGTCCTAATCAGGAGCTACGGACGTCCTAATAAGGAGCTACGGATGTCCTAATAAGGAGCTACGGATGTCCTAATAAGGAGCTACGGACGTCCTAATAAAGAGCTACGGACGTCCTAATCAGGAGCTACGGACGTCCTAATAAAGAGCTACGGACGTCCTAATCAGGAGCTACGGACGTCCTAATAAGGAGCTACGGATGTCCTAATAAGGAGCTACGGATGTCCTAATAAGGAGCTACGGACGTCCTAATAAGGAGCTACGGATGTCCTAATAAGGAACTACGGATGTCCTAATAAGGAGCTACGGACGTCCTAATAAGGAGCTACGGACGTCCTAATTAGGGAATCCATCGAAGAAGTGACGTCATCTTGAGATCCCAGCATCTATACGGACGGTGTCCCGATTGGAGAGAAGCGGTTGGGGTTTCGCGACATACACACATGGCAGAGTAGGGCTAGGGAATCTGGCAGTTGCTGCATGACGGTGTTCAGCGTGAGAGTGGAGATAGAAGCGGCAACGGCGGCGATAGCATATTTGGTTACACAGATCATTGTCCATGCAGCAGTGGTGACAGACTAGCAGAGTATGCTACGGAAGACTGGCAGGGAGTCTCAGCGGCAGGAGAGTGGATGCAGCTCCTGTGTGACTCTAAAGTGAGCGCGTTAGCCTGTGTGTACTGTCCAGCACACGCTAGTGAACACATCAATGAAATAGCTGACACGTTTGCTTGCAGTTCTCTACCGAGTGCGGAATGACGCTAGACAAAGAGGACATCGCTAAGTGTGTTCTTCATTCTGTTAGAGGAGATTGAGTGGGACAGTGATGTATATATTGAGAGCCTGACTAGTCTAAAGGTGAACAAGGGGGTTTGGTCTATACGGAGTGTTTTGTGGGAAAAGCAGATGTGTCTGTAATCAACACATTACAAGATGGTCGAGAAAAGTGCGGACGGACGGTGAGGCGTATATGTAAGTCTCCCCATTGAAATGACAAGAATTCCGTCAAGAGAAAAGAATAGACTAATGGACATTTTGATGATGATGATGTAGTGAGCAATGTTTAAATACGAGTAGAACATTAAACTATAAGAACAATGCCAATAAGTTGTTATGAGGAAACGACAATAACACGACACGACTCGACATTTAGATAAGGGTGCGACTAAACGACATTTAAAGACACGACTTTTAGAAGAAACGAAATTTAGATGAAGACAGGAAATTTTGACGAGGACACGATATATAATGACAATTTCGGCCTGAAATTTCAGAAAATCATAATTACAACACTACAAGGAAAAAAAGACTCCAAAGGAAGGATACACATTTTGCTTAACCAGAAAGCTACTGTGGTCCTCAGCATGAACACACTACCTGCTAAAGAAAAAGACCGATCACCTTCATCACTGTTCTGAATGCAACGAGTTCCATTCCGCCATTAGCCATACCTCCCTTCTCTTGCTGTATAAAGTTGATGAAACCGCGTCAGAATGTTCTGTCCTTTGCCTCCTGTGGCTGTTATTTAACTCTTCAATGTTCCATTACTAGCTCCATCTTTGATTAAATGAATGCCACTATAGGCCCCATTGGCCATAAAAGCTGCATAAATATGGCAGAACAAAAAAGAAGCCAAACGCGGCCAAATGTGGAAATGCATGGATCGATATATTTTGCCAAAAATCAGACCAGATGGGAGCGCGATGCCCTGCAGGGCGATTGATCATCGAGGACAGAGGCAGGGGGACAAATAGAAACTGAGAGACACGGGGGTAGGGGTGGGAATGCAAGCTCTTCTCAAGGCCACTGCATCCAGTGCGCAGCACATCTATGAAATTTGAGATAACAGGAGGGAGGCGTGGTAATATGCAGGTCATAGACAATGGCGCCAAGTAAAGGTTGGAGACTGTGGAGGGAGGGGGGGGGGCATATAGGTATAGGAGTGTGATGAGAAAGGAGAGAAAGAATGAGAGAGCATGAAAGAAAACGAGAGAGTGGGGAGAAATGGAAATATGTTTAGCGATTGGAGAAAACATGTTAAAACTATAGATAATAGGACATACAAATTATGGAATTCAATTAAAGAATGATTGATTTGTGTCAATATTAGTCAACTATTGCAGCCAGTGAGAAGTGAAGGACACGAGAAAATGTTGTAGCTGCGATAGTAACAAGAACTATGGGGATTTATAGAAATTCATATAGGAATACTTGTACAAATAATTAGTGTAACCCTTCTATCTTATGTGGAATGTGTAATAAGGAAACAGAGAGAACAGTTACAAGACAGAATGGATTGGTTGTAAGTCAACAATGGAACTGATAAACAGCTGCAGAGCCAGGATGTTCTTAAGCGACATGATCACCTACGCATGCATGCAATATATTTGCTGATGATGGTGATGATAACAAGTAATGTACTGTGATATAGATATAAAGAACTAAGTAAGGAGAAGTGGTGATTGAGTTATTTGCGGGTCATCATCAGTGTAGAGCGAACATGTCCATAAGTGCTCAGATCCCCTCCTCAGCAAGTCCCCCAGTGCTCAGCGACTGATGACTCCTTTTCCTCGTTGGTTGATAAGTCAGTCTTCTTATACGCTCAGTAAGTTTATCGTTTCTAGCTGTGCCCATCTTAACTCCCATCTCTTTCATCCGAAGGAGTGAAGTGGACTCATGGTTGCCGAAGTCGTGTGCCCTTCCTTCATCTCGGAGGGGATTGATGACGTCCGCCCGGTCCGTTGGTTGACCGTCTTCAACGACAGCACAGCTAGCCAACCTGTCCGCTTTTTCATTTCCCCGTACTCTCGCATGTCCAGGGACGTAAACAAATGTGATATTACGCATTTTTTACTTCTGCAATAACTCTACCCATTGCCTGCGTACAGAACCCGTTTCCACTTTTCTTATCATGTTCATCGAATCACTTAGTATGCAGATGTGGGTGTAGTCTTGTGACTCTAACCAGATGAATGTACTGGTCACTGCCACCATCTCCATCGTCATGACATTCGTGGCATTAACGTATGCACCACTGTCTTCTTTGACTATTCTGCCTGCCGAGTGCACTGTAAATGGCCATGCACTCCTTTGGTATTGTATTACGGATCTGTCAGTATAGATGACTGCATCTTTCTGATCCGTGTTGTCCCAGATGAGACCGTTGACAACAGTAATGACCAGGACAGAGTTATGCTCCCAAAATTTCCTGTCGAGTGTAACAATACATGAGAATGTGCTCCTGACTGACATAGGCACCAGTATTCACTCCTCGCCAGGTTCCGCTTCCAGTATTTCACAAGATGGCGGTATTATTTTAGCCGGTTAGGTGAAGGTCACACTTTTCATGTTGTGTTCATTATAAGTGAGATTTCTCTGACGAATTATTACAGATGGTTGTACTCTTTTCGCCGGTTTGGCTGAAAGTGTAGTTTTCATGTTGCGTGGTTCTGGATGAGGATTTTCCGGAGGAATATACCAAGTTCAAGGTGTATGCACGTGCTAAAGAGCTGCATAACTGCGATTAGCCAGTCTTTAATGTGGAAATGGGTCCTGGACCGTGCGACCGAGTGAGTGCACGTGGGTTTAGACCATCCTCGGCAGATTGCTGACGTTCAACGACGAAATCTCAAGCGGCCAAGACATGGTAGAGACCCAGAAAGAATGGAAGTGGGCATACAGAGCACTTCACTTTGGGAGATAGATATCACCATAAACAAGCATCGAGTACATCGATCACCTTGCCTGCTATCGTAGATGATCTCTCCATGTACGTTTACAGCTTTGTAATATAAATTATATGCACTATATAATACAAGACAGAAATATACGTCTATGCAGTAGACCCAGCTGACAAATGTATACCTTAATTAGAGTTAGCGAAACAGAAGCAACGAATAAAGGAGCACTGACCATACCAAACTGTAAACAAGAGGTCTTTGTAATTGGTGACAAATTAATTTTTATTTAATTTCATTTTCACGCAATGAGACTACCTTTTATAATGTATTTTAATGTTTGGAAAAATGAGGAGGCCAGAGAGATACAGCGAGAAATAATTATAGAGAGAAAGGAGAGAGGTAGTATTGAAAATATTAGGACAAGATTAAAATTATGCTAGAACACACAGAACGAGTCTCATTTCGCCGAAATCAAATCAGCAAAAGGGGAATAGGAGAGTATCTTAAGTCCCGAGAGAAATAAACAGAGGACGGAGCCTATCAATCGATAGGACCTGTATCCTGACGGAAGCTAACTGGAAAAGAACCTCTTTGTAATGTATCCATGATTGCTGCCAACGGTTTGCTGGTGTCCTAGGTTAGAGCTTTCAATCTGCCAGACAAGGCCTATATAATGTACAATAAACATATATTTCAGCAGCTAAACTAATAGAGAGACGAGACAAACTACGACGCTGCGGCAAACACCTTAATCAGGTACACAACAACAACAAAGAGCAACAAATACTATTCTAAAATATAAAAAAAATATGAGCACCGAAGTCAAACACTGATCTGAAAAATGGCGGTACCTATAACAATTTCCAAATATACATTTGTTAGGGTCTGAAATACAGCAGAAACCCAATTATCAAGGCTAACTATGGCCGTACCTTTTTTTTTTCTGGATAATCGATTTTTTACTTTTTGAATTCGATCATTCATTTGTCCCGTAATCTTGGCTGTTGCAGCACTTTCGATGGCGTTTTCACAATTTCTCTCCAACATTCACGGCTGCTTTTTGAGTTTCGACGATGCTGATCCTGTCATTCTCTAATGTTGTCTTCCCATCGTCTGACTGCCCTGACTTTGTTTGCCAGTTACCGTATCAAATAGAATGGTCTTAGCAAGGCGCAGAGATCTGTTAACGTGCCCATACTATGTTTAAATGACCCACTGGCGTGACAATGTCCACACGGTTGGATTGAAGAAGGGGTGTAACAGGCACCACCATACTAGGTCGCTCTCGGTTCCCAAAAATAAAAATAAAAAATAAAAAAAATTCCGTACAAATTTTCGATGAAAATTGTTAGGTTGATTTTCATAGACAGTCATGTCGTTCCGGGAACAAAAATCACTATTTCTGGGAATAGAACCCGGAAAATTATGGTCAGTATCGACAATACTAATAATTCATCTACTGGGACTTCCAATAAGTGTTAACATGTCTGGAAATATAGCTTTGTTTGCGATAAATTACTTATTTAATCATTTGTCCTCGTAGTATAGCTACAACTCATCATCTGCAATTTCTAATTCTTGGACCATCTTCTGATAAATCCATCATATCCGCCGAGGTAAATTACCAGCCTGTTTCTAATATAATCATCTATTTTAGAAAAAGAACGCCACACATAAAAGCCAGTCACAAATATCAGCACTAACAACGTATTCCCCCAAAGCCATAGGATATCCCGAGTTTTTTTGTTAAATTATCATTAACAGGAACTAGTCCCTAGACTACAGCGGTAAGCAGACTACAGTGCTCATTACGTCAAATGAGAGAACTGACGCCCTGGATGATGTTAATTTGGAATCACTTGGAATTTCCATTTGTACGTGCTCGCCTTCTCGGCATCTGGTGCCGTCTATCCTTGCTTTGTTTGTACACGCTGTCCACAAGTTCATCTTTGGATGTTGTCAGTCCACTTTATCCACCTGTATCAGGTGTTTCCCCTTCAAAGAAGACTTTCAGTCAATTATTGTCTTTTCGACTGTACAAAAAGTTTGCAAGCGTCAACTCTCTCGATAGGCACGTTGTTATGATGCTGCTAGGATGTTCCATGAAGATGTATTTAAACAAGTTGTATCGAGTGTTGCCTGGTTGTCTCCCCTTTACACCAAAGGCACACTCCATGTATAAGGTCATGTACAGAACGACAGAAGACAAACAACAGCAATAAAAACAATATTTATTTATATATTTTGGTTGTAAAGAAAGAAAGGTGAACTGACAGCAAATCTACAGACTCCCCAGCAATAAAATTCACTACACTGAACCAAACGGAAAAAAAGACTCGCACGCTGCATAATAAGCATCAATAAATGGTTGCCGACCTTGTTAATTGGTAAGAGATACCGCTACATACGGGTATTTACAGAGGTGTTTAGAAGACGAAGACATCATCATGTGCCATACCGATTGGCGCAGTTCATCAAGTCCTTCCACAAATTTAATGTCCACTGTGCATCTTATCAATTCTATCGTTGACTGTTTTCCATGCCATGACACCAAGCTACTTAGTGTCTTCTCTCTTTGTCCTCTGCGATCTCTCTTTCAACGAGTTTCGCCGGTTGTAACCAGGTATTAAAACTTTCTTCTTCTAATGATGTGCTCGAAAAATGTCAATTTTTTTTTCTTGAAGTATAAAAGATCTACCTTTTTAAGTTGTCCTCTTTGAGAATTTCATCGCGTCCGGGGAACTCTCAATATTCTTCTGAGAAATCCATTTTCTGTGGCCTCTAATCGTCTTTTCATTTGTTTGTCTACTGTCCATTATTCGCTTCTATATAACACTGATGAACTCTCTTTCTCATTTCTATTGACATAGATTAGTTGCACAAGATTTTTCTTATTTTTTTCAACTACCTTGATCTGCGCTATTCTGCTTTTTATTTCTGTGGTGCATCTTCCGTCTGATGTTATTATTGTGCCCAAGTATTTCAGATGTTGCACTTGTTTCAAATTTGTCCTGTTTATTTTTATGCTGCATGCTAGTGATGATTGTTTCTTCGATATGACCATTACTCCTGGTTTCTTACTGTTTAGGCTGAGAACTTTCTTGTTGTTTTCTTTCACCATTATGTCTATCATTTTTTCGTAGTTCATTCTCTGTCTCTGCTGCTTAGATTGTTGTCATCCGAATGTCGCAGATTGATTACGTTGTGACCGTTGACTTCCAATTCCTTTTTGTCTGCTATTAGTCTCATATTTTCGCTGTAAAGTGAGAACAAATCTGGTGTGAGAACATACCCTTGTCTGATTCCATGTTTTATATACTGGTATTTTTCTGTTTGGTTGCCAATCCTTATGGCTGTTATTTGTTGCCAATACATGTTCTTTTATGTTTCTCATATCCTTGCCATTGATTATTTCTATATGCTTTAATTTGACAAAAGCTTTCCTATAGTTTATGAATCACTTGTGTAGATCATTCCTTATCTCTATAGCTCTTTCTCTAAATGTTTTCAGGAAGTATTTTGCATTATTGGTGTCCTTTACTTTCAAAAATCCATGAAAACTATTTACAGGTTGTAAAAATTGTAATCTTGGTAGACCTGTCTTATTAATAACTGAGCAGTTTTTTAAAAAATGGTGACGCATTTTCCTATTGACATAACAGTGGTAGCTGAAAGTATATAAATATAATGTGATATTTCAGATACAAACAAGCACAAAATTGAAGAGAAGTATAGTTGATAAATAAATACCAATTGGCAAACATTAACATTATGGTAGAAATTAGCATTATATATTATATATATATATATATATATATATATATATATATATATATATATATATATATATATATATATATATATATATATATATAAAGTAAAAAAATAAAGTACCCCCGTCATGCCAAGTGCCGTATAGGGAAATATGGTGTTAGTGACCCTATATATTTTACAGACCTTCAGCACATGAATTTTGGGGTAATGTGGTCGGTATTACGCCCGTGCTGCTTTACTGTCCCAGAAAAAAAATCCGGTACCCATTTAAAGCAGGGTGAACCCTACCCCTTGTCCTTTGTAGTCCAGTTCAATAACCATTGAGCTATCGCGGCTTCCATATATATATATATATATATATATATATATATATATATATATATATATATATATATATTATTACATCACATCACATCACATAATATTATATTATATTATATTATATTATATTATATTATATTATATCATATCATATCATATCATATCATATCATATCATATCATATCATATCATATCATATCATATCATATATTATATTATATTATATTATCGTTTTGTGCAGTGTGTAGTGGGTGTAGTAAAGGCTGCAATGTCATCATCGGTACTTGTCACGGCAACTGTTCACATGGGATCTATGGACACGACTGTTCCGGGTCTTGTCTCAGTGTCTGTCCTTTATTTGAGGAAAAATCTGGAAAATGCCTACATTGTAAACATCTTGGCTATATCTGTAATGACACTTGTCCAGATGGTAATTTTGGGCTACAGTGCGAACAGATGTGTTCTGATGGCTGTGACATCATATGTACTCTCAAATGTCCGGACAACTGTTTCAACGACACCTGTCAACAGTCGATTGGGAATCTGTACATGCAAGAGAACGTTCTATGGGACAGACTGCACTCTCAAATCTCCGGACAACTGTTTAACGAAACCTGTGATTCCCACGTTCAGAAGAGTCTGCCGACTACAACAAGCCCAAGCATATGGACACTTTAATGTGTTTCTGTGCTAGACATGGTTCATTTCTTGGTGTTTTTTAGTGAAACCATGGCTCATATCTTGCTGTGTTTCTGTCCTAGCCATGGCTCATATCTTAGCTTGTGTGTGCTGGCCATGGCTCATATCTTGGTGTGTCATGTTAGTCATATCTCATATCTCGGTGTGTCCGTGTTAATCATGTCTCATATCTTTATGTGTGTCTGTGTTTAGTCATATCTCATATCTTAGTGTGTACCAGTGTTAGTCATATGTCATATCTTTGTTTGTGCATGTCTGGGTTAGTGATATCTCATATCTTTGTGTGCATGTTTATGTTAGTCATATCTCATATCTTTGTGTGTGCATGTCTGTGTTTGTCACATCTCATATCCTTGTGTGTGCATGGCTATGTTAGTCCCATCTAATATCTTTGTGTGTGCATATCTATGTTAGTCATATCTCTTATCTTTGTGTGCATGTCTATGTTAGGCATGTGTCATATCTTTGTGTGTGCATGTTAATGTCATTTATATCTCATATCTTTATGTGCATGTTTATGTTAGTCATGTGTCATATATCTTGATGTGTGTCAGTGTTAGTCATGCCTCGTATCGCTGTGTGCATGTCTGTATTAGTCACATCTCATATCTTTGTGTGTGCATGTCTGTGTTAGTCACATCTCACATCTTTGTGTGTGTATGTCTGTGTTAGTTACATCTCACATCTTTGTGTGTCCGTGTCTGTGTTAGTCACCTCTAGTGACTCGGGCAGATGGTGCTCGTAAACCTGGGAGGGCCGACCATCTAAGGGCAGAATCCCCCTACAGAAAAGATCATCTGCTGCCTTGCAGGAAGATTGGGGACAATCAAAGGCTAGGGAAAGCAAACCCGAATAAAATGCTGGCTGAAATCGGATGCACTGGGCCACTGGCGCAGAACACAGTGCAACGTATTAACGGGTGTTCAGTCAGAGTGGATCTGACAGAATCTAATTGTGATGTTCTGTCTGTGGGGGCGATCAACACACTTAGCCTGACAGCTGACCTCATATGAGAGTCTGGAATCCTTACTCTGATTGAGTCCTGAACGCAGAGAGAGAGAGAGAGATATTATATTATATTATATTATATTATATTATATTATATTATATTATATTATATTATATTATATTATATTATATTATATTATATTATATTATATTATATTATATTATATTATATTATATTATATTATATTATATTATATTATATTATATTATATTATATTTATATATTATATTATATTATATTATATTATATTATATTATATTATATTATATTATATTATATTATATTATATTATATTATATTATATTATATTATATTATATTATATTATATTATATTATATTATATTATATTATATTATATTATATTATATTATATTATATTATATTATATTATATTATATTATATTATATTATATTATATTATATTATATTATATTATATTATATTATATTATATTATATTATATTATATTATATTATATTATATTATATTATATTATATTATATTATATTATATTATATTATATTATATTATATTATATTATATTATATTATATTATATTATATTATATTATATTATATTATATTATATTATATTATATTATATTATATTATATTATATTATATTATATTATATTAATTATATTGTATGATATGGTATGATATGGTATGATATGGTATGATATTGTATGATATGATATGATATGATATGATATGATATGATATGATATGATATGATATGATATGATATGATATGATATATGATATATGATATATGATATATGACATATGATATATGATATGGATATGATATGATATGATATGATATGATATGATATGATATGATATGATATATGATATGATATGATATGATATGATATGATATGATATGATATGATATGATATGATATGATATGATATGATATGATATGATATGATATGATATGATATGATATGATATGATATGATACGATACGATACGATACGATACGATACGATACGATACGATACGATACGATACGATACGATACGATACGATACGATACTATACTATACTATACTATACTATACTATACTATACTATACTATACTATACTATACTATACTATACTATACTATACTATACTATACTATACTATACTATACTATACTATACTATACTATACTATACTATACTATACTATACTATACTATACTATACTATACTATACTATACTATACTATACTATACTATACTATACTATACTATACTATACTATACTATACTATACTATACTATACTATACTATACTATACTATACTATACTATACTATACTATACTATACTATACTATACTATACTATACTATACTATACTATACTATACTATACTATACTATACTATACTATACTATATATACTATATTATATTATATTATATTATATTATATTATATTATATTATATTATATTATATTATATTATATTATATTATATTATATTATATTATATTATATTATATTATATTAATTATATTGTATGATATGGTATGATATTGTATGATATGATATGATATGATATGATATGATATGATATGATATGATATGATATGATATGATATTATATTATATTATATTATATTATATTATATTATATTATATTATATTATATTATATTATATTATATTATATTATATTATATTATATTATATTATATTATATTATATTATATTATATTATATTATATTATATTATATTATATTATATTATATTATATTATATTATATTATATTATATTATATTATATTATATATAACTTTATTTAGGCCCACACGTACCTAGTTACAAGAATATATGAGGTAGAATAAATTAATAATTAATTTAAAGAGTATTTTATACCATCAATTCGTGCGTCATGTTTTTATGACATAATGGTAGACAGTGCTCTGTCATACATAATGCGATGCCAGTTTGCAAAGATGGGTCATAGATTTTCGCACAGACCGATAGCGGGTCACATGTGTCATTGAGGAAAGCGTGATTTATAATAATTGCCCCTGCCTATTAATGATTCATTCAAAGATCGACTGTGACCAATGAAGCAGTGATTTTGCGCAATTCTAAATGACTGAACTCATGGATATAACAATAAACACTACATTCATGTACAACACAATGTCGGCTACGTAGTGCAATGCATCCATTATTTAGAAATGTAGTCTGGACCAAAATGGGAGTCATCTAAATAAAGTAGAATGTGCGTAGCTCAAGATTCATTTCCTAGCCTCCTTATCTTGAAGCAATAATTTTGTAGCATTCGGTATCTATCTGTGTGTCTATCTCGAACTGAAAACGGCAGATAGGGCTGAAATTCGTTGCTCTCTTTGTTACCAAACACCAGACCATGTACAGGACCAGCATTATATCATCTCGCCACACGTTTCATTTCTGGACGAGTTGCGCAATTTCGGCAAGGGAGCTGATGCCTGTCATTGTTGCCTCTCGTTTCAGCGTATCTTAATTCAAAATTGATATATAAATTAATAAATTAACAATTCATGTAAATTTTAATTAATTCATATTTACTACTAATGTTAATTAATTCATCTATATGTTCGTTCGAAAGATATCTTTTCTCTGTCCGATTGTTACAGCGAAGATGGAAAATATATTAGGAATAGGACCACTAAATGGAGAGAGAGAGAGAGAGAGAGAGAGAGAGGGAGAGAGAGAGAGAGAGAGGGAGGGAGGGAGGGAGAGAGAGGGAGAGAGAGGGAGGGAGAGAGAGAGAGAGAGAGATATTGGAATAGAACTAAAATTAAGCTATAAACAGAGATAACAATAACAATAATAAAAATGGATTGTCCATGTGGATAGAACACTAAATGATTCCTAAACACTGAAGCAAATATCAAAAAAAAAAAAGAAAAAAGATCAGAACTTTAGACCTGTACAGATTATAATAGAGGTTATAATATAACAGATTATAATAATTATAATAGACTTCAAGAAATCTCAATTATTGCATCAAATGAAAATTGCTGATGTTAACCAAAAGGCAAAAACTACAACTGAGCAGACCCCTCGACAACCTAATAAGTATAGAGGATGTACTAAAGTAAGTTGGTGAGCGCATCATATTCATCAGTAAATAAACTCACAACCACTAGGTCACGCAAGTCAGTGCTCTAAAACAGCTACCCCGCCGCTATAGAATAGGGCATGTAACCTAAACATGTAGAGTAACCTGGTTCAAATCAAACAGCAGCAAGTTCACGTGGAGAGAGTTCAAAGGGCAAGGATTATCAAAAACAAGGACTGACTGTGTTTTCTTGCTCTAACTGAGATCTACGGGAGGGACGAAGTGGTAGCAAGAACCGGTTACTGAGGGTTTAGGAATAATGGCGGCATTTCAGTTGCATTCGACACACAGTGTGCAGGTTATGGTTTTAGTTGCACCCAAGACTGAAAACGAAACATTAACCTTACCGGGACGGGACCGACTTCCACATTAGTGTCAAGCGACTGATTTAATCCATCACTGAGCCAGCCATTCATACAGCTTCGATATACTGGAGCAAACATAACATTTTTTTACAATAACATCATCATCAAGTACCGTGCCTGCTGATGTAGGTGATCATGTCTCTCCACAACTTTCGATCTCGACAGTTATTTATCATTTCTGTTGTTGACTTTCTGCCAAGCCATTTTCTTAATCTGTCTGGTATCTTTTTCTCTTTGCTTCCCTCTATCTCTTCGTCCCTCAACTTTCTCATTTCTCACAATATACTCCAGCTGTTCCCTTCTCATTACATGGCCAAAAAATGATGGTTGTTTCTTCCTAATATTGGATATTAGCTCTCTTCTTGCTTTAACCTCTTTCAGAACGTTTTCATTACTCTTCTTAGCTGTCCATGGTATTCTCAACATTCTTCTATAAAACCATATTTCTACAGCTTCCAGTGATTGTCTTGTCTGTTGTCCTATTGTCCATGATTCACTTCCATATGTTAAGACTGGCTCTACATATCATTTAAGAACTCTTTTTCTTGTTTCTATTGTCAAAAATGGATTGCACAGTATCTCCCTCATTTTTAGGAATGCAGATTTTGCCTGAGCCATTCTGCATCTCACCTCTGTTGTACATCTACCATCTGAGGTTAACAATGTTCCCAGATATTTAAATTCATTTACTCGTTTTAATATTGTTCTGCTTGTCTTTATTGTGCATTGCGTGATGCATTTTCTTTGTTGTTACCATTACTTCTGTCTTTTTCCTATTAAGGCTGAGTCCTTATTTTTTGCTTTCCTTCACTATAATGTCAACATTTCTTTTAACTCCTTTGCAATCTAAGCGATTAGGACTGTATCATCAACATACTTTAGTTTATTTATATTATGACCTCCGACTGCAATTCCATTCATGCCCCTTATAGATCTTGTTGTTGTTGTTGCGTTCGCCAGCTTTCAACTCTGACGAAATCCCCTAGAGATTAGGAACTGAATTTTGCGTGTTAATCCATTTTCCCTGGCAGCCGTGTGTACAGGGGTCCCTCGCTGCACAGGCAGATAACTCCGAATTCGGAGGTACTCCTGTTTTTTTTCTGTCGATGAGTAACTGACGTTTCAAGCCGGGTCTCGTTGCTGAGACCAGGGGTGGTTGCCGCAGAGAGAAATAAATAAAAATCCCAACCGGTGTAGCCGAGATTTGAACCCACAACCTCTCTGTCTCGAGGCCGGCGTCTTGCCTCGAGACCAACAAGTCCCCCATGGACTGGGAATATGAGAAAACTGCAACAAGGAACACCCTTCATGCATAGCCTTCAATTCCAATGGTCCCTGCCGCCTATCCACCATAGACCACGAAGCCCACGCCCTCCTGAAAATGATGATCGCCATACTCCTTAAAAATGTGCAGCGCCCGATGATGCCAGGCCATCGTTGTCGACTCCAACTCCGAATACACAGTCAGTCGTCAGACTATCCCCGTCGCACATCAAACAACAGACCGTAAGATTAGCGCACGGCTGGTCTAGGGATTCAAGATGAGCCATCACGACGACGTAGCACAAATAACAATGTCGCAAGCACAGCAATAACGCGCCCTTTAGATTCTTGATTACTCTAGTGAATGCAGCCTACGACGAACAAAACATGGTGCAAATTCCCTAAAGAGATAAAACTGCGGTTGACGAAGCATTTCACTTTAATGAGCAACATGTAAATAACTTGAGTCAAGGAATTCCAACAACTGTCATGAACAGCACCAATGTGACGTAAAGCACAGAACAAGTCTAGACGGTGGAAGGTCGCATTCATAACACTTGATTTGTCAAAAAGGGACTGTTGCCGGCGTATGACTTCGCTTTAGCGGCGCAGATGTAATAAGTAGATCATTATTTTGACTTTAACGCAGAAAAGTGCAACGGAAAACCGAAATTAATCAGACCTCGAATGCACTTTCTGCAGCGATCGAGAGAACATGGACTAGATCCGCCATCTTGGAGACCAACCGTGAATCCCTTATAGATCTGAAAAAATAATCTCACTATACATATTAAATAAATCTGGCGACAGCACACAACCTTGTCTAACACCCTGTTTTATTTTTTGAAACATTCCCAATTGATTTCCAGCTCTTATGGCCGCTATATGTTGCCAGTACACGTTCTTTATAATTCTTAGATCTTTGCTGTCTACGTTTATGCCTTCTAAAATTTTGATTATTTCTTGATGCTTTACTTTGTCAAATGTTTTGGTGTAATCTATGAAACATAGGTATAGATCTGTTTTCATCTCTATGGCTCTTTCTACCAAAGATCTTATGATGTATATGATATTGTTTGTCTTTGGTAGAACTAAAAAAACAACGACTGCCTTGTGGGTGAGACTTTTTCGTCAAAGGCAAGCGGAGCCAACCGTAAACAAACCGACGGAAGGCAAAAAAAAAAAAAACCGCCGTCGTAATTTCTTTGTACAATCAGGAATCGCCACACAAAAATCTATGTCTCTAGCCAGGTCATCGACTTTTTTCTTGTTTTTGGATATTGGCATTTAATTGTAGATGAATGAATCAACAACAACATACATATCCAGAAACAACAAAACAAGTCGATGACCTGGCTAAAGACAGAGATTTTTTTTATTCGGATGGGCTATGTGAATGCAATTACAGGAGACAGCAGAACTCTTTATACTGTACAAAAGATGCTGACAAACACCTATACATCCAGTGGAACACCAATTCTAGACAAATCTGGATTAATGCTAACAACAAGCGCAGACATAAAAGCCCGTTGGGCGGAACACTTCAAAGAAATTCTTAACCGTCCACTACCTCACAGTTTAATAGATTTTGAAGCTGAAACACCAGCAGCAGAATTAGATGTAAATTTAGATGACTTCACCTTGAGTGAAATAGAAACCACCTTAAAGCTAATGACCAATAACAAGGCTGCTGGAGAGGATAAGTTAACAGCTGAGATCCTCAAGGCAATTGATAGCCATAATTTAATACATCTCCAAAAAATGTTCAACATCATTTGGAAAACAGAGAAGACGCCTCATAAATGGAAAAAAGGAATCATTGTTAAGATCCCAAAAAAGGGCAATCTTAGAGATTGTAACAATTGGAGAGGCGTGACACTTTTGTCAGTTGCCTCAAAATTATTCTGTAAAATCATCCTAAATAGAATAAAGGATTCAATAGATACAGTAATGCGTGAAGAACAGGCTGGGTTTAGAAAAGGGAGAAGCTGTCTTGACCACATTTTCACTCTACGACTTATATTGGAGGAACACATTGAAAAGCAAAAACCTTTTGTACTTAACTTCATCGACTTCAAAAAAGCATTTGATAGTATTCATAGAGATTCTTTGTGGAAAATTCTGAAGCAATATGGCTTACCATCAAAAATCATAAATATTATCAAAGACATGTATGATGGTTACACATGTGCAGTTCGAACAGAGGAAGGACTGAGCGAATGTTTCCCAATAGAAACTGGGGTTAAACAAGGATGTATTTTATCGCCCTTGTTATTTGGAATTGTTATGGACTTCATAATGAAGAAATGCTGCACTGGTAATAAAGGCATCGAATGGATACAAGGAGACCATTTGGAGGACCTGGACTTTGCTGATGACATAGTTCTTATCAGCAATCAGATAAAAACGATGCAGGAAAACACAAATGAACTATCATCAATAGCCAGCAAAATTGGGCTTGAGGTCAATCATGAAAAGACTAAAGTCATGAAAAGTTTAATTCCAACAAGTGACAAAATATACATGGAAAACAAACCAGTAGAAGAGATCGATCACTTCATCTATCTTGGAAGTCACATTGATCGAGAAGGGGATACGAGCAAAGAAATTAGAATCAGACTGGCTAAAGCAGCAATGTCTTTCAGAAGCCTTGAAAAGTTGTGGAAATCAAAACTCATTAGCACAAACACAAAACTTAGGCTATTCAAATCAAATGTACTATCAACCCTTACTTATGCGTGTGAAAGCTGGAAAACAACAAGAGATATAGAAACAAAGTTGAACGCATTCGAAAATAAATGTCTAAGGAAAATACTTGGTATAGAATGGAACGAATTCAAAACAAACGAGGAAATTAGAGAAATCGCCAATCAACCACTAATATCTTCAGTAATAAAGAAAAGACGATGGTCATACGTTGGACATGTGATGAGAAGAGATAATAATCGAATAGCAAAGCAAGCCCTCATATGGGAAACAACAGGTAAAAGAAAAAGAGGAAGACCCAGGGAGACACTGAGAAGAACATTGATGAGAGAGGCAAGAGCAGCAGGAATCGGCTCCCTCAATGAGATAGAACTGCTTGCACAGAACAGAGTCAGATGGCGAGATTTGATAAAATATCTTTAAAAGAAAACTGCTAGAACAAAAATTCATATAGGAGAAGGTGTATCTTGGTCTACGCCCTATGGGCCGGTTACGGCTCGAAAGGTCAATAGATAGATAGATATGTGAATGCAACGTTCCACATAGGATATGCGATCCGATACGGTGATATCCAGAAACGCGTCTATGAAACCTGGACAAGAAGTAGAAGCGATTGGAACATGTGAGTAGAACTAATCTTGATAACAGAAGGCAAAAGATGTAAAGATAATCACCCACTAAAAGGAGATACTTGCTATTTGAACGCTATAAAAGAGCTTCTGATGTGAAACCTATACGAGGAACAGACAGCAGTGATGTTTCTATTGTAGAAAGAACGCTGCATTTATTTGTAACAAAGAGTGGAGCCAGACGGCGCGTTCTGTCTCTCTGATCATTCAAGCAACACACAGAGCAGCTTTTTAAAGACTTTATGGAAATTCCAGGTTTATACACTAATGAATGCATAATTCATAACTATAGATATGCTGATGACAATGTCTTACTGGCAGAAGCCTAGAAGAACTATTCAACAAAATAAACAATAGAAGATGAGAATATGGATTGCACATAAATATTAGGAAAACGGAAACATGTTTTTTTTTTTTAAATCAGACATAACACAAAACCTTCAAGTGAATATCAAGATGGAAGGAAAGAATCTCGAGATAGCTGAATATTTAAACTATAATCGACATGTAACAAGTGGTGGAAAATGTAAGACAAAATTAAATAAATGTGTAGCAATAACAGAAAGCATTTCAACAACAGGGAATGCATAATCACATGGAATAAAACAATAAACATGCGAACTAAAACTGAAAACAATAACGTGCTAACTAAAGCTGTTTAAAAAATGGTTTTTAAAAAAAAGGGGTACAATTGGGTGACGACAAAACAGAAAACTAAGAATGATTTATTTGTAACAGCTGAAAAGGAAGACATTATTTCACACAATTCGAAAGAAAATGTTAGAACGCTTAAAAAGACCTAATAATGCAGTAAAAGTCGACTTGGAGGGTAAAATACAAAGTAAACGAGGTAGTGGAACGCTATGTTACTCTGCCTCTTTTCTTGACGCTTCACACTGTCATAGGCCCTCATGCCCATCTCTTGATGTTGTCTGTCCAAGCCTTCCATCACAGTCCAAAGTTCGATGCGGAGACGGCACACGATGATGATGTAAAGTGCGAAAGGAATGAACAAGAAAGCGAAGTAAAACAGGAAGTAACGATCATTTTATTTGCTTGTTGTGTTTTCAATATGAATATAACACTTCCAAAACAAAATGAAATAAAGAAAAGCAAACATTAAAAAGAATGAAATCAATAAAATATCAAGCAGCAGATAAATTGCATGTATCAAGCAAACCTCTGTTCTTAAGAGCTCTCAATCTTTTCTCGGCGTTGTAAGGCACAAGTAAACAGCTAAAGGAGAATGGAGAAACAAAAATTAGACACAGTATGTGTAGACTGGCTTTAGACAGAGAAATGTATGTGTAGACTGGCTAACAGACAGAGAAATGTATGTGTAGAGTGGCTTTAGACAGAGAAATGTATGTGTAGACTGGCTAACAGACAGAGAAATGTATGTGTAGACTGGCTTTAGACAGAGAAATGTATATGTAGACTGGCTAACAGACAGAGAAATGTATGTGTAGACTGGCTAACAGACAGAGAAATGTATATGTAGACTGGCTTTAGACAGAGAAATGTATATGTAGACTGGCTAACAGACAGAGAAATGTATGTGTAGACTGGCTAACAGACAGAGAAATGTATATGTAGACTGGCTAACAGACAGAGAAATGTATATGCAGACTGGCCAACAGACAGAGAAATTTATGTGTAGACTGGCTTTAGACAGAGAAATGTATGTGTAGACTGGCTAACAGACAGAGAAATGTATGTGTAGACTGGCTAACAGACAGAGAAATGTATGTGTAGACTGGCTTTAGACAGAGAAATGTATATGTAGACTGGCTAACAGACAGAGAAATGTATGTGTAGACTGGCTAACAGACAGAGAAATGTATATGTAGACTGGCTTTAGACAGAAAAATGTATATGTAGACTGGCTTTAGACAGAGAAATGTATATGTAGACTGGCTAACAGACAGAGAAATGTATGTGTAGACTGTCTAACAGACAGAGAAATGTATATGTAGACTGGCTAACAGACAGAGAAATGTATATGTAGACTGGCTAACAGACAGAGAAATGTATGTGTAGACTGGCTAACAGACAGAGAAATGTATATGTAGACTGGCTAACAGACAGAGAAATTTATGTGTAGACTGGCTAACAGACAGAGAAATGTATGTGTAGACTGGCTTTAGACAGAGAAATGTATGTGTAGACTGGCTTTAGACAGATAAATGTATGTATAGACTGGCTAACAGACAGAGAAATGTATATGTAGACTGGCTAACAGACAGAGAAATGTATATGTAGACTGGCTAACAGACAGAGAAATGTATATGTAGACTGGCTAACAGACAGAGAAATGTATGTGTAGACTGGCTTTAGACAGAGAAATGTATGTGTAGACTGGCTTTAGACAGAGAAATGTATGTGTAGACTGGCTTTAGACAGAGAAATGTATATGTAGACTGGCTAACAGACAGAGAAATGTATATGTAGACTGGCTAACAGACAGAGAAATGTATGTGTAGACAGGCTAACAGACAGAGAAATGTATGTGTAGACTGGCTTTAGACAGAGAAATGTATGTGTAGACTGGCTTTAGACAGAGAAATGTATGTGTAGACTGGCTTTAGACAGAGAAATGTATGTGTAGACTGGCTTTAGACAGAGAAATGTATGTGTAGACCGGCTTTAGACAGAGAAATGTATATGTAGACTGGCTTTAGACAGAGAAATGTATGTGTAGACTGGCTTTAGACAGAGAAATGTATGTGTAGACCGGCTTTAGACAGAGAAATGTATATGTAGACTGGCTTTAGACAGAGAAATGTATGTGTAGACTGGCTTTAGACAGAGAAATGTATATGTAGACTGGCTTTAGACAGAGAAATGTATATGTAGACTGGCTAACAGACAGACATCCTGACATAAGTTTGATATTTAAAAATAGAGATATGGAGGGAGTGTGGCCAGGTAGGCAGCAGCAGAATGGCGACGGACCGATCGACCGAAGGACGAATGAACAGCCATAATGATAAAAATACACACTGGGAGACAGACTGTAGATTACAAGACATACAGAGATAGATCAACGAGAGGCATATAAACAGACATATAGGAAGGCAAGCAGACGTGCGGATCAATGGACGGACAGACAGTGAAATGCAGACAGACGGACAAAGATACAGACAGTCAGATAATAAAAACATAAAGTAAAGAGACCCGTCACGCCAAGTGGCGTATAGGAAATATGGTGTTAGTGACCCGTCACGCCAAGTGGCATATAGGAAATATGGTGTTAGTGACCCGTCACGCCAAGTGGCGTATAGGAAATATGGTGTTAGTGACCCGTCACGCCAAGTGGCATATAGGAAATATGGTGTTAGTGACATGTCACGCCAAGTGGCGTATAGGAAATATGGTGTTAGTGACCCGTCACGCCAAGTGGCATATAGGAAATATGGTGTTAGTGACCACAGTTTCTACAGACCTTGACTTTTGGGGTAATGTGTTCGGTACTACGCCCGAGCCGCTTTATGTTCCCATAAAAAAATCTGGTACCCATTTAAGGCCGGGTGAACCCGGAAGCTGTCGATCAGGGTTGAACCCGACTTTGTCCTTTGTAGTCCAGTTTACTAACCACCGAGCTATCGCAGCTCCCCAGACGGAGAATAGATAGGTAGATGTTCACCTATTCAGATACCTAATATAAGGATGAAATGACAGACCAATGAAAGTAGGCGATTATTTGAAACTGCCAACAAAGAAATTCCGCCCTTAAAAAGCTGGCTAACGAGCTCTGTGTGATTGGAAACGCCCATACACTTCCTACATTGTCTTGTTCCAGATCGATTGCACGTTGTTCTACGGAGCATCTGTCTATGGTGTGTGTGTGTAACGTGCATCAAAACGATTGGCTTGAGACAATCAGGGCGGCAGGAATTATGGTTCTTGGATGGCGGGAGATGTCGATGGTCAAGTCAAGAACACGGTGAACCCATGTGTGTATGCGTGAGTGTGTGGACGAGAGGGTTGGAGGATTAGAATTTAAATGAGAAAAAGATACCAAAAAAAAAAAAACAGACTGAGTTCTTCCCTTATCATATTTTCTTCTCTCTCTCACACATAGTTTTAATGGAGACAATGTGTAGATTCATTATGAGATGCTGTTGGTAAACTCATTTTTGTTAAATTTTGCTAGATTAATGTAGACAAGGGGAGCCGCGATAGCTCAGTGGTTAGTGAAATAAACTACAAAGAACAAGAGTTAGGGTTCGATCCCAATCGACGGCTGCTGAGTTCACCCAGTCTTTAATGGTACTGGAATTTTTTCTGGGAAAGTAAAGCGGCACGGGCGTAATACCAACCACATTACCCCAAAAATCATGTGCCGAAAGTCTGTAAAATGTATGGTCACTAACACCATATTCCATATACGCCACTTGGCGTGACGGGGCTCTTTACTTTTTACTTAATGTAGACAAAATAATCTTCTGAGCAGGAGACTAAACGCTAAGGCAGAAAAAGAAAATATGGGAACAGAGAAAAAGACATGGGGAGAGAGAAAAAGACATGGGGAGAGAGAAAGAGACATGGGGAGAGAGAGATGTGGGGAGAGAGAAAGAGATATGGGGAGAGAGAAAGAGATATGGGGAGAGAGAAAGAGACATGGGGAGAGAGAAAGAGACATGGGGAGAGAGAAAGAGACATGAGGAGAGAGAAAAAGACATGGGGAGAGAGAAAAAGACATGGGGAGAGAGAAAAAGAGACATGGGAAGAGAGAAAGAGACATGGGGAGAGAGAGATGTGGGGAGAGAGAAAGAGATATGGGGAGAGAGAAAGAGATATGGGGATAGAGAAAGAGACATGGGGAGAGAGAAAGAGACATGGGGAGAGAGAGATGTGGGGAGAGAGAAAGAGATATGGGGAGAGAGAAAGAGATATGGGAAGAGAGAAAGAGACATGGGAAGAGAGAAAGAGACATGGGAAGAGAGAAAGAGACATGGGAGAGAGAGATGTGGGGAGAGAGAAAGAGATATGGGGAGAGAGAAAGAGATATGGGGAGAGAGAAAGAGACATGGGGAGAGAGAAAGAGACATGGGGAGAGAGAAAGAGACATTAGGAGAGTGAGAGAGACATGGGGAGAGAGAAAGGGACATGGGGAGAGAGAAAGAGACATGGGAGAGAAAAAGAGATATGGGAAGAGAGAAAGAGACATGGGGAGAGAGAAAGAGACATGGGGAGAGAGAAAAAGACATGGGGAGAGAGAAAAAGAGACATAGGAAGAGAGAAAGCGACACGGGGAGAGAGAAAGAGACATGGGGAGAGAGAAAGAGACATGGGAAGAGAGAAAATGAGACATGGGAAGAAAGAAAGAGACATGGGGAGAGAGAGATATGGGGAGAGAGAAAGAGATATGGGGAGAGAGAAAGAGATATGGGGAGAGAGAAAGAGACATGGGGAGAGAGAAAGAGACAAGGGGAAAGAGAAAGAGACAAGGGGAGAGAGAAAGAGACATGGGGAGAGAGAAAGAGACATGAGGAGCGTGAGAGAGACATGGGGAGAGAGAAAGAGACATGGGGAGAGAGAAAGAGACATGGGGAGAGAGAAAGAGATATGGGGAGAGAGAAAGAGACATGGGGATAGAGAAAGAGGCACGGGGAGAGAGAAAGAGGCACGGGGAGAGAGAAAGAGACAATGGGAGAGAGAAAGAGACATGGGGAGAGAGAAAGAGGCATGGGGAGAGAGAAAAAGACGGGGAGAGAGAAAGAGACACAGGGAGAGTGAGAGAGACATGGGGAAAGAGAAAGAGACATGGGGAGAGAGAAAGAGACATGGGAAGAGAGAAAGAGACATGGGGAGAGACATGGGAAGAGATAGAGAAAGAGACATGGGAAGAGAGAAAGAGACATGGGAAGAGAGAAAGAGACATGGGAGAGAGAAAGAGACATGGGGAGAGAGAAAGAGACATGGGAAGAGAGAAAGAGACACGAGGAGAGAGAAAGAGACATGGGGAGAGAGAAAGAGATATGGGAAGAGAGAAAGAGACGGGGAGAGAGAAAGCGACATGGGGAGAGAGAAAGAGACATGGGGAGAGAGAAAGAGACACAGGGAGAGTGAGAGATACATGGTGAGAGAAAAAGAGACATGGTGAGAGAAAAATAGACATAGGGATAGTGAAAGAGACATGGGGAGAGAAAACGAGACATATGGATAGTGAAAGAGACATGGGGAGAGAAAAAGAGACTTGGGGAGAGTGAGTGAGACATGGGGAGAGAAAAAGAGACTTAGGGAGAGTGAGAGAGATATGGGGAGAGAAAAAGAGACTTAGGGAGAGTGAGTGAGACATGGGGAGAGAAAAAGAGACTTAGGGAGAGTGAGAGAGATATGGGGAGAGAAAAAGAGTCATAGGGATAGTGAAAGAGACATGGGGAGAGAAAAAGAGACACAGGGATAGTGAAAGAGACATGGGGAGAGAAAAAGAGACATAGGGATAGTGAAAGAGACATGGGAAAAGAGAAAGAGACACAGGGAGAGTGAAAGAAACATGGGAAAAGAGAAAGAGACACGGGAAGATGGAGACAGAGAGAGAGAGAGATGCAGGCACACATATGACTTGATTGCGAACAATTGCTATACGGTTATCAAAGATACGAAGCAAGAGCGGTTACAAACTTAAGTTTATAATATAAAAAGACAGTCGTACTTTCGGGCAAAGCATAAGCAATAGGATTGTGGAAGTCAGAGCTGTAATCAAGGCGCTACTTTCACTTTCAATAATAAGGATATATCTATATACTGAAGACATTAACAATAACAATTGTTAATACAACCAGCGTTACAAAAGACACTTAACACGTAACATGATGGATACAATAATTTGTACTCAACAGGCAAACAATAACAACGTTGGGTTGAGCAAAAAGTACAGAAAACATAACAATACAAGTAACACCCAAGAAACAGTTACAAATCAATGGATGCAATCAATTGTAAGCACTTCACTGATAAATTAAGTGTTGGACACAGAATAAGTTATAATGAACAACATGAACAAAGGATGTGCTGAAAATACATCAACAATATGAATTGTTCCATGGCGCAAGACTATTTAGTATTATCCGTTCGGCGAACAGTGGCGGTGAAATTCTTCTCCGAACACTGACAAATCAATAAAACTCATTAAAACCACGAGAAACAGAAACGAAATCTCTGGTATATAGACACAGAGGGGGGAAATAGAAACAAGTTTCTAATAAATGAAAAGACAGACAATGAGCAAAATAAATACTATAGATACCAGGGAGGATCATAAGAACGAAAACAATGTAAAAGGAAAGGTTGTGAAGAAGCAACGGTTCTTTGTTTGCTCATACCTTGTATTTATACCTCCACTTTACAAAGACGCTATCAACGAACACAGAGAGGTAACAGAATATACATGTATGACTTATGAACTATGTATGGGCAGCGGGTGAATAATGTTCCGTGATTGTGGACATAATAGTGGACAATATAAGTTCTCATAATATACTGGTGAGCGAGCCGCGATAGCTCAGTGGTTAGTGAACTGGACTACAAAGGACAAGAGGTAGGGTTCGATTCCAATCGACGGCTTCCGGGTTCACTCAGCCTTTAATGGGCACCGGATTTTTTTCTGGGAAAGAAATGCAGCACGGGCGTAATATCGACCAAATTGCCCCAAAAATCATATGCCTGGGTGTGTAAAATGTATGGTCACTAACACCATATTCCCTATACGCCACTTGGCGTGACGGAGGCGCTTTACTTTTATACAAGATCTTAAAAAATAAATCTAAAGGTCATTTTTAAACCGTACACAATTATAATTTAAATAAAGATACAAAATATTGGATTATTCGCTGTTAAAATATGTATAATCTTATCTATAGCTAAGTTCTCATTTCTTTACAATGTTTGAGTAAGAATAATCTCCCTCCCTCTTTAGCTAATTTGTCTGCGCGTTCGTTCCCGTGTATATTACAGTGTGATGGTACCTACTGAATCACTACTCTCTGGAAGTTATTGCATAGTTGGTCCAGGGTTGTTCTCAAGTCATCTAGTTCATTGTTGTTGTGGCTTTTTAGAGCTGATAATACTGACAGTGCATCAGTCAGAATCACCAGTTTATTGTGCATGTTATTTTTGTGTTGAGTAGCCAGTGTTGCAGCATCTCTGGGGGCCTCAGTTTCTGCTTTAAAGTTGTTTGAGAATTTTCCAGTAGCTATTGACTTGGTGATCTCGTCCTGATTATTCAGCATCAAGAACACACCTACTCCTCCATTTCTGGTGGCAGTTGTAGCAGAGCCATCTGTGTATATGTGGGACCAAGAGTCATGTGGGTAGGTATCGTGTATGTGTTTTTTCTGCTACGTGTTCTCTTTCTGTGTCTGATTGAGTGCCTTTTTTCATGATTCCTGTTATATTTTCTTTAAGTTTGGTATTTTATGCTTTCCATGAGGAGACATATCAGATGGGCCCAAGGGTTTCGATATTGTTTGGGAAAGTACTCGCTCTCCAGTAGTTAGTTCATTGGCAATTGCAGCGAAGCAGCTCCTCTTTAGTCGTACAATTCCGGAACCAGTTATTCTTTGGTGCATGGGGTGGCTAAGGAGTCTTCTATATTTCTCCGCTTGTTGCGATACTTTAGTGACCCGTCTGTCATCTAAGGGTTGTAAACCTGTTACTGTTTCTAGAGTCTTGATAGGTGTAGATTTCATAGCACCAGTGATGATACGGGCAGCTTGGTTCTGTGTTCTGTTAATTTTGTTAAGGTGTGATTTGGAAGCCATAGCCCAGACTGTGGCTCCATACTCTAGATCTGGTCTGACTCTTCCTACGTATAGTCTTTTCAAAATATTGCTGTCTGCCCCCCAGTCCGTTCCTGCCAATTTCTTCATAATATTTGTTCGTTTTCTGGATTTTTTCCTTGCTCTGTCTATCTGATTTTTCCAAGTCATTCTGCGATTCATGGTGACGCCAAGATATGTTGGGTTTTGGTCAATAGGGGGTGTATGGTCTTTTATCTTTAAGTTTGCAGAGAGTGTGTTTCTTGATAGGCTGAAAATTGTATATGTAGTTTTTTTTTTTTTTCGTTGATTGGTAAGAACCGGGTGTTCGTCCATTTTTCAAGTTCACCTAGGGCATCTTGTATCCTTGGTCCAGCTACCGACATACTTTCCTCGCGAGCCCACAACGCCAGATCATCTGCGTATATTGCTGAGTGTATTCTGGGTGGAATGTCCATTACGATGTCATTTATGAAAATTAAAAAGAGTGTTGGGGACAAGACTCCGCCTTGTGGGACACCTTGTTCAATAGAGACCTTCTTACTTAATTGACCTTGAACTTGTACTCTGGCTGTTCTATCCTGAAGGTATTGAGAGACCCAATTGAATAAACGACCCTGGATGCCAAGTCTAAAAAGCTTGTTCTTTAAACCCTCTCGTCAAACTCTATCAAAAGCCTTCTCCATGTCGACCCACACTACCAGTGTGTGTTTCTTTTCTTGTAGAGCATCCTCTATTTCCTGTGCATTGTAGGTGACCAGGTCTTCAGTTGATCTGTGCTGACGAAAGCCACTTCGTTGTGGTCCGATTTGTTGTTTTGTCTCCAAATGCCACATAAGCCTTCTGTTAACCAGCCTTTCCATGAGTTTACTCAGGCAGCTCAGTAGGCTAATTGGTCTATAGCTACTTGGGTCTTTTCCACACTTGATGATGGCTACCATAATAGCTTCTTTCTTATTATTTAGATTATGACTGACATTAGGAGTTGGGGTTTCTGGCTTCGACTGTTGGATGAACGAACATTTGATTCAAACTTTTGGTTTGAGGCTTGGATTAAGTGTTTACTACGTGGTTTCTGTTAGGCTTAGGGATGGGGTTAAGTGTTTACTACGTGGTTTCTGTTAGGCTTAGGGATGGGGTTAAGTGTTTACGACGTGGTTTGCGTTAGGCCTAGGGATGGGGTTAAGTGTTTATGACGTGGTTTCTGTTAGGCTTAGGGATGGGGTTAAGTGTTTACTACGTGGTTTCTGTTAGGCTTAGGGATGGGGTTAAGTGTTTACGACGTGGTTTGTGTTAGGCTTAAGGATGGGATTAAGTGTTTACGGCGTGGTTTGTGTTAGGCTTAAGGATGGGGTTAGAATTTTGTTTGGGGCTCTATCGGCTTAGGTTTGGGATTTTAAAATTCAGTTTTAAAGTTTTGGTGGAGAGGGAGGTTTATGTTTTAAGGTTGTGGTTCAGTGTTTACAGTTACAGTTTAGGGTTGAGACTTCAACTGCGGCTGATGTTAAGGGTTGCGTTTAGAAATGAGAAGCAATGCCCTTTACGGTTTAACAATGGAAATTAATATCACTTTGCTGCTAAATTAAACAAACTAAATACGCCCCATAAGACCCCTATCGATAATAACATGTTGAAATTAGCAATATTTTTTTGCCCACTTTACTATCCTCCCATGCGGATATTTCTTCCAAGTGAAGCGTATGGTTGTATCAAACTGCTCGGAGAACCGGCGCCTTCTACTTAGACATATAAAAAGACAGGCTAATACACAGTTAATGAGACAAAAAAGTGACAGATATTTTTGTCTGACGGACAGAAAAATAGCTTCACTGATTGTATATGAATGTTTGAATAACGTTATATTTTTAGTAAGGAAAACCATTTAGAATATCTTGTTTAGATAAGTTTCCTATTTCTCTATTGTGTGTCCTATACGCGCGAATTACAGGTGACGTCATAGTTATAGCATCAGTTTGACAATAACGTGAATGTTGATTCCCCCTAACCTCAGTATGTGATTCCCCCTAACCTCAGTATATGATTCACCCTAACCTCAGTATGTGATTCACCCTAACCTCAGTATGCGATTCACCCTAACCTCAGTATATGATTCACCCTAACCTCAGTATGTGATTCACCCTAACCTCATTATATGATTCACCCTAACCTCAGTATGCGATTCACCCTAACCTCAGTATATGATTCACCCTAACCTCAGTATGTGATTCACCCTAGCATCATTATATGATTCACCCTAACCTCATTATATGATTCACCCTAACCTCAGTATGTGATTCACCCTAACCTCAGCATGCGATTCACCCTAACCTCAGTGTGTGATTCACCCTAACCTCAGCATGTGATTCACCCTAACCTCAGTATATGATTCACCCTAACCTCATTATATGATTCACCCTAACCTTAGTATGTGATTCACCCTAACCTCAGTATGCGATTCACCCTAACCTCAGTATATGATTCACCCTAACCTAAGTATGTGATTCACCCTAACCTCAGTATATGATTCACCCTAACCTCAGTATATGATTCACCCTAACCTCATTATATGATTCACCCTAACCTCATTATATGATTCACCCTAACCTCAGTATGTGATTCACCCTAACCTCAGCATGCGATTCACCCTAACCTCAGTATATGATCACCTTAACCTCAGTATATGATTCCCCCTAACCTCAGTATGTGATTCACCCTAACCTCAGTATATGATCACCCTAACCTCAGTATATGATTCACCCTAACCTCAGTATATGATTCCCCCTAACCTCAGTATGTGATTCACCCTAACCTCAATATATGATCACCTTAACCTCAGTATATGATTCCCCCTAACCTCAGTATGTGATTCACCCTAACCTCAGTATATGATCACCCTAACCTCAGTATATGATTCCCCCTAACCTCAGTATGTGATTCACCCTAACCTCAGTATGTGATTCCCCCTAACCTCAGTATATGATTCCCCCTAACCTCAGTATGTGATTCACCAAGGTGAACGATCACTGTGGTGAGTTGAGGAAGATAATAACGGCGAGGACATAAATGTCTTCTCCACCATCCCTCATTTCTAAAGCTGTGAATTTGGAGGATGAAGTTTAATGCATTATTCCCCCACTCCTTCCCCAAGCATGGTCGTCCTTTTCTTGCCTTCTTTTATTATGCGCCGTGTGTCTTATGCAAGTCATATAGTACGCTCTTTAATATTCTTGTTCTTGCAAACCAGATTATCATTAATGGACTGAAATAGTAGTCATTAGAATAACGGGTACCTTATAAAAACAAGAACAGCATACATCAGTGATAGTGCATTACAGCAAGGGTGCTCAAAATGGCAACACGACACATTTTACTAGAATCGACTATTGTAAACATACAAATTTCACCACATGCATAAATAAAACATGCACATTGTGTGTTTCTTGACTTTAACACACCCGGGTTTTTGGTAATAGTTTTGATGTTGTTACTGCAGTATCTTGTTATTCTCCAAAGTAAAGTGATTTCTAGTAGCTTCAGTGAGTACCTAAGGACTGCTGTTGTTTTCTCTCACGACGATCTCAGGTGAAGAGCCTGTCTCTGTTTTAAGCTCGCCTGCTCCAGGTAGTTTTTTCCGTGTCCCCATAAGCTTTACCCGGGCCGATTATATTCATCTTTATGTCACGTTTACAACCTGTTTAAAGTGTTGGCATTTGTGAAACTTAAGCGGTTCTTGTGCTTTGATGATGGTACCATTCAAACCTCAGCCAGATGTCTTCACTCTGTGTAGGATATCTGTGAGAATTCTTCATCCTGCTTTCTGCACGAGACCAAGACATTTCAGATAACTTGGCCGGAGAATATGAAACATGTTATAAACTCTGCACGATGCAGCACTGTATTATATGTAGTTTTAGTTTATCTTGACAGGAAATGTAAGCTAAGCGATTCACGCAGCGCGTGTGAAACTCATTCAGTCTACAAGCATAACGATTTAGTTGCAATATATGTATGCAGTCCAGAATTCACTGATATTATGCCATCATCAAGTACAGAGCCTGCTGGCGTAGGTGATCATGTCTCTCCACAACTCTCGATCTCGGCAGCTATTTATCATTTCTGTTGTTGACCTTCTGCCAAGCCATTCTCTGAAGCTGTCTGTTATTTTTTCTCTTTGCTTCCCTCTATCTCTCCGTCCCTCAATTTTTCCAGTTGTTACAATATATTCCAGTTGTTCTCTTCTCATTACATGGCCAAAAAATGATGATTATTTCTTCCTAATATTGGAAATTAGCTCTCTTTTTGCTTTGACCTCTCTCAGAACATCTTCATTACTCTTCTTAGCTGTCCATGGTACTCTCAACATTCTTCTGTAAAACCACATTTCTACAGACTCCAGTGATTTTCTTGTCTGTTGTCCTATTGTCCATGATTCGCATCCATATGTTAAGACTGGCTCTACGTAACATTTAAGAACTTTTTTTCTTGTTTCTATTGTCAAAAATGGATTGCATAGTATCTTCCTCATTTTTTGGAAAGCTGCTTCTGCCTGAGCCATTCTGCATCTCACCTCTTTTGTACATCTCCCTTCTGAGGTTAACAAAGTTCCCAAATATTTAAATTCATTTACCTGTTTTAATATTGTTCCACTTGTCTTTATTTTGCACTGAGGTGATGTCTTTTTCTTTGTTGTTACCATTACCTCTGTCTTTTTGCTATTAAGGCTGAGTCCTTTATTTTTGCTTTCTTTCACTATAATGTCCAACATTTCTTGTAACTCATTTTCACTCTTAGCGATTAATACTGTATCATCAGCATACCTTAGATTATTTATTTTATGACCTCCAATTGTTATTCCAGGCATGCCCCTTATGGATCTTAAAATAATCTCACTATAAATATTAAACAAATCTGGTGACAGCACACAACCTTGTCTAACACCCTGTTTTATTTGTTGAAACATTCCCAATTAGTTTCCAGTTCTTATGGCCGCTGTTTGTTGCCAGTACATGTTCTTTATTATTCTTAGATCTTTGCTGTCTATGTTTATGCTTTCTAAAATGTTGATTATTTCGTGGTGCTTTACTTTGTCAAATGCCTTGGTGTGATCTATGAAACATAGGTATAGATCTGTTTTCACCTCTATGGCTCTTTCTACTAAAGATCTTATGATATAAATGGCATTGCTTGTTCCTTTATCTCTAACAAAACCATACTGTTCATCGCTAATTTCTGGACTGATTTTGTTTCGCACTCTTCGCATGATGATTCTTAGTAATATCTTAGTCATATGACTCATAAGGCTTATTGTGCGATGATCATCGCATTCAATCGCACCCGATTTCTTTGGTAGGGCTATGAAAATTGATTTTCCTCCTGTTAATTCTTCAATTTGTTTTGTATATAGCTTTAGCATCTCCTTTTTGTTGCATTTCAATCTCTTTGCAGCTCTCTTTTAGCCATGCTTCGTTTGCTTCATTGCATTTTACTATAATTTCTTTATTTAATCGCTTATACTCATCTTTATTTTTCTTTATTTCTTCTTCTTGTATCCATTAGCTGCAAAATGTCATCTGTCATCCATTTCTTTCTTGAATTTGTCCTCACTGGTGGTATGAACTCTTGTGATGTTTGTTGAATTGATTCTTTTATCATTTCCCACTGTTCAACAATGCTTTGTATCTTCTCTATTGCAGTGTATCGATTCTGAATTGTGATTTTATATTTGTCTTGCAGCTTCTTGTCTGATTTTAGTAAATCTAAATTTAACTTGATGTTAACTGAGGCTCGTTTTGTTGTTTTTAATTTTACTCTAAGCTTTCCCACAACTTGTACATGATCACTATTGCAATCTGCCCCTGGTCTAGTTTTCACACACACCAGACTGTTTCTAAATCTATTGCTTATCATTATATAATCAATTTGATTACGTGCTTTGTTCCCTGGGCTTTTCCATGTCCACAGACGTCTTGGACGTTGCTTAAACCAGGAAGTTTCCTATCATCATGTTGTGTGTTCTTGCCCAGTCAATAAGTTTCTCACCTCTTTCATTCCTCTCGCCTTGACCAGCTACTTCCGCAACCCTTTGCTTTCATACTAATGCGTTAAAATCCCCTAGAACTATGCTGTTTTCATGGGGTTTGCATTTATGAAGTGCCTCATTTAACTCGTTGTAAAATGTATCAATTGTTTCCTCTACACTGTCTGCTGTTGGTGCATAAACATGTAATAAGATTTATGTCTATTGGCTTTCCATTCAATTTCACTAAAAGGACTCTGTCAGATATTGGGTAAAAGCCTTTCACTGTTCTTGCTCTTTCTGCATCCAAGATGATACCTACTCCTCTTTGATATTATGTAGGCAGCTCAATACACGTGGTCTGCAATCTCCGCCCTTGATAATGATGGTCAACATGTCTCTCCCCCCTCCCCCCCCCCACCCCTCCATTTTACTCTCCGTGCCAGCCTGGATAAAACTGCTGATTCATTCTTTTTTGCAGCTCTGCTTCTAGTAAGGAATTATGTCTATAGGAATGTAGCATATGCAATCATTAAAAATGCTCAATAACTCCGATTCATAAATGAATACTAGAATTGTTGGAAGTCCTGAGATTCATCACATTTCTACAAGAATATTGGTGATGAGTTCAAACATCTCGCACGATGTCGCAAATTAATCTTTGAGAGCTTGCAGTTCCTGTGTGGGTGGCCTTCACGGAATCCATTTGTAGTTTTTATATCTTTTGTGAGAATAGGAAACACTTTATACAGAGCCTTGCAACAGGAGGCTACCTGAATAGGCCAAAAGATTATCATTTTCCTCGAACTATTACTTACGAGAGTGGACTTAATTAATTTTAATTTATATTTGAAAGCAAAATAAACAGAACATCAACATAACTATAAAAGGCAGGCAACTAAAACAAGTAGAGAAATTCAAATACATAGGAAGTTTAGAACAAACGATAATTCTCAAACAGCAGAGATAGAATCAAGATGCAACAAAGCTTGCAAAATCATTGGACAGTTATCACCACTATGGTCCAAGAAGGAAATAACTCTACAGGCAAAACGGCCACTCTACAATACAATTTTTATCCCAACGTTGTGCTACCAATGCCAGACCTGGACCCTAGACGCAAGAACAATAAGAAAAATAACCTCTACATAGATGAAATGTGTTAGACAAATAACAGGAAACAGTCTGAGAGATAAGATCAGGAATGAAGAACTGAGAAAAAATCTAGGAATAGCCCCCGCCATAGAATATATAAAGAAACAACAGATAAAATGGTTTGGTCACGTGACAAGGCAGAACGATCAAAACACAACACAACGAGCCTTCAACAAACGTTGTGAGAACACTAGACCCAAGGGTCGACCACGAAAAAGATGGATCGATGGAATATTAGAAGCACTAGGAAACATAACTGCAGCAGAGGCGAGCAGAAGAGCAAAAGACCGCAAATGATATCTCCCCTCGACGCTTGAAGGCAGATCAGGAAAGAAAGAAGAATAAGAAGAAGATTTGAAAGCAGTAATGAAGTTCTTTATTTATATCGCTTTGCTTCATATCATGCTTAAGAAAAAGACAATAAAATGAACTATGTTTTGCTATACTATCCAACGATGTGGTCTATCGTGAAGAGAGAGGAAAGGGAGAGAGAGAGAAATATAAAGAGAAAGGAGTTACAGATGGACTGGGGAGTGAAGACTGCATATCTAAAGCCATCGCCACGTAGCGACAGTTTTATTTTATGTCCAAGGGGAAGAGAAACATCCGCCCTGCCAGGTGGAGTCGAACCGACATCCAAAACTTGACACGCAAAAACAGCCCAATCCTCCCAACCACTCATACTTCTTTATCACGTAAAACGCGCAGAAAAAGCACACCGATTTGTTCTTATGAAATCTGATCGTCTTGCGAGATCTGCATGTTCACAATTGTCGAGTTGCATTCTTGAATACTTATAGCTCACCAACTCCTTCAATAATGTTTATCAAGTCTCTTATAGATCGTTCCATATAGAGTACATGCCTCCATACACATTCAAACGGTAGTGCTGATAGAATGTTTCATTGGAGATATAAAGGATGTCCAGCAGAACATTCTACAGTCATAAAGAAGTACTAAACATTCAATATTTGCAGGTGAGAAGGCCAGTAGAACATTCTAAAGCCGTAAATAAGAACTAAACATTCAATATTTAGAAGCGAGAAGGCCAGTACAACATTCTACAGTCATAAAGAAGAACTAAACATTCAATATTTGGAGGTGAGAAGGCCAGTAGAACATTCTACAGCCGTAAATAAAAACTAAACATTCAATATTTAGAAGCGAGAAGGCCAGTAGAACATTCTACAGTCGTAAATAAGAACTAAACATTCAATATTTAGAAGCGAGAAGGCCAGTAGAACATTCCTGTCATAAAGAAGTACTAAATATTCAACATTTGGAGGTGAGAAGGCCAGTAGAACATTCCTGTCATAAAGAAGAACTAAACATTCAATAATTGGGGGCGAGAAGGCCAGTAGAACATTCCTGTCATAAATAAGAACTAAACATTCAATAATTGGGGGCGAGAAGGCCAGCAGAACATTCTAGCCATAAAGAAGAACTAAACATTCAATATTTGGAGGTGAGAAGGCCAGCAGAACATTCTAGTCATAAAGAAGAACTAAACATTCAATATTTGCAGGTGAGATGGCCAGTGCTCTAATCACTATGTCGACGTTTCCAATTTGAAATGTAAAGTGAAGTATATTTGTTGAAAACCAGAAGGAAAGGGTGGTGGAAATAGCACGAAGAAGGTTGTGCTATATTTAGGAAGAAGACATCATAAGCTTTGTAGATATTACACCGTCGTTGTACTCGGCAAGAGATTACTGTGAGTACATTACAGTCAATCTGATCTAATTATTCTCTGTTAATGACATTTTTAAAAAATCAATTACCTACAGTGTTCCTGGCTGATTAGCGTTTTTGTTATTTTTTTTTTTTCTAATCAATTACCTACTGTTTTCCCGCTTGATTGGCAATTTTGTTGTTCATACAATTTTCTGACTCACGTAGTTCGTTTGATCTCTGCTTCGGTTACCACACATGAACATACATATTAGCATGATTAGGGTAATGCTTGGAAGGGAAATAATCAGACCTCGATTAGATGGGATTGGTTTGATGGAAACTTGAGAATCTACATAAAGAATTGGTAATTAAAAGGACAAATTGAAAGAACAACAAAACTCATATATAAAATATAGAGAAAGAGTTATATTATCCGTGCATTCCACGAAGTATTATTGATAAGCTAATTTTATACCTGGTGTGTCCAAGTAACACTTATTAGAACGTACAGTTACACGTTAGGGGCCGTCGTTTTACAGAAATGCTGTACTGTGCCGAGATCCGCTCCTGTAAACAGGAGAGAATGTGAGTATCCATGAGCACTGTCCCAACACAATGAAGATGGTTCTGTATATAAGAAGAGATGCTGCAAACATGTCATGCTATGTTTACACATCACACTCATGAAATTATCGCAAACGTCGCGACTTCTGTGAAGCTCATAAGGCTATTTTGTGACTGGTTAGGGTATTTTCTGTGGCTGGTTAGGGTATTTTCTGTGGCTGGTTAGCGTATTTTCTGTGGCTGGTTAGCGTATTTTCTGTGGCTGTTTAGGGTACTTTCTGTGGCTGGTTAGCGTATTTTCTGTGGCTGGTTAGCATATTTTCTGTAGCTGGTTAGCGTACTTTCTGTAGTTCGTTAGCGTATTTTCTGTGGCTAGTTAGGGCATTTTGTGTGGCTGGTTATAGCATCCTCTGTGGATGATTAGGGTATTTTCTGTGGCTGCTTAACATATTTTATGTAGTTGGTTAAGGTATCTTATGTGGCTATTAAAGATATTTTCTATAGTTGATGATGTCAATTTCCGTAGCTGGTAAAGCTATTTTATGTGGTTGATTAGAGTACTTTTTGGCGGTTTGGTAGCTATTTTATGTGTCTGGTTATGCTATTTTCTAGTGACATTCCTGACATTTTTTTTCCCTCAAAGTTTCCGAATTTTAATTTCTTGAACTTTACATAAAAACTATGCTCGACACAGACAACGGAAGGTTGAGAGAAATATGCTGCTCGCTTTGTTGTACTACTTGTGTTGTAGTGAGTAAAGTAATGGCAACATCTGGTATATCACAATGATGATATCGACCGATACGGCCTTTATGTAAATGCCTTCTCTTAGGCAATTCAGTTCTATCATATGTTTTTTTTTTTTAACTGTATAACCACATAAATGAAATGTGTCGAGACGCAAGGCATGGAAAAGTCTGAGAGACAAGATCAGAAATAAAGAACTGAGAAAAGTTAGGAGTAATTCCCACCATTGCATAAAAAAAAAATTATAATTAATTTTAAAAAAATTGTTTGGAATATTTCAAATAAATGTTGCGAGAACACCAGACTGAAAGACGGACCACAAAAAAAGATGGATTGGTGAAATATTAGACACAACAGGAAACAGCGAGAGAAGTCAACCGAAGAACAAATGACCGCAAACGATATCATCCCTAGACGATGAGAAGAAATGAAAAAGGAAAGAAGAATATGGTAGCACGCTAACACAAGGCAATAACCAAGAAACAGAGATAGATATAAGGTGTAACAAAGCATGCCAAGTTATAGGCCAAGTATCAACACTATTGAAAAACAAAGCAATAACTACGGAAGCAAAAAGGGCAATATACAAATCAATTTTTCTACCAACTCTGTGCTATCAGTGCCAGAATTGGACGCTGGACTCTAGAACAATAAGAAAGATAACGATCACCGAAATGAAATGTGTCAGAAGAATGACAGGAAACAGCTTAAGGGACAGAGTAAGAAACACTGACCTGAGGAAGAAACTCGAAATTGAACCAGCCATCGAATATATAAAGAAACAACAGATAAATTGGTTCGGCCACATAACAAGACAGAAAGAACTAACAATGAATCAAAGAGCCATAAACAAACGCTACGAAAACGCCAGATTAAGAGGAAGACCGAGAAAGAGATGGATAAAGGGAATACTAGAGTCACTAGGAGGAATAACATCAGAAGAGGCCAACAGAAGAGCAAAGAATCGCAGATTGTTTCTCCCCTCGACGCCAACGGCAACAGAGGAAGGATAGAAGAAGAAGAAGAAGTTCACTCTATGACAGCAATGCCACTCTGTAAGGCTGCAGTAGTCGAGGCATTGCCACATAGCGTGTGCTGCTGATACATGTGAGTCTTGTGTTTCTTTCATCACACCATGACATCCAAGTAATACTTGTTGCAGAGTTGGAAATGACTGAGCACAGCGCTACGCACTGTCGTGAAATTTTTGAATTGACTTCCGGTCAATATGGCAGGATAGGCGGCAGGAATCATTGAGGCTGAGTCTGAAAAGTGTTCCCTGTTGCAGTTTCCTCATATTCCGCGTCCGGCTTGCTGTCGGAGCTACTGAATTTAGTGCTCTCTGCACACGGTGAGCTGTGTTTTTCATCCGGATCGTGTTTTGGTATTCCAATTGCTTACGATGAATGATGATATCTTTGTTTGAATGAAGCTTTTCTTTGTTTGGATCCTTCAATGAGATGAATTTTAATTCGGATGATTCCACTGGCACGGACGGTTGAGCAATTATGGATTTTAATTCGTTTGCACTGATACCGGTGCCTTCAACTAACCATAACCATTCTGAATTATGTTGATGAATTCTGGGACCTTTATTAAATGTCTTACTGTTGACATAAAAGTTAGGTGACTCTGAACACCTATTGATGAGGTTTCAGTGTTGATAAAATATAGTGATATTAACAACAATGTCTAGCGATAAATCGATGTTCTGTGCACTAGGTCACAAAAGAGAGAAAATAGTCAAGAGATGACCCTATCTCTAACATAATTCGAGACAAGGTGTTTGCGAATTCTGTGCTATCCAGGTTACACAATACCCCCTGTGGTTTTGGTTCCTTCGGAATATTTATTGACCAGACTAGCGAGAAAATGGCAGTGTTCATGCAAGCAATTTATATTCACAATAATGATTTTGGGGCAGTTTAATCAAGTCCCGGGGTACTTAGTCTAATTAAAACAAAAACGTGGTGGAGAGCACAGGTGCCAACAATTCATACCATTTTTCGTTTCATGTTCATCCCCTCGGCTTATGCACCTAGTAATTCTCTTTAAATGAAGATACGAGATATTTCACACAACTAACTTCAAACGCGCCACAAGTAAATACGGATGATTAAAAGGATGTAGTAGTGCTGATTGAGCCGCGATAGCTCAGTGGTTAGTGAACTGGACTATAAAGGACAAGAGATAGGGTTCGATCCCAACCGACGGCTTCCTGGTTCACCCAGCCTTAAATGGGTACCGGATTTTTTCTGGGAAAGTAAAGCGGCGCGGGCGTAATACCGACCACATTACCCCAAAAATCATGTGCCGAAGGTCTGTAAAATTTATGGTCACTAACACCATATTCCCTATACGCCACTTGGCGTGACGGGGGCACTTTACTAGTAGTGCTGATTGATTTACATGGTTCATCCATTCTTGTAAAAATAGTTCATTAAACAATTCTATTCAATTTATCACAGCGGTTTATGACTGCTAGTTTAAATGCTTCGTTAGTAGTATAGCAGGAAGGATCTGGTTAGTATTTAGGTGCTAAATTAACAAAGATATATAGTAGGTGCGCGGCGCACCTAATGTACACGAGAGACAAGGGGAGTTAACCATGACCGCTCGTGTCGGGATGTTGACCTCTAGTCCCAGTGACCCGGAAGTGACCTGTTTATGTCTGGTATAGGCTGACGTTGGAGCGCTTTATGTACATGATCGATAGTGATAGGTTAGTAGATTATACATGACATCGGGGCGGATCGCGGGTGACCCCTCGGGGATTATCTCGAGTGTTTTCGGACAGCGTGCTATCGGATCGGGGATTAGTTCGATTCGGTGTGACGCTATCGCGCCAGGTAGACGTTAGAAAATATTTATAGCTATGTAGTTGGGTGTCTGCTTAACGTTGTACCATAAATGAAGCATAAGAGTAAAACAGTTAGAGATTACTGGTTAGTCTAAGCTGGTAGTGTAAATATGTTCCTCGGTGTTAGTGGTTCGCTATCTCTCTCTCTCTCTCTCTTTCTCTCTCTCTCTCTCGCTCTCTCTCTCTCTACTATTCCAGTCTAGATTTCCAGCCATTGAAACACTTACTCATTCTCTCCATTTATCCCTATCATCGCGCCTTCCTTCTCTCTCTCTCTCTCTCTCTCTCTCTCTCTCGCTTTCTCCCCTATCCTCTCTTAGACTTCTAACCTATCACTCCACCCTCCGCCTCTCCCTTTAGCTCCCCCGCCCTCCCTCATATTTTTAGCGTCCCTCCTATTGTAACACTTGATTATTCTCACCATTAATACATAGCATCTCGCCTTCTTTCTCATAGGCTTCTCTCGCTCTCTCTCTCTCTCTCTCGCTCTTCTAACCCCTACTAGACTTCTCTCCTACCATTCCACCTTTCTTCCCCCCTCTCTCTCTCTCTCTCTCTCTCTCTCTCTCTCTCTTTACCTCGCCTAGCGTTCCGTCTTCATTCGTATTTTTACCTTACCACCAGTGTAACACATTAATAACATTGAATATCAATTACAAAAAGACTTGAAATATCTACTTTTTAAAGAACCAATAAGATAAACATATGAAAAACGAAGGAATAATACACTCGACAAGGCTTAACAGACGTACTTTATACACATCACCATTAATACAACTGAAATTCCTTTAATGATAACCTATCACATCGTTATGAGCTAAGAGAAAAACAGAAAAAAATTCAACTTACACCGTAAAATATTCCACTACAACACAGACCGCTAGACTGAACAGTACTATGAAAATAAACGTCCGTGAATCAAGCGCGCTTATAACACGAAGTCTCTCATCCGACTAGTTTAAATATAATCTGGTAAATAAAACTTGGACGACACTATTCCACCCTCGACTAACATCTAGGTTAACCAATCAGAGAAGAAGATTTCTATCGGACACCCATCAACGAAATGACTGACCTCTGGATTAACTAATCAGAGAAGAGGATTACTGTTATCGTGATAACTGACCTCATTTTCGTTTTGAAGTGCTGTCGAGTCTGATGCATGGGTTACTTTAAATCGATTCGGCCCCTTATACAATCCACCTAGCGGGTCAATGGTGAGGGAAATAATACAAGTGGCGGGTTACTTGAACGCGTTTTGACCCCTGCTGCAATACCAGGAGCTCCATGACAGTTATAAATAGTTGGATACAACAATGTTTGCGATTTGGCGGGACTTTGGATGTAACTATCTGTTCGATGTGTCTAACTAGTATCAGTATGGAAGTAGATTTTTTAGGAATACAACTAGAGTGACAATTGAGCCTGAAGAAACACGTAGAGAATCTCACTAAGAAGGCAACACAAAGACTCCAACTAATGAAAATGTTAGAGAACGAGCAAGGGCATGTTAGAGAACGCTGGAGGCAATGTTAAAGAACGATGATTCGTTAAGTCCGTGGTTCGTAGGGGTTGTGGTTTATTAAGTTTGTAGTTCGTTAAGTCCGTGGTTCGTTAAGTCCATGGTTCGTAGGGGTTGTGGTTCGCGGTTCGTGAGTTGAGGGTTTGTTAAGTTCGTTGTTCGTGAGTTTGTGGTTCGTTAGTTGATGGTTCGTTAAGTCCGTGGTTCGTGGGGTTGTGGTTCGTGGTTCGTTAGTTGATGGTTCGTTAAGTCCATGGTTCGTAGGGGTTGTGGTTCGCGGTTCGTGAGTTGAGGGTTCGTTAAGTAAGTGGTTCGTGGGGTTGTGGTTCGTGGTTCGTTAGTTGATGGTTCGTTAAGTCCGTGGTTCGTGGGTTGTGGTTCGTGGTTCGTTAGTTGACGGTTCGTTAAGTCCGTGGTTCGTAGGGGTTGTGGTTCGCGGTTCGTGAGTTGAGGGTTCGTTAAGTCCGTGGTTCGTGGGGTTGTGGTTCGTGGTTCGTTAGTTGATGGTTCGTTAAGTCCATGGTTCGTGGGGTTGTGGTTCGCGGTTCGTGAGTTGAGGGTTCGGTAAGTCCGTGGTTCGTGATTTGTTAAGTTCGTTGTTCGTGAGTTTGTGGTTTATTAAGTTTGTAGTTTGTTAAGTCCGTGGTTCGAGAGGTCATGGGCAAGGGCAGAAACCTAAGAGGCAAGGGCAGAAACCTAGGAGGCAAGGTCAGAAACCTAGGAGGCATGGGCAGAAACCTACTGACTAAGGCTTCCAAGGAGTATTTGATTGTCGCCCTATTTTTGTCTGTATAACCTAATATATCACTTTCATTTAATCTATCGATAAACGTTTCAAAGTCATTTCTGTTGTTAACTAACAAGGGTTTGTCTAATCCTGTCGCGTTATTTGAGCTTGGGTGTGAAAGTAACGCAGCCAAATAGAACTGACCTCTGAGGCAATACCGGATGTGTTACTAAAAAGATTTTGACGTATGATGGCAATTTTATGAGTTTACCCCCTGATCATTTTTTAGGGATACGCCCATGAAATCGGTAAAAATCGTAAATTTTCACTCTAGGCATACCCCAAACTCTATTTTAGACATCCCCATTGCAAAAATTTACATTAAAAACCACTTTTAGGATTTTACCCCCTTATCATTTTTTGAGGGTTACGCCCATGGAATCGATAAAAAGCGTTAATTTAGCACGCAGGCTTACCTAAAACTTTATTTTAGACATCCCCACACCAAAAATTTACTTAAAAATCACTTTTGAAATTGTTACCCCCTTACCATTTTTTTAGGGTTACGCCCATGGAATTGATAAAAAATTGAAATATAACCTCAAGGCATACCCCAAACTTTATTTTAGACATCCCCATAACAAAGATTTACATTAAAAACCACTTTTAGGATTTTACCCCCTTACCATTTTTTAGGGTTACGCCACTGAAATCGATAAAAATCGTAAATTTAGCACGTAGACTTACCTAAAACTTTATTTTAGACATCCCCACACCAAAAATTAACTTAAAAATCACTTTTGAAAATGTAACCCCCCTTACCATTTTTGAGGGTTACGCCCCTGAAATCAATAAAAATCGTAAATTTAGCACGTAGGCTTACCTAAAACTTTATTTTAGACATCCCCACACCAAAAATTAACTTAAAAATCACTTTTGAAAATGTAACCCCCCTTACCATTTTTTGAGGGTTACGCCCCTGAAATCGATAAAAATCGTAAATTTAGCACGTAGGCTTACCTAAAACTTTATTTTAGACATCCCCACACCAAAAATTAACTTAAAAATCAATTTTGAAAATGTAACCCCCCTTACCATTTTTGAGGGTTACGCCCCTGAAATCGATAAAAAATTGAAATATAACCTCAAGGCATACCCCAAACATATTTTTTGACACCCCTACATATCAAATTCCAACAAAAAAACAACAAAAACTAGTAGTGGTATAGTGGTTTTTGAGCCGTTCATACTACGCAGATGCACGGTGCAGCACGTGCAATCGATAAAAAAATTGAAATATAACTGCAAGGCATACCCCAAACATAATATTTGACACCCCTACATATCAAACTCCATCAAAAAATCAACAAAAACTAGTAGTGGTATAGTGGTTTTTGAGCCGTTCATACTACGCAGATGCACGGTGCAGCACGTGCAATCGATAAAAAAAATTGAAATATAACATCAAGGCATACCCCAAACATAATATTTGACACCCCTACATATCAAATTCCAACAAAAAAAAACAACAACAAACTAGTAGTGGTAGGGTTTTTGAGCCGTGCATAATACGCAGATGTACGGTGCAGCACGCGGTGCAGCACGTGCAATCGATAAAAAAAATGAAATATAACCTCAAGGCATACCCCAAACATATTTTTTGACACCCCTACATATCAAATTTCAACAAAAAAACAACAAAAAAATAGTAGTAAGGAAGGGTGTTTTGAGCGAGGATTTGAACATTTCGTGCAGGTATCGTACAGCACAATCTCGTTGTGCTGCACGATACATCTGCGTAGTATGCACGGCTCAAAAACACCTTCCTTACTACTATTTTTTGTTGTTTTTTTGTTGAAATTTGATATGTAGGGGTGTCAAAAAATATGTTTGGGGTATGCCTTGAGGTTATATTTCATTTTTTTTTATCGATTGCACGTGCTGCACCGCGTGCTGCACCGTACATCTGCGTAGTATGCACGGCTCAAAAACCCCTACCACTACTAGTTTGTTGTTGTTTTTTTTGTTGGAATTTGATATGTAGGGGTGTCAAATATTATGTTTGGGGTATGCCTTGATGTTATATTTCAATTTTTTTATCGATTGCACGTGCTGCACCGTGCATCTGCGTAGTATGAAGGGCTCAAAAACCACTATACCACTACTAGTTTTTGTTGATTTTTTTATGGAGTTTGATATGTAGGGGTTTCAAATATTATGTTTGGGGTATGCCTTGCAGTTATATTTCAATTTTTTTTATCGATTGCACGTGCTGCACCGTGCATCTGCGTAGTATGAACGGCTCAAAAACCACTATACCACTACTAGTTTTTGTTGTTTTTTTGTTGGAATTTGATATGTAGGGGTGTCAAAAAATATGTTTGGGGTATGCCTTGAGGTTATATTTCAATTTTTTATCGATTTTAGGGGCGTAACCCTCAAAAATGGTAAGGGGGGTTACATTTTCAAAATTGATTTTTAAGTTAATTTTTGGTGTGGGGATGTCTAAAATAAAGTTTTAGGTAAGCCTACGTGCTAAATTTACGATTTTTATCGATTTCAGGGGCGTAACCCTCAAAAAATGGTAAGGGGGGGGTTACATTTTCAAAAGTGATTTTTAAGTTAATTTTTGGTGTGGGGATGTCTAAAATAAAGTTTTAGGTAAGCCTACGTGCTAAATTTACGATTTTTATTGATTTCAGGGGCGTAACCCTCAAAAATGGTAAGGGGGTTACATTTTCAAAAGTGATTTTTAAGTTAATTTTTGGTGTGGGGATGTCTAAAATAAAGTTTTAGGTAAGTCTACGTGCTAAATTTACGATTTTTATCGATTTCAGTGGCGTAACCCTAAAAAATGGTAAGGGGGTAAAATCCTAAAAGTGGTTTTTAATGTAAATCTTTGTTATGGGGATGTCTAAAATAAAGTTTGGGGTATGCCTTGAGGTTATATTTCAATTTTTTATCAATTCCATGGGCGTAACCCTAAAAAAATGGTAAGGGGGTAACAATTTCAAAAGTGATTTTTAAGTAAATTTTTGGTGTGGGGATGTCTAAAATAAAGTTTTAGGTAAGCCTGCGTGCTAAATTAACGCTTTTTATCGATTCCATGGGCGTAACCCTCAAAAAATGATAAGGGGGTAAAATCCTAAAAGTGGTTTTTAATGTAAATTTTTGCAATAGGGATGTCTAAAATAGAGTTTGGGGTATGCCTAGAGTGAAAATTTACGATTTTTACCGATTTCATGGGCGTATCCCTAAAAAATGATCAGGGGGTAAACTCATAAAATTGCCATCATACGTCAAAATCTTTTTAGTAACACATCCGGTATTGCCTCAGATGTCAGTTCTATTTGGCTGCGTTACTTTCACACCCAAGCTCAAATAACGCGACAGGATTAGACAAACCCTTGTTAGTTAACAACAGAAATGACTTTGAAACGTTTATCGATAGATTAAATGAAAGTGATATATTAGGTTATACAGACAAAAATAGGGCGACAATCAAATACACCTTGGAAGCCTTAGTCAGTAGGTTTCTGCCCATGCCTCCTAGGTTTCTGACCTTGCCTCCTAGGTTTCTGCCCTTGCCTCTTAGGTTTCTGCCCTTGCCCATGACCTCTCGAACCACGGACTTAACAAACTACAAACTTAATAAACCACAAACTCACGAACAACGAACTTAACAAATCACGAACCACGGACTTACCGAACCCTCAACTCACGAACCGCGAACCACAACCCCACGAACCATGGACTTAACGAACCATCAACTAACGAACCACGAACCACAACCCCACGAACCACGGACTTAACGAACCCTCAACTCACGAACCGCGAACCACAACCCCTACGAACCACGGACTTAACGAACCGTCAACTAACGAACCACGAACCACAACCCACGAACCACGGACTTAACGAACCATCAACTAACGAACCACGAACCACAACCCCACGAACCACTTACTTAACGAACCCTCAACTCACGAACCGCGAACCACAACCCCTACGAACCATGGACTTAACGAACCATCAACTAACGAACCACGAACCACAACCCCACGAACCACGGACTTAACGAACCATCAACTAACGAACCACAAACTCACGAACAACGAACTTAACAAACCCTCAACTCACGAACCGCGAACCACAACCCCTACGAACCATGGACTTAACGAACCACGGACTTAACGAACTACAAACTTAATAAACCACAACCCCTACGAACCACGGACTTAACGAATCATCGTTCTTTAACATTGCCTCCAGCGTTCTCTAACATGCCCTTGCTCGTTCTCTAACATTTTCATTAGTTGGAGTCTTTGTGTTGCCTTCTTAGTGAGATTCTCTACGTGTTTCTTCAGGCTCAATTGTCACTCTAGTTGTATTCCTAAAAAATCTACTTCCATACTGATACTAGTTAGACACATCGAACAGATAGTTACATCCAAAGTCCCGCCAAATCGCAAACATTGTTGTATCCAACTATTTATAACTGTCATGGAGCTCCTGGTATTGCAGCAGGGGTCAAAACGCGTTCAAGTAACCCGCCACTTGTATTATTTCCCTCACCATTGACCCGCTAGGTGGATTGTATAAGGGGCCGAATCGATTTAAAGTAACCCATGCATCAGACTCGACAGCACTTCAAAACGAAAATGAGGTCAGTTATCACGATAACAGTAATCCTCTTCTCTGATTAGTTAATCCAGAGGTCAGTCATTTCGTTGATGGGTGTCCGATAGAAATCTTCTTCTCTGATTGGTTAACCTAGATGTTAGTCGAGGGTGGAATAGTGTCGTCCAAGTTTTATTTACCAGATTATATTTAAACTAGTCGGATGAGAGACTTCGTGTTATAAGCGCGCTTGATTCACGGACGTTTATTTTCATAGTACTGTTCAGTCTAGCGGTCTGTGTTGTAGTGGAATATTTTACGGTGTAAGTTGAATTTTTTTCTGTTTTTCTCTTAGCTCATAACGATGTGATAGGTTATCATTAAAGGAATTTCAGTTGTATTAATGGTGATGTGTATAAAGTACGTCTGTTAAGCCTTGTCGAGTGTATTATTCCTTCGTTTTTCATATGTTTATCTTATTGGTTCTTTAAAAAGTAGATATTTCAAGTCTTTTTGTAATTGATATTCAATGTTATTAATGTGTTACACTGGTGGTAAGGTAAAAATACGAATGAAGACGGAACGCTAGGCGAGGTAAAGAGAGAGAGAGAGAGAGAGAGAGAGAGAGAGAGGAAGAAAGGTGGAATGGAAGGAGAGAAGTCTAGTAGGGGTTAGAAGAGCGAGAGAGAGAGAGAGAGAGAGAGAGAGAGAGAGAGAAAGAGAGAGCGAGAGAAGCCTATGAGAAAGAAGGCGAGATGCTATGTATTAATGGTGAGAATAATCAAGTGTTACAATAGGAGGGACGCTAAAAATATGAGGGAGGGCGGGGGAGCTAAAGGGAGAGGCGGAGGGTGGAGTGATAGGTTAGAAGTCTAAGAGAGGATAGGGGAGAAAGCGAGAGAGAGAGAGAGAGAGAGAGAAGGAAGGCGCGATGATAGGGATAAATGGAGAGAATGAGTAAGTGTTTCAATGGCTGGAAATCTAGACTGGAATAGTAGAGAGAGAGAGAGAGAGAGAGAGAGAGAAAGAGAGAGAGAGAAATAGAGAGAGAGAGAAAGAGAGAAAGAGAGAGAGAGAGATAGCGAACCACTAACACCGAGGAACATATTTACACTACCAGCTTAGACTAACCAGTAATCTCTAACTGTTTTACTCTTATGCTTCATTTATGGTACAACGTTAAGCAGACACCCAACTACATAGCTATAAATATTTTCTAACGTCTACCTGGCGCGATAGCGTCACACCGAATCGAACTAATCCCCGATCCGATAGCACGCTGTCCGAAAACACTCGAGATAATCCCCGAGGGGTCACCCGCGATCCGCCCCGATGTCATGTATAATCTACTAACCTATCACTATCGATCAAGTACATAAAGCGCTCCAACGTCAGCCTATACCAGACATAAACAGGTCACTTCCGGGTCACTGGGACTAGAGGTCAACATCCCGACACGAGCGGTCATGGTTAACTCCCCTTGTCTCTCGTGTACATTAGGTGCGCCGCGCACCTACTATATATCTTTGTTAATTTAGCACCTAAATACTAACCAGATCCTTCCTGCTATACTACTTTCGTTACTTTAAGCAATATAAATTATACATGATTTTTCCATAGCAAAATTAGGTTCATTATAAGAAAAAAGCAGCTTACAATTAATATCTGCGATGACCAATTCAATATTTAACACAAACAAATCGCACAATTAATAAATCTTTGAAACATTTCTTATCACTAGTATTAAACATCTGTATTTGTATATGGTTAACACAACAGTAAACAATAATATAGACAATTCATGTTATTGATTATGTGACAAATGTAAACCATCTCCATATTCATTGTAGTTAGTGAGAAGGTAAGTAAACCATCCCCATACTCATTGTAGTAGTGAGAAGGCAAACCTATAACCATGATTAGTAGAATGTCTTGCAAAGTCTCCAGGATTACAACTAAAATGTCATTTTTAGATGAAAACAAAGAGCTGTGCACTAGTTCATTAAGTGCTTCAGTGTAAGCTCGTTCATTCAATTACAGATATCACTCACACAAAAAATGCACTTTTCCTGCTGTATATGTTACTAATTGGACACAATCAATATGCCCAAACACTAAGAGACTGACAGCGCTCCGCTACAGCGGGAACTGGAAAAGGCTGGTGATCGTACACAGTCAAAACTTTCGTGGAGATGGCATTTGATATCACCAAAGTGAAAAGATGGTCCCTTGCGATAGTATAGGAGAGTTATTGAGACAGGCCACAATCAATAGCGCATTGTTAGAGTTGACACATTTGGTACCTATCACTGATGGCAACAACGCTATTAAACGGCAATCACTTTGGAAACATGAAAAATACTTGAACACTATATATATATAAAGAAAGTCGAAAGCTAGAATATATATAAGTGTACACTGTATAAGCAAGAGTAAGAAGGAAAGGCACATACCAAGTACTAGCGCAAGAAGGAAAGAAATAAGTAAAAACATACAAGGGAATATATATATATATCAGTGGCGTATACTTAATATAAGCAAGGCAAGCATTGCATGCCTTCAAGAGTTGCGAAAATAATAAACCAGTCAGTGATCTATCCCCCATCCAAACTTAGCCCTTGCAGCATTGCTCAAAAATATATTTTAAAATGTTTTTCTCACAAATCTGAATTTTTCCAAAAATTAGTGCTGGCAACACTGACGTTAAAAGAAAATTGTATATGTCCAATCGTTTTTATGATAGTTGAACTAGCCCGCTCTGAAGCAATTTTGAAGTTGCTTTCGTTAAAATAGTCCCTTTACATATAAGCGCATTGATATACTGTGTGTGTTTTATTAAATCCGTGTCTCCACAGTAAGCTTGCGATGAAAAAAAAATACATTTTATGATTCAATCACTATTATAACAATTTAGCACTGGCAAATAATAAATTGATTGATGAACATTTATTTACTGGTGTGAAACAGTGCAATTTCTATGTTCTAGTACTTTTATTTGAATGTTAAACTAATGATAACAATGCAAGCAATTATAATCTTGAATGCCTACACACACACTTGTTTAGTAAACCATTTCTGGTAATTTTTGGTACACGTCACGTGATTTTACTCAACACACACGCACATTTACACAGCGATGTGGTTTCGATTTCAAACCTTCAGAATTCAAAACTTCAAACGTGATTTTAATCAGCTGATATTTAATATTTTGTGTTTGTACAGAAACATGTTGTATTGCTATTGTTAATTACTAAACTTAGTATATTTGTTTACTGTGGTTATTATGGCTGATTCTATTAATGATGTAGATTTATTTGAGCGACCGTTTCAATCGCGAACATTTAATGAAAAATTGGACTTGGTAAAAAAGGGCAGACCGATTCCTGCGTTAAGCAGTTTGAAACGAGAAGGAACAAAATGTGTCCGTTCATTTAACAATGATTTATATAAGAAAGTCGTTTGGCTTTGTGGTTCGGAATCATTATGTAAGTTATTTTGCTGGCTATGTATATTGTTTGTAAATGACACTTCGCCTTGGAACAGCAGACAACGCGGGTATTCTGATTTAAATAATTTACATAACGCTATTTCAAGACACGAAAAGTCTGAAAGTCATATTCACGCTTGGATAGCGTTACAAGTGTTTGGCTTCAGCAGAATTGATGTTCAACTGGATTTTCAGAAAAAAGAAAGTATTATGAAACACAATGAAACAGTTAAAGAAAATCGAGAAATCCTAAAGAGGTTAATTGTTGTTACTTGTTTTTTAGGAAAACAAGAATTAGCTTTTCGTGGTCACAGCGAGGGGAGTGATTCCACTAATCGTGGGAACTACATTGAAGCTTTAAATTTATTAGCAGAGTTTGATGAAAAATTGCATCAGCATCTCATGACGTCAAATATATTCACGGGTCTTTCCCCATTAATACAGAACGATCTTATCCAAAGTGTGAACAATGTAATAACTGCAGAAGTGAAATTTCAGATTCAATCGTCCAGATTTGTCGCCATCCTAATTGACGAGACCTCTGATGTAACAAACTTGTCTCAGCTGTCAGTTGTTTTTAGATATATTTATAATGGTAATATTTACGAAAGATTTATTGGCTTTCATGACGTTAGCTCTGACAGATCTGCACAAGCATTGTCAAAACTGGCTTTAGACAGTCTTGATCAATTTGACTGTAGAGAAAAACTAGTAGCACAAACTTATGATGGTGCAGCAGTAATGGCAGGCCAATTGAATGGTGTGCAGACGAGAGTTAGGGAAGTTGTTTCTCAGGCATTATTCATCCATTGCTATGCACACAAACTTAATTTAGTACTGTCTCAAGCTGTCTCATGCATAAGTGCGTGTAGAATATTCTTTTCGTCACTTAGCAGTTTTGCTTAATTTTTTACTCATTCAGCAAAGAGAACACATTTGTTGGACACCATAGTGAAAAAACGGTTTCCCAAGCTGGCGGCAACCAGATGGAATTATTCCAGTCGTTTAGTACAGACTGTTTCTGAATATCATAATGAATTAATAGATTTATTTGAATGCATTTTGGAACGACCTGGTGATTGGGATCACGCAACAATTAATGAAGCAGTTGGATTTCTGTCAAACCTAGGAGATTTTGAATTCAATTTCCTTTTGGCTGTGTTCACCGATATTTTTTCGATGACAGATGTTGTATTTAATATCCTTCAGTCAAATTCACTGGACATCACATATTGCTCTAGAGAGATAGTTGAGTTAAAAGAAAAATTGTTCACAATGCGCAATACTGGCTTTGATTCAATTTGGGCCAAAATAGAGTTCAAGTGTGGTCCTCCAACAAAGAGAAGAAAGCGAGAATCCTCAGTTATCCCAAAGGATGAGTACAGAAGGCTGTATTGTGAAATTCATGATACGGTAAACTGCCAGTTACAAAGCCGGTTTGATTCTCTGTCAGATTTGTCATTTCTTGAAATTTTTGACTGTAAGAAATTTTTAACATTTTCAAAAGAGTTTCCAGAAGAGCAGTTTTCCAAACTGAACGGAATATATGGGAAATATTTTGATATAGTAAGACTGAGATCTGAATTAAAGGCAATGTTTGTATCCCAACACTTTAAAGAAATGTATGTGTCCGACATTCATAGATTTCTTTTGAACAAAGGACTTCACAGTGGTCTTCCAGAACTTCATAAACTTTGTGAATTAATATTGACAATTCCTGCATCGTCGTCTTCAGTGGAACGTTCGTTTTCTGCATTAAAACGCATTAAAAATTTCATAAGGAACTCGCAGGGGCAATGTCGTCTTTCTGCTCTATCAATGATGTCAATTGAAAAAGACCTTTTTGTAGAGATGAAAGGCAATGATGACTTTTATAACAAAGTAACAGAGGACTTTAGCAGAAAGAGCCGCAGAATAGAACTGAACTTCAAATAACTGGGTGAGTAGAAAATTATCATTTTTTAAAAGTTGCATGCTCTCTTTCAGACCCCAGGATACGCCACTGATATATATATATACATATAATGAAAATGAGGAATTGTTTTTAGTATATCACGAAGAAAGGAAATGGCTGTGAAATATGGAGAACAACAAAATTGACAATCATGAAGATACAGACTTTCATTAATGGATGTTTACGCACAGTAAAAGGATGGAAATGGCAGGACAAATTCACTAACATAGAAATATGGAAATGTACCAGTCAAATACCAGTGGGTAAAGAGACACAGCGAAGATGATGGCGCTGGATAAGACACACACTGCAGAAGCCAACTGAGAAAAATGCACAACAGGCTCTTTTTTGGAATCCCCAGGGGAAAAGACAGAGAAGAAGACCAAGGAATTATTGGAGAAGACAGATAGAAGCAGAGATGAAGATGATGGGAAGACATGGAATGATCTTAAAAGAATGCCATGCATTCTGACGACTTGGATAGTGTTTGTTGAAGACCTATGCTCCACAGGGAGCTGAAAGGTAAATGAAGAAGAGGACGAAGAAAGGAAGATATATATATATATATATATATATATATATATATATATATATATATATATATATATATATATATATATATATACATACAAAATACATACATACATACAAAAAGAAAGGAAGACATACAGATCACAAAGAAAAAGTGAGAAGTGTAGACATACAAATACAGAAGAAAATGAAGAAAGAAAGACACATACACACGAGGAAGAGGAAGTTGTATGTATGTATGCACATGAACAAAAAACCAGAAGAAACGGGGAATGCTTAAATACATATACAGAAGGAGAGGAAAGTGGTAGTGACATCATCTATCTCACTGGAAAAATTAAACACTTAAAATATGTATCAGGACAAGAGAATAGACGTTTGTGTTGCCGTAGAAGATGAAAGAATAATGATGATGATGATGATGATGACGATGATGGTCAAAATAATTACAAAGTGACCAGAGCGATCAAAAGTAGATATATTTGTTCTCAATTAATAACACCACATACTACGGAACGTTGTCAGCTCACAGATTTGTCACCGCTTCGCGATGAGCACAAGGAGAGACAAAAGTGAACATTGCCATAAGGTGTTAATATATAAGGCAAGTCCAGTGCAGCGGCGTGGTCGCAGAGAGATGGCGTTCTGCGTTAACGCTTAGCTGCCAAAGTCAGCCTAATTTTATCACATTAATTCTACCCTCAGTAAAAGTCTCTGCATCGATGTAGTAGTTAGTGCGCTCTTCAACTGATTAGACGAACTAGGGTTTAATTCTAAAAGATGGTGCCTCTTGACGGACAGACATGGCTTCCTGGTTTACCCAGTCTCTGACATTTGGCACCGGACGGTTTCTTGATGAAAGTAGGACGGGCTAATATGAGACTAATACCTTATCAATAAAAGCTTCGACGGTCATGGAATAGAACAAACATAAAAATTGCATTCATCACACACTACAAAGCATGACATTGACACCTATTAAACGAGAAAGAAAAAAAGAAAAGAAAGAAAAGATGAAAGGATGAAAGAAAGAAAGAAAGAAAGAAAGAAAGAAAGAAAGAAAGAAAGAAAGAAAGAAAGAAAGAAAGAAAGAAAGAAAGAAATCATGTTTTTTTCCACTCATCACAGTCCGTCGAAAAGAACAGGTCTCTGGTCAGATCTTCCATTTCCTCTGTACTCACGTTCATGACCTCTTACATACCCTGAAACCACATTCTTCTTGGCCTGGTCCTGTTCTGCATTCCTGAAACCTTGCCTCCCGTTATTTTGTTGTTCCAGTTCACAGTATCTTTTGATGTGGCCTTGATATTATCATATTTTAACTTCATCTGTAAAATGTCTCAAGCCAATTTTCTTCTATATCTTTTACTGTTTTCACTTTTCTCTTTCATTATCCAAAGTGTTCTAATGATTTTTCTGTAGCATTTTGTTTAGAACGAACCAATTTCCTTCTCTGGTGTTTAGAGGTTGTCCATGATTATTAACAATATGTTGTTATCGAGATGTCCTCATTAGTCTTAATTTTACTGCCTTTTACACATGGTTTTGTGCCACACGTTTTTTGCAACATTTAATGTTTGTGTTGTTATTGCTAGTCTTCTTTTAATCTCCATGGTGCAGTCCTTCTCTTTTTATTATCTCTGGTGCCCTTTATGGTTCAGTTTTATTTATTTTATATGATGATACTGTATACGATGATGATACTGTATACGATGATGATACTGTACTACCAGCAGAAAATCCTAAAGATCTACAACAATTACTTAATGAAATAAACATGACGAGCAAAAAATATGGATTAGATATGAATATCAAAAAGAATAAAACTATGATCATAAACAACTCAAAACCTACAAGTGGATATACAAATTGAAGGAATAGACCTGGAGACAGTTCAGAACTATAACTACCTTAGACATACTATAACCAGTGATGGAAAATGTACAACTGAAATAAACAAAAAGAATAGGAATGGCAAAACGTAATTTTAATGTCATGAAAAATATACTAACATCAAAACAAATAACACCAGAGCTAAAACTAAGAATAGCAAAATGTTATATCTTCACAATATTCCTATATTGTGCAGAAGCATGGACATTAGACAAGAAAACAGAGCAGAAAATTGAAGCCTTCTAAAATGTGGATATACAGAAGAATAGGTAGAATTGGATGGAAGGAAAAGAAAACAAACGATGAAGTTTTAAAACAACTAAAAATGAAAAGAAAACTACTAAATACAATTCAAACAAGTCAAGTGCGATTTTTGGGGCATGTTAAAAAAAACAACAGCTTACTAAAAGTAATCTTGGAGGGGAAAATACAAGATAAAAGAGGCAGAGGCAGACCAAGACTAACATGGGCGAGTAACATCAAAAGATGGACGATTCAGCCTATGACAACCTGCACCATCAAGGCAAGAGACAGAGCAGAATGGCGCTCCATTGCAGCCAACCTTCGTTGCGAAGAAAGCACTAGATGATGATGTCTTTTATAGACAAACGTGCAACTGTAACTTCAAACACATTGGGTGGAATGCATGAAGACTTCATTTTCAAGTCGTCTGATGACAATTTCTGTAATATATCGCATTGTAGGTTCTCTCTAGTCATGCCAGAGTGTTGAAGATCTTGTCCTGAAAGTAAAGGTAGTCTCTGTTGGATAACTAAATGGTAAAGAGATGACAATTTATCATTGATATATGTATTTAAAATATAGGTGGACTAGATAGAGTGATTACCAAAAACACTTCAAACGAAAACGGGACGGATAGTTGATCGACCGGGCGGATATGTGATCGACCAGACGGATAGTTGATAGGCAAACACAGACACAAATCGTGTGATGGATGGGTGGGTGAGTGGATGGATGAATAGGCGGATGGGTGGATGGACGGACAGATGACATACACGGAGAGAGAGAGAGAGACAGGCAGAAACCAGTTAGATAAATATGACAATTAGTGGAAACTTTTATTTCGTCAAATTATTTATGGTGCAATCATTTATAACTAACGAACACCTGATGCAGCAACTATCATTTTTATTCAACTAGCAGCATAAAACAACTTAAATATCAGAGAAGAACAACAGTGTACAATTTATTCAAAATTGGTGGAAATCAGAGTGAACACATGATGTGAAGAACAATAGAAGAAGATCATCAGTGATTAGCACATCCTAGCAACTGTTCGGCACAGCTTCACAACGAAATCAATTCTTCGAGGGCTTAATTCTCATCGACAAACCTTCCCACACACGCTGATCGTCTGCTTCGTTGAAGACAATGGCGCAGGAAAGCAGCTAGAGACGTCCTATCGATATTTGCCATTTAAATTTATTGAAATATAAGGAGTGCATTTCCTGTTCGATACCGGAGTAATAATAACAATAATACCAATTTGGATGAAGGATATTGCGTACTGAAGAAAGATCGTGGATCAAAGTTAGTGTAAGAAAGAATCCAATCACGTCTTGAGTAAGATGTATATGGAATATAGCACAAGTGTCCATATCTTTCAGTTATCACTCAGTTTTAGGGACAATGTGGTCTGCGTGAAACTTGGCATTATTTCTTTCCTTTTCATAAACAAAAAACATATACAATTGCAAAGGTCTCCATCTACAGTCCTGAATACAAATGTCGCTAAACACTGCTCCACCGCGGTTCAAAATACGATACTTTTGTTGTGCTAACAAATGTGCATTCAATATAATGGTGATAAGATTATTTCACGCACAAACAGCAGAAATGAACTCAAGACGCAACAAACTTTGTTAAATAATCGGACAAATGTCACCACTGCAAAGGTTTAACACTAACGACTAACACTAAAACGGGCACAACACAATCTTTTAATTCGTTGTACAGCATGCACTCAAAGACTCAAGAACAATAAGAATAATAACCACTACAGAAGTGAAACGGGAGCCGCGATAGCTCAGTGGTTAGTGAACTGGACTACCACGGACAAGAGGTAGGGTTCGATCCCAACCGACAGCTTCCGGGTTCACCCAGCCTTAAATGGGTACCGGATTTTTTCTGGGAAAGTAAAGCAGCACGGGCGTAATACTGACCACATTACCCTAAAAATCATGTGCTGAAGGTCTGTAAAATATAGGGTCACTAACACCATATTTCCCTATACGCCACTTGGCGTGACGGGGATACTTTACTTTTTTACAGAAGTGAAATATGTTAGACTAAAGAAAGGATGCAGTCTGTAATATCAGATCAGATATGAAGAACTAAGAAAACGCGACGAATAGTTCCTGCCATTTAATACATAAAGAGGTTACAGATAAAATAGTTTGACCCATGATAAGGCAGAAAGATCAAAATCCAACACAATGTGCCTTCAATAAAAGATGCGAGAACACCAGACCCATGGGCCGACCACGAAAAAAGATCTTCTTCTTCTATCCTTCCTCTGTTGTCGTTAGTGTCGAGGGGAGAAACAATCTGCGATTCTTTCCTCTTCTGTTGGCCTCTTCTGGTGTTATCCCTCCTAGTGACTCTAGTATTCCCTTTACCCATCTCTTTCTCGGTCTTCCTCTTAATCTGGCGTTTTCGTAGCGTTTGTTTATGGCTCTTTGAGTCATTGTTAGTTCTTTTTGTTTTGTTATGTGGCCGAACCAATTTATCTGTTGTTTCTTTATGTATTCGATGGCTGGTTCAATTTTGAGTTTCTTGCTCAGGTCGGTGTTTCTTTACGAAAAAAGATGGATGAAATAATCAGAAACGTTAACAAAGATAACAACAGGATAAGCCAAAAGAAGAAAAAAACAACAAACTAAATCTGCCCTCGATACTGAAAGCTAAATTTGAAAGGAAAGAAGAAGTACATAAAACTATTTCCCTCTATCGCTGCCAGCGATGTAGAAGGGGGGATATTTTATACACGAAGATGGTGCAATTCAAACTGACTCTGTCTCTATGTATAAACGATGAGCAAGAGTAATAACTATAGCAAGCTCGACAACCTGAAGAAACTGAGACCTGTAAGCCATAGTTTTACTACATACCAACAGGCTGCAATGGAGGCCGCAGGAGTTCATTGGATAAAGTATTGGACTACTAAGGTCAAGAGGTCGTGGACGATTTCCATCGCCGGTTCCTGGGTTTGCCCAGTATTTTTTTTTTAGTATCTTTTTTTTTCAGGGAAAGTAGGGCGGCAAGGCGTGATACCTGCTACACTACTTATATGATATGCCGTTGATAATTGACAAATATAGGCCGAAACACGATATTGTATATACTTCAAGCCACACACACACTGCTCAAGCCACTAGGAAAGTACTCCTTACCAACTGAGGATATCCAAATGTAAAGTTCTGAACGATAAACAACAAAAAAGTTACGACAATGCGTATAAGTATATATATATATATATATGGCCCTTTTCGTCTTGTCAGACGGTCTAGTGGAGGCTATTGCGTATTTTTTTGAGGTATTGTTTTTGCCGAACAGCTTCTCTCGTGGCTAATTCTACCAATGTTTGACAAACACACGCGGTCACATAATGAACAGGTCAGGCTCGCTGGTCCACAGGGTTTACCATCCTTTTTCATGAGTCTCTTCTCTTCCAAGTCCTGTCTTAGCACAGTCTCAAATGTTGTTATACCGTTCCTTATACGTGCTCTCCATGATGTGCGATCACTTGCCAGATGTTGCCAGTCGTTTTCACAGATGGAGAAGTCTTTCAGAGATGATTTGCAGATATCTCTATATCGTAGTTTAGGTCTGCCGATTTGTCGTTTTCCGTGTTTTAGCTCACCATATAGTATTTGCCTAGGAATGCGTTTTTCTTCCATCCGTTGGACATGCCCCAGCCATCTTAGCCTTCGACTTCTGAGCATCGACATGATTGTTAGGGTCTTAGCACGTATAAGTATATATTTCAAATGAAATTCTAATATTCTTCTAAATGCTCCCCCCAGAGAGAAACTGGACGACTCAACGAATCAAGTAATGTTTGTGTACCTACGATCCTGTCAAGTTTGAGCGAGCAGCAAGATCCAAGAGTCGGAGGACAAGAACGCTATGCGGGGAGTAAAACAAACAGATCCAAGAGTCGGAGAATAAGAACGCTATGTGGGGAGTAAAACAAACAGATCCAAGAGTCGGAGAATAAGAACGCTATGCGGGGAGTAAAACAAACAGATCCAAGAGTCGGAGAATAAGAACGCTATGTGGGGAGTAAAACAAACAGATCCAAGAGTCGGAGGACAAGAACGCTATGTGGGGAGTAAAACAAACAGATCCAAGAGTCAGAGGGCAAGAACACTATATGGGGAGTAAAACAAACAGATCCAAGAGTCTGAGGACAAGAACGCTATGTGGGGAGTAAAACAAACAGATCCAAGAGTCGGAGGGCAAGAACGCTATGCGGGGAGTAAAACAAACAGATCCAAGAGTCGGAGGGCAAGAACACTATGTGGGGAGTAAAACAAACAGATCCAAGAGTCGGAGGACAAAAACGCTATGTGGGGAGTAAAACAAACAGATCCAAGAGTCGGAGTGCAAGAACGCTATGCGGGGAGTAAAACAAACAGATCCAAGAGTCGGAGGACAAGAACGCTATGTGGGGAGTAAAACAAACAGATCCAAGAGTCAGAGGGCAAGAACGCTATGCGGGGAGTAAAACAAACAGATCCAAGAGTCGGAGAACAAGAACGCTATGTGGGGAGTAAAACAAACAGATCCAAGAGTCGGAGGACAAGAACACAATGTGGGGAGTAAAACAAACAGATCCAAGAGTCGGAGGACAAGAACGCTATGTGGGGAGTAAAACAAACAGATCCAAGAGTCGGAGGGCAAGAACGCTATGCGGGGAGTAAAACAAACAGATCCAAGAGTCGGAGGGCAAGAACACTATGTGGGGAGTAAAACAAACAGATCCAAGAGTCGGAGGACAAGAACGCTATGTGGGGAGTAAAACAAACAGATCCAAGAGTCGGAGTGCAAGAACGCTATGCGGGGAGTAAAACAAACAGATCCAAGAGTCGGAGGACAAGAACGCTATGTGGGGAGTAAAACAAACAGATCCAAGAGTCAGAGGGCAAGAACGCTATGCGGGGAGTAAAACAAACAGATCCAAGAGTCGGAGAACAAGAACGCTATGTGGGGAGTAAAACAAACAGATCCAAGAGTCGGAGGACAAGAACACAATGTGGGGAGTAAAACAAACAGATCCAAGAGTCGGAGGACAAGAACGCTATGTGGGGAGTAAAACAAACAGATCCAAGAGTCGGAGAACAAGAACGCTATGTGGGGAGTAAAACAAACAGATCCAAGAGTTGGAGGACAAGAACGCTATGTGGGGAGTAAAACAAACAGATCCAAGAGTCGGAGGACAAGAACGCTATGTGGGGAGTAAAACAAAGAGACCCAAGAGTCGGAGAACAAGAACGCTATGTGGGGAGTAAAACAAACAGATCCAAGAGTCGGAGGACAAGAACGCTATGTGGGGAGTAAAACAAACAGATCCAAGAGTCGGAGGACAAGAACGCTATGTGGGGAGTAAAACAAACAGATCCAAGAGTCGGAGGACAAGAACGCTATGCGGGGAGTAAAACAGATACAAGAGTCGGAGGATAAGAACGCTATGTGGGGAGTAAAACAAACAGATCCAAGAGTCGGAGAATAAGAACGCTATGCGGGGAGTAAAACAAACAGATCCAAGAGTCGGAGAATAAGAACGCTATGTGGGGAGTAAAACAAACAGATCCACGAGTCGGAGGACGAGAACGCTATGTGGGGAGTAAAACAAACAGATCCAAGAGTCAGAGGGCAAGAACACTATGTGGGGAGTAAAACAAACAGATCCAAGAGTCGGAGGACAAGAACGCTATGTGGGGAGTAAAACAAACAGATCCAAGAGTCGGAGGGCAAGAACGCTATGCGGGGAGTAAAACAAACAGATCCAAGAGTCGGAGGGCAAGAACACTATGTGGGGAGTAAAACAAACAGATCCAAGAGTCGGAGGACAAGAACGCTATGTGGGGAGTAAAACAAACAGATCCAAGAGTCGGAGTGCAAGAACGCTATGCGGGGAGTAAAACAAACAGATCCAAGAGTCGGAGGACAAGAACGCTATGTGGGGAGTAAAACAAACAGATCCAAGAGTCAGAGGGCAAGAACGCTATGCGGGGAGTAAAACAAACAGATCCAAGAGTCGGAGAACAAGAACGCTATGTGGGGAGTAAAACAAACAGATCCAAGAGTCGGAGGACAAGAACACAATGTGGGGAGTAAAACAAACAGATCCAAGAGTCGGAGGACAAGAACGCTATGTGGGGAGTAAAACAAACAGATCCAAGAGTCGGAGAACAAGAACGCTATGTGGGGAGTAAAACAAACAGATCCAAGAGTTGGAGGACAAGAACGCTATGTGGGGAGTAAAACAAACAGATCCAAGAGTCGGAGGACAAGAACGCTATGTGGGGAGTAAAACAAAGAGACCCAAGAGTCGGAGAACAAGAACGCTATGTGGGGAGTAAAACAAACAGATCCAAGAGTCGGAGAACAAGAACGCTATGTGGGGAGTAAAACAAACAGATCCAAGAGTCGGAGGACAAGAACGCTATGTGGGGAGTAAAACAAACAGATCCAAGAGTCGGAGGATAAGAACGCTATGTGGGGAGTAAAACAAAGAGACCCAAGAGTCGGAGAACAAGAACGCTATGTGGGGAGTAAAACAAACAGATCCAAGAGTCGGAGAACAAGAACGCTATGTGGGGAGTAAAACAAACAGATCCAAGAGTCGGAGAACAAGAACGCTATGTGGGGAGTAAAACAAACAGATCCAAGAGTCGGAGAACAAGAATGCTATGTGGGGAGTAAAACAAACAGATCCAAGAGTCGGAGGACAAGAACACTATGTGGGGAGTAAAACAAACAGATCCAAGAGTCGGAGGACAAGAACACTATGTGGGGAGTAAAACAAACAGATCCAAGAGTCGGAGGACATGAACACTATGTGGAGAGTAAAACAAACAAAGACAAGTAAAGCAATGTCAGAGGCAATACCAAGTGGGATATGCTCGAGACGGGTTCAGTACTTTCAAATCTGGCGTGCCAAGATGGATAATCTGATAACAAAATAACTATCTATAATATATCTTTATCTATGGCATTTGGAAGCGAAGACGACAAATGGTGCACAAATTTTAGACTTATTATATCCGACGATCTTTTGTTATCGAATATCAGACCTTGCACAGGACCCGCATTGTATCTTGCCACACGACTGTGTTCTGGGCTAGCTGCTCAGTCACAGCGAGACAGCTCATGCCTGCTGTTGTCGTCTCTCGCCTCAATGCGCTTTGTAGTGTCTCTCTGGACGGTCTCTTTTTCTTTTACCCTCCGGTTCCCAGTCTTGGGTCAACTTTGAGATTCTAACGTTGTCTCTTCTCATGACATGGTCAACATATAACCACCTTCTTCTCTTGTTTATAGATTATATTTTGTGATTGTTTTGTTATTTCTCTTATTTCTGCACTAATTAACTAAATGGGATTCATTCTAAAATAAATATCCCGATATATATATACATACATACATATATACATACATACATATATACATATATATATAATATCATCGATCACGTAAGGGAGTAAAATATAACTTAACTCTTTCCGTTCATTTCGACGCACCATGAGCCATGCCAACTTCGGTCACGTACGTTTAGCCGCACAGTGCGTCTTTCTCAAATCGATTAGTGTAAACTGTCATCAAACCATATTCCTTTTTATCTATCTTGTATCATCTTGGTATTTGTGAATTATAATTCCTTGTTTAATTATCTAAAAATTCATATATAATATGTTAAGTGTTGGATAAATATAAACATGTAGATAGCTTTTTTAAAACCATGTCAAATGTTGTCTCTGAAATCTCGACGGCTGAATTGATATAAAACCTTCCGTTCTTAAAGAGTTAACCAAGATACATAACGTGGACGTGAAAAAGTCAGCGTTTTTCCTGGTTGTCATTACTTTTCCTAAATTTATTGAGCCACGTATCTCAGTCTCTTTTTTCAGCTTAGTCGACTAGATAGCATCAAGTTGCGTTTGAACCCATGTTTACACCATCGTAAAGCCGGTGCGTCACCACTACGCAGATAGCTCTAACAAATGGAAATTAGCATTCCGATATCATTTCAGCCGTTTCTGGTATTTATTACGTCATGTTTGCGAGTAAAAAAATATTCAAACAACTGTCACACGGACACCTCAATATAGTTATATATACACATGACTTATGAACTCCTCTCCCAGTCACTTGATCGCACTCGTGACTTTTGTTACCGAATTCATAAATATGCATTGTTTTGTTGGGTAAAATCCCCTTTTATAATGTAGGAAATACAACAATGGAGCACTTTTGTACAACTGAATATCACTCATGTGACACTTGTTAGGGTTAGTATTGCAGTACTTGTGGCATAACTATAGATGATCAGTTGCCTTCAGCAGATGAGGAAATGCATGCACGCCAATGGTTCAGCAGTGGTTACTTGCATCCAAAAAGAACTGTCTCTTGTAGGGCTATTGTTCCAGCTTGTATGCACTTCCAAGTGCGTCCCAGCTTTGAGGAGGGGAAGACACACAAAACTTTCTACTTTACAGCTTTACGAATGATTAAACATAATAACTAAATGTTTTGGCTATAAAGCCTTCATTAGTAGACAAAGACACTAAATTCACTAGACAATGACGTAATTGACAAATATTGTTACTTATCTGTACAAGACAGGTTGCCAAGAGGTCGGAACCAGAAATAACAAGGGGAAATTATTTTATTTTAAATGTCCCCAGGGAGGCTGGACTATACAACGACTCAAGCAATGATTCCAAAATGTTTGGTTGGCCCCTCATGACCAGAGTCTTGTACTTATGTACGGCATTATTTCTACTACAGACTCATAATTAACAATCAATGTCGATCCTGTTTTTCTCTGCTGTCCTTGTCTACTTTATGAAGGCTTTGTAGCCGAATCGTTTAGTTTATTAAATAAAATTGTATGTCTTTTCCCCCGTTACTACACCAATCTTTATGATAAGTACATATACATATTGTATAGTATAGATATTTGTTGTCGTATGATTATCTATATGTACACAAGTATGCCTATTTCCTGTCAGTATTACACTCTTAACAACAACCATCGACTTTGTGCACATGAAATGTTCCATACACAAGTGGTATTAAGTATAGTATGTAAGTTCTCTTGTTGCCACGAGAACCCACGTGATCAGGACAGAAAATCTATACAAATATACAACTTCAGACTCCAGCGTACATCATCCACTCGTTAAGGACCTCTCCAAGAGTCTTACAGGATACATGCCCTGTCCGTCTTCCTAAAACGACACGGAGAGCAGCACTAACTCACTTTCCTTACACTCAAGATCACAAAGCATGTTCTACTGCAACAAACATGATTTCTCTTCAACTCTCGCCTACATACCGCGTCTGCGACCTCTCATTTCACAACGCAGACTTCATACATACAATTACAGCTTTTTGTTTTCACAACTGTCAACTGTTAAATGTAAAAGGAAAAAGTACCCCCTTCACGCCAAGTGACGGAAATATGGTGTTAGTGACCATATATTTTACAGACCTTCGGCACATGATTTTCGGGGTAATGTGGTCGGTATTACGCCCGTGCCGCTTCACTTTCCCTGAAAAAAATCAGGTACCCATTAAAGGCTGGGTGAACCCGGAGGCCGTCGGTTGGGATCGAACGCTACCTCTTGTTCTTTGTAGTCCAGTTCACTAACCACTGAACTATCGCGGCTCCCTTGTTAAATGTAAAACTGAATGTTAAACATATCAATGTAGTCAACAGATACCATCAGTTAAGCTTTCCTCATTGAAAGAGCTTCATGCACTATGGTGGATATTATTTGAAAAAAAAGGAACCGCTACGGGTGTCACAATGCACATGCAAAGTGCTGAAATCTTCATCAGGCAGGAAATCAAAATACGAAAGGCAACTGTCAGAATTACAGTGATGATGGTCATAATAAAAGAACAAGTACTCCAACATTTTGCAAATACCTTTCCTAATTACGTGCAATGTCTGATGACGTCAGCGATTATGTATCTTCACGAACGTCTTACATTGTTAGTTCCGAGTTGACTTTCTTCAACGCCACGATTCCAGGCTGTTAAGTTTCTTCGAGGTCGATATTTCCATAAATTGTGTCTATTATCTAACGCGTTACAAACTTCAACTTTGCATGCATGATGGCATTTACAGACGGCCTGAAAGCAGGCTGTTGTCGATCTTTGGTACTCAACCTCGCACTGCTCTGTAAAGCAGCTTCTCTCATTGCTGATTCTGCCAATACTTGAATGATAGGCCCGGCAGCAGAATAACCATATCTCTTCTCTTGTGTCTTTTATCTTCAAATTTAGATCGTATTCATAAACAATGCTTTCGAAAGCATACGATTAATTCTTTATGACTTTGATGCTTTGTATCTGTGCATTGAATTCCGCCGAAACATAAAATATTCCTTTTATAACTTTTTTTTCCCGAACGATACTTAACTTTCTTTTAGGAAATCACAGCTTCAATATTGCGACCTTAATTCTAGAAACGACAATAAGAAAATGTAACCTTTCTCTCTGCTGGCAAGGACAAATGATTTATAAATTACTGCAATCTCGACAAGCTGGCTGTAAAAGGTGAAGTGACAACACCACTCGAGCAAACACAAGGATATGCTCTTTTGTTCGCCGAAAAAGGCAAATCACAACCGCGTTAATTATTCATCACTCACGGTTGATATGGTTCACAGTTAAACAACAGGCGGCTGTGATCACTACTTGAGCTAGAACATCATTCACTAGCCTGTCTCTCAGACTTTCAACAATGGCATGAGATTTTGCACTTACATCTTAATTATTCAATGATGTTTATGCCGCGTCAGTATATGCCCACATAAAGAAGTGGTGTTTTTTTCTCAATAAATAATGAACAAGATACACAAGTATTTGACAAATAAATATAAAAGAATAAATAATGCAGAAAGTAATAAGACCGCTTTGTTCAGGAATCGAACCAGTCGACAGCAATGACATGCCATCTGTATTAGGAAACTTCAAGAGAGACCCTAGAGAAAATAAAATTGGAACAGATTTTTCTGTAAATTTTACGTAATTTTTCTTCAACATTAATTTTAGTTTATTACAGTGATAGATTACAAACATCTTGTGCAACATGTCTGTCCTTAGAAGTGAGAAAGAGAGTTCCTCAGTGATATAGACTGAGCCAAATTTGACCTAAGGAAGCAAATTATGGATAGTAGAAAAACAAAAGGAAAGTCGATTAGAAGCCACAAAGATGAGATTTCTCAGAAGAATGTTGAGAGTTCCCTCGATAGATATAAAAAAAAGGCCAACGAGGGAATTTTCAAAGAGGCCAACACAATAAAGAGAACTAAAAAATTCTTAAGAAACATTTTTTTCGGGTTCATCATGAGAAGAGGAAAGTTGAAGTACTTAGTTACAACTGGCAAAGTGCAAAGAAAAAAGATATCGTGGACGACAAAGAGAGAAGATACCAGAAAGCGTGGTGTCGTGACACGATAATAAGTCAACATTAGAATTGATACGATGTACTGAGGTCAGAGAATTGTGGTAGGACATATCGTCTACGCCACATGATGAAAAGGGTTAAACGAGGTAAAGATATATAGTTGTTTGCTTTTTTAAATCTATAGAGTGTGCACCCTGAGAAGGATGCCCCTCACACAAAGAAGAAGAGAAAAGTTTGCTACCCTACAAGACGTGACAATAACATAACATACTCTCTCATCATATAAATTTTGTTTCTTCTTTGTCATTTATTCTTATTTATACGGTCGAACAATGTGTGTCTGCCTACAGAAGACCGATCTCATTTCTGTTATTGACAGCTTAAATTTGCAAACAGAGCTAAAGGCGTGCTACACGACAGAAAATGGATTTCCGGTCAGGCTTTGAACTTTATCTTTAAGATTTGAAGAGAACAAATATGTATTGTTTTATTTATAGAGAGGCCTATCCCATTAAAATAATGTAATAAGATTTTCTTATTCTGAAAATGTGATCACTTTTATGGTTGATGCTTGGCGCCAAAGAAAATCAACCGCTCGCCCTATTTGATCTCATCCCCCAACACACATTTTCCTGCAGAAATATAGAGAGACTTAACTTTGAAGCAAAATAGTCATTCTTATCGGTGTCGTTAGTCGCTAGACGCTGATCGATATTCTTCTGAAGAGTTCTGATCACTTATGGACTTGTTCGAAGTGTAATGAGGACCTGTCGACTACATAAAACCATTCTGTAACAATTTCCTTGCCAGTTTGAAAATAATTGTAATAAGCTACTATTATTTTATCATGCATGACATGAACTGTCAATATAACATTCCAAATACAACACAGTTTCTTTCGGCTTATGAAATGGATGCCTTATTTAATTTTTGTTCTTTGTTTTTAATTACCAATACACAACAACAACAATATAATAACAATAGCGCAATAACAGTGCCTTACTTTGATATTTATAACTGGTTTTTTTAAAAGAGTAAAATCTATGGTTGATTGACCTTGGTGGTGTTTACCTTCTTCTAGACGAGACTCTATCCGTGAAACCTCTCGCTGTAGTTGTACCCGTGAAACCTCTAGCTGTAGTTGTATCCGTGAAACCTCTCGCTGTAGTTGTATCCGTTAAATCTCTCGCTGTAGTTGTATCCGTTAAATCTCTCGCTGTAGTTGTATCCGTGAAACCTCTCGCTGTAGTTGTATCCGTTAAACCTCTCGCTGTAGTTGTATCCGTGACACCTCTCGCTGTAGTTGTATCCGTTAAATCTCTCACTGTAGTAGTATCCGTGAAACCTCTCGCTGTAGTTGTATCCGTTAAACCTCTCGCTGTAGTTGTATCCGTGAAACCTCTCGCTGTAGTTGTATCCGTGAAACCTCTCGCTGTAGTTGACATTGTCTCAACATTTCATTTCTCTATGTCAAGTAGTTTAAGCATCGCGCTTTTATGTATAGAGAGAGCTGTTAGTCAGCCCGGACATACATCTTTATATATGTACAGATAAAAGGGACACAATGTACCAATTCTCGTGCACTTTGGTTTTTAAGTTTGAAATAAATCTATCTCCTTTTTTAGTTAAATAAATATTTCAATTTGAAGAATTTAAAAAAAAATTAAAATGTAACAGTGCCACCCTCTTCGGGTTTGATTTTCGATTATTATTATTTTTTTTAGTGTGTGCATTGGCTTTTGACACGTACACTATCAAAATTGTAGATTTTCCAGCAATTTGGCATGACCGTTATTAGTGTTATCAAATCATGGGTACCCATTGTTGGAATTTTAAACAAGTTCTTAGTGCTCGTTTACATCATGCACGGAATCATAACCCCCCCCCCCCTCCCAACCCCCCTCTATTTTTTTTTTAATCCAGCGATTTTGACCTCGTCGGTAATCAGTACCAGGTCAATTAAATGTAACAAAAACATGGTATCCATTATTATTTCTGGTCGTTTCCTTTCGGGGTCGAATTATGAAAAATACATTCTTAGAGGTGTCTAAGTCACAGAAGGATCTCTATATTGCCATCGCTCTATGTTAACCGATTTGATCATGAACTCATAATTAAGTACGTATATATATTATATATATATATATATATATATATATATATATATATATATATATATATATATATATATATACACTTTATGCTACCAATGCCAAACCTGGACTCTAGACTCATGAACAATAAGAAAAATAAATACTCTCTCTTTCTCACTGGTACCGAAAAGGTGTCGTGGTTATATCATTTGTCGTTCTTGAGCTGCTCGAACTGTCTGAATTAATGATTTTCCTTTGTTGTTACATGTCTCTGTCACTGCATCTATCCGTCTTCTTCTGGGTCTTCATCTTGGTCTTTTTCCATGCATTCTCGAGAAGAACGCCCTTGATGGTGATTGGTAAGGATTCATTCTGACCAGGTGGCCAAACCATTTAAGTTGTTGTTGTTCTATATATTCTTGGCAGGGTTTAGTTCCTACCATTTTTCTTATGATTTCATTTGGTATTCTATCTCTTCTTGTGTTGTTTGTTACTTTTCTCAAGCATCACATCTCACATGTATTGATCTTTCTTAAATGGGATTTATAACAATAAATACTACCAGGATGAAATGTCTTAGTTACATGAATGACAGGAGACAGACTGAGAGATAAGATCAGAAATGAATAGCTGAGCAAAATAGCTAAGAATAATTCCCGCTATGAAATACATAAACAAATAAAATGGCTTGGCCACGTCATGAGTGAGACAGAGAGATCAAAACACAACACCAGTCTTTAATAACCGTTGCGAGAACACCCGCCGACTCAAATGCCGACCGCTAAAAAAAAATGTATTGATGGAGTATTACAAAAACTAGGAAATATAACAGCAGCAGATCCCAATAAAACAGCAAAAGACCGTAAATTGTACCTCCCCTGGACACTGAAAGACAAATGAGGAAGGAAAGCGATATATATAAGTAAAGAACCAAGAAATAATCAAAATTTTAGAAGGCATAACGGTAGACAGCAAAGATCTAAGAATAATAAAGAACATGTACAGGCAACAAACAAAAAGCCGCCATAAGAACTGGAAATTAATTGGAAATGTTTCAAAAAAAAAAAAAAAAGAAGGGGGTGTTAAGCATGGTTGTGTGCTGTCACCAGATTTATTGAATATGTAAGTAAAAAAGGAAAAGTACCCTCGTCACGCCAAGTGGCGTTTAGATAATATGGTGTTAGTGACCATAAATTTTACAGACCTTCGGCACATGATTTTTGGGGTAATGTGGTCGGTATTCCGCCCCTGTCGTTTTACTTTCCCAGAAAAAAATCCGGTACCCATTAAAGGCTGGGTGAACTGAAAGCCGTCGGTTGGGATCGAACCCTACCTCTTGTCCTTTGTAGTCCAGTTCACTGAGCTATCGCGGTTCCCCGTTTGGATATGTATAATGAGATTATTTTAATATCCATAAGGGACATGCATTGGAGCCGCGATAGCTCAGTGGTTAGTGAACTGGACTACAAAGGACTAGAGGTCGGGTTCGATCCTGATCGACGGCTTCCAGGTTCACCCAGCCTTAAATGGGTACCGGATTTTTTTCTGGGGAAAGTAAAGCGGCACGGGCGTAATACCGACCACATTACCCCAAAAATCACGTGCCGAAGGTCTTTAAAAATTATGGTCACTAACACTATATTGCCTATACGCCACTTGGCGTGACGGGGCTCTTTACTTTACTTTTACTAAGGGACATGCATTGAATAACAATTGGAGGTCATAATATAAATAGCGTATGGTATGTTAATGATACATTCTTAACAGCTAACAGTGAAAATTAGTTACAAGAAATGTTAGACATTAATTATAGTGAAGAAAAGCAAAAATAATGGATTGAGACGTGTTGGAAATAACAGAAATATGGTTATATTTTAATGACAGAAAATAATTATATAAGTAATTAATAAGTAATGAAAACGTTCTGAGGGAGGCCAAAGCAAAAAGAGAGCTAATTTCCAATATTAGAAAGAAACAATCATCATTTTTTGGCTATGTAATGAGAAGAGAACAACTGTAATATATTATAACAACTGGGAAAATTGAGGGACGAAGAGATAAATGAAAGCAAAGAGAAAAAATACTAGACAGCTTAAGAGAATGGCTTGGGAGAAGGTCAACAACAGAAATGATAAATAACTGTCGAGATCGAAAGTTGTGGAGAGACATGACCACCGACGCCAGCAGGCCCGGCACTTGATGATGATGACATAAAATGTATACACTGTTATTAAAAGGAAATACTTGTAAAATACAATGTCTTTAAACAAGGTGCTACGGTAAAGGCTTTCAAAATTGACAACGAAAGGCCTTAGGTCATTTGATTCACATTTTTTTAAAACACGTTGTTTCAACCTGGCGTGGAATATGACAGTTTAGCCACATTATACAAATTAAGTATTTAAAGCGCCCATGGTGACATTTTCTATACAAATAATTTATATTATAAAATTGCACGGGCGAACGCCCCTTTCCCACCTTTCCAAAACACGCCAAGACCCTGACACTTGCGGCAGGTTTTTTTTCTTTAATTGGGGGTGGGGGGGCGGGTGGGCGCACGCTTTAAAAAGTGAGGACATTGATATGAAGTCACACATCAATTGACTCAAAAGAGGGAGGAAGCGCTTTAACGCTTTCTTCACCTCAGCGAGTCGTGTACTCGTCATTTGTAATAAGCGCAATCACTGGCAAGCGTTAGCTTCATATTGATAGCATGTTCCCTCTATCATCAAGCCAGTATGTTAGCCACTACGCACTTCACGCTCTCACTTCCGCATAAACCATAACATGAAAACTATATGTTACCACATATGTGTGGGAAAAAAAAACCCGCTAGGTTTTCACCTTTCACTTGCTAACTTTAAGTGATAAATCAACTGATTCTCCTATTTATCCTTTGTGTAAGGCATAAGTGTTTCATATGTTAATCAATGACAAACGTGGTCCTTATTTATGACTAAGAAAGGCTGGAAAGAAGTTAAGATGCCCCAAAAACAACCACTAGTGATATTTTAAAAAGACAAGCTGGAAAGTCTAGCGAAACATTGCTGCTACTAAATATCTCATTAATATATGGATATCCAGACAATAAGATAGCTGTGTCATCTGATGAGAATGTAATTCCCTTCTCGTGCACACACTTGTAAACGACATTCTTAATAGACACAACGAAGAAAGCCTTCGTCAGCTGGCATCTCCATAAACTGATCTAGTACACTGGCTATATGAGAACTCTCTGCTCATATAGCAATGTTGGGTACCTTTGAAGCAAGTGTTCGGAATAAAGTCATGTCAGATACAAGAGCTGCTGAAAACAGTCGGCGATCTAGCTTCAGGCTTCGGTGGAGACCAACAGTTAGAGGGGTGGACAATATCACAGAAATCCTGTGGAGGCGACGGCACCGGCAAACGAGCACTAATACAATACACTTAACTCCGGATAGAAAATTACAACTCAACAAAGTGTGTCACAACATAAGAAAGTAAGCATGGGTTCTATCGGCGTCACAACATAAGAGAATAAGCATGGGTTCTATCGGCGTCACACCATAAGAGAATAAGCATGGGTTCTATCGACGTCACAACATAAGAGAATAAGCATGGGTTCTATAGGCGTCACACCAAAAGAGAATAAGTATGTGTTCTATCGGCGTCACAACATAAGAGAATAAGTATGTGTTCTATCGGCGTCACACCACAAGAGAATAAGCATTGGTTCTATCGGCGTCACACCACAAGAGAATAAGCATGGGTTCTATCGGCGTCACACCACAAGAGAATAAGTATGGGTTCTATCGGCGTCACACCACAAGAGAATAAGCATGGGTTCTATCGGCGTCACAACATAAGAGAATAAGCATGGGTTCTATCGGCGTCACAACATAAGAGAATAAGCATGTGTTCTATCGGCGTCACAACATAAGAGAATAAGCATGGGTTCTATCGGCGTCACAACATAAGAGAATAAGTATGTGTTCTATCGGCGTCACAACATAAGAGAATAAGTATGTGTTCTATCGGCGTCACACCATAAGAGAATAAGTATGTGTTCTATCGACATCACACCATAAGAGAATAAGTATGTGTTCTATCGACATCACACTATAAGAGAATAAGTATGTGTTCTATCGACATCACACATCACACCATAAGAGAATAAGTATGTGTTCTATCGACATCACACCATAAGAGAATAAGTATGTGTTCTATCGACATCACACCATAAGAGAATAAGTATGTGTTCTATCGACATCACATTATAAGAGAATAAGTATGTGTTCTATCGACATCACACCATAAGAGAATAAGTATGTGTTCTATCGACATCACACTATAAGAGAATAAGTATGTGTTCTATCGACATCACACTATAAGAGAATAAGTATGTGTTCTATCGACATCACACCATAAGAGAATAAGCATGGGTTCTATCGACATCACACCATAAGAGAATATGTATGTGTTCTATCGACATCACACCATAAGAGAATAAGTATGTGTTCTATCGACATCACACCATAAGAGAATAAATATGTGTTCTATCGACATCACACCATAAGAGAATAAGTATGTGTTCTATCGACATCACACTATAAGAGCATAAGTATGTGTTCTATCGACATCACACCATAAGAGAATAAGCATGGGTTCTATCGACATCACACCATAAGAGAATAAGTATGTGTTCTATCGACATCACACCATAAGAGAATAAGTATGTGTTCTATCGACATCACACCATAAGAGAATAAGTATGTGTTCTATCGACATCACACCATAAGAGAATAAGCATGGGCTCTATCGACATCACACATCACACCATAAGAAAATAAGAATGGGTTCTATCGACATCCACTATAAGAGAATAAGTATGTGTTCTATCGACATCACACTATAAGAGAATAAGTATGTGTTCTATCGACATCACACTATAAGAGAATAAGTATGTGTTCTATCGACATCACACTATAAGAGAATAAGTATGTGTTCTATCGACATCACACTATAAGAGAATAAGTATGTGTTCTATCGACATCACACTATAAGAGAATAAGTATGTGTTCTATCGACATCACACTATAAGAGAATAAGTATGTGTTCTATCGACATCACACTATAAGAGAATAAGTATGTGTTCTATCGACATCACACTATAAGAGAATAAGCATGGGTTCTATCGACATCACACTATAAGAGAATAAGTATGTGTTCTATCGACATCACACCATAAGAGAATAAGTATGTGTTCTATCGACATCACACCATAAGAGAATAAGCATGGGTTCTATCGACATCAAACATCACACCATAAGAAAATAAGCATGGGTTCTATCGACATCACACTATAAGAGAATAAGTATGTGTTCTATCGACATCACACTATAAGAGAATAAGCATGGGTTCTATCGACATCACACTATAAGAGAATAAGTATGTGTTCTTTCGACATCACACCATAAGAGAATAAGTATGTGTTCTATCGACATCACACCATAAGAGAATAAGTATGTGTTCTATCGACATCACACCATAAGAGAATAAGTATGTGTTCTATCGACATCACACCATAAGAGAATAAGCATGGGTTCTATCGACATCACACCATAAGAGAATAAGCATGGTTCTATCGACATCACACATCACACCATAAGAAAATAAGCATGGGTTCTATCGACATCACACTATCAGAGAATAAGTATGTGTTCTATCGACATCACACTATAAGAGAATGAGCATGGGTTCTATCGACATCACACCATAAGAGAATAAGCATGGGTTCTATCGACATCACATCATAAGAGAATAAGCATGGGTTCTATCGACATCACATCTAAGCACGTGTTCTATCGGCGTCACACTATAAGAAAATAAGCATGGGTTCTATCGACATTACACCAATAAGCATGTGTTCTATAGGCGTCACACTATAAGAAAATAAGCATGGGTTATATCGACATCACACCATAAGAGAGTAAAATGTTCTCCCGACAGTCCACAAACATTGTGTCAGCCCGGTTCATAAAAGAAAGAAATGCATAATGTCTACTCAGCCCAAAGCGCCATATTTTTAAAACCAATAACTGCAAAAACATAACACTACAGCCTTGAATCCCTTGCAATTACTTTTTTCCCCCTTATATTTTAACAATGTAATGTGACACGATGGTCTGTTAAATTTAGTCAATATTTTAATGCTGTTATAAAACTCCCGAATATTGCAGATTTATGTCGTTAACTTATATACGAGAAGCCGCATTTCGTCTATGGCATTCACTCATACATAAGCGTGTAAGCTCAGAAATATTGACAAATAACAGAGTTTTTACGCGAAGATCATGTTGGTATCAATGAAAAAAAAAAGGAAGAGTGGATAGAAACTGAACAACGCACCATATTGTCATCATAAAGAATACCAAGGCATGCAAGTTGGAACATTTGTAGTTGAGGAATTTCTTCAACAATTGGTACTTAACGCAATGTACTACTAAAGACGCAGACAGTCTTAACATCACACTCTGGCTCGGTGGTTGTCATGGGACCAGCCTTACAAAATATAGATTTGGAAATCGTTTTTTGGGTGGCAATAGCGGTCTAATATCATCTAGAAGACCTGACTTGCGGTTGAATGTTCCTCGCCAACAAGTAGGTAAAGTGAACACAACGGAATGTTTGGATTTATTGCCGAGACACGATCCATTCAACCTCAGACCAAGTTTTATAGATTATATTAGATAATAATTATAATTTCTTTTGAATGCTGTTAAAACTACATTTTCATTCATTGTTTTGTTAATAATGAGGAAAGAGGAAAAAAACAGACATGGATATGAACGCCTCAAAGTTAACAACAGTCAATGAAGAGCTAGAAATGGCTGGACAAAATAAAGATATCATGAGTCTGTTTGGAAGACAAATGGGAGGTCTCAAATTAACTACAACAGTACTAGAATAATGCATTGCATAATCCACCAGTAAACACCGCATGATAACGCGTAGGATAAGGAGGACTTAATGGACGGAGTAGTAAAAGTATTAAACGATCACGTCTCAGAGATAGAGCCGGCGGTAAGTTTCGACTACTCATGTAGGATTTAGAGAATCAGTGCAGAGACTTACTTTACTTGTGCAACAACATTCGCTAGTTCAGTCGAGATTCTGTGTTAGACGCACAACATACACGGCGGCGGAAAGGAATAGCCGCGTTCCTTCCAAATAAAAAAAAAAAAAAAAACTGAATGTCAGAGAATTTCCGGATCCCAATGGGTTTCAAGCCTGGCATTTCTAGTCGATTTAACATCTCATTTTAACAACTAGAATTTTCAGCTTCGGAGAAGTTTTGGTAGGGGTAGACGTTTATATGACATGTACAAGTATGTAGTGGCAAACTGACTGTGGGAATGCAACATGGAGAGATCAAACATGAACTGTACCAACACATATGCGGTTACCTGATACGTGACAAGAATTGACTTTTTCTCTCGTTTCACTAACTATCTACATTCTGGTGACTATTTCGAATTTCAAACTATTCAGTAATTCGTGGAATCGGCACCTGAAAATTGTGATGACCTGCTAAATTCTAAAATTTCATCCTGCAGATCGGGTATATTTCCAATTATATATATATATATGCACACACCCATATATGTAGAATATATATGCGGCAGTATTTGCATCACGAATGAGCAACTCCCCCTCTTATGCCCACCCAAAAAAAAAAAAATGAAATACACGAAAAGCAAGTGAGAAGACAGATTACTGATAATGGCCAATTGGAGATTGTCTGCTTCTGGTCTCACCTAGCCCATGATGTGATGTTGAAAAACGTGCCAAACAACTGCTAGTATCACGCCAATTGTTTGCTCTGTTAGAACATACATGGGTCATGGTTGCACGTCAGCGCTAATTGGGATCGATGAACTAAGGAAGACAACAGGTATCCACAAATGTGACTCTGATGCCCAATATGTTTGGTTGAAAGACGCAGATATCGCAGTTTGCGGTCAACTACAATACAACGCAATCTACACCCATTTTAATGGTGAACGATTAAGTGGAGAAGCCAACAGAAGAACGCATGAGGAAAAGACAACATAAATATCAACTTAACACAATAAACTGAAACGTTGGTTACAAAGCTGTTTTACTACCATTTTCATGGATTAATATTAATTCTAATAAAGGGTGCGCAGTAGAGTATAATAAGTTTAGAAAACTAATGTTACCAATCATTATCTCTTATTTCACATTCTTCTTTCTGACCCGTGACAGGAAACAAACGATGCCAATTCTCTGATATATATATATATATATATATATATATATATATATATATATATAGTTTCCACCACATATCCGTACATCTCGTAAAGGTATATACATTCTACACCGTTGCAGTATGTGAGATGTACTGCTGTATTTTGAAGGCATTTCTTTATAATTTCAGGGCTCAGATTGCAGTAATCTTAATGTCAGTATCTTTCTTTGATTGTGTCCATTTAAAATATTCATAATTACTTCAAAGTAAAAGGAGGAGGCAAAAAATGAAATAAACAAGTCTTCCTAGCCGAAGATACAGAAGATATATGTAAATGAAATTCATGTGACAATGGTTGAGGCTACCTCACCCTCCTTCGATATCCAAATAGGCGGTAAAGCAAGTGAACGAGAATAACTTTGAAAGAAAGTTCCTCATTTCAAAATTCACAAACATCATTGTAGTCAAACCATATTTTAGTCAAAGTATACACCCTCTCCCCCTTTTTCCCTCGTACTTGAGCCTGTACGCCAAACCTTAAATTCTTAAGTCCTGAACTATCCTACAATTCGAATTCGATTCAACGACAGCGCTTGCAACGTGTGTGTAATGGAGCAAGTCATCCACCACTAACTTGAATTATCAGTACTCACTCGAAATTCTGTTTTCCAAATGACAGACAGGCAGCAGTGATAACAGTAACATGCGCATCCAATGAAATGAGGGACAGCATCAAAGAATAAGAACCAAGGTCGCATTCTATAAAAGTGAAATCTGTGTCAGATAAAAGATGGATGAAAGAAAGATGTACGCAGGGAATATAAAACCATGAAATCATGACGGATAAATGATGAATCGAAGCGCTCAAACGAACTCCTGTCGCGAAGCCATGGCTGAAATCCCGATTTATTGACCTGTTCCCAAGTAGAAGAATTTCCGCGGAGATCTAAAACAGCCTTAGGGCTATATCCTTGCATTAACCACTCCTCGTTCTTCTGTTATCATTCCTCGTAAATGATTAACGCCGATTGAAGATAAGGAATTCACATTTTCCTAGTTCCCCCTTCGTTGACATCATTCTTTCTCTTTTGTCTCATCCCTACACAGCCAAAGCATTTATACTCTTCGAGAATAGATGAGAAGTCAATGCTTCCTTATCAATATCGTTAAAATATGAGAAAAGTATATTTAATTATTGTCCGTTATTTCTAGCCAGCACGTTTCATTGTATCGTGTGTTTTGACAATCACTTTAAACACTCAGAAGATTTTGGTGATAGATCGTGGCAAGAGTAATTGTGAGCGAAGCCTTGCACTGGCAAAGGACATTACGACTGTAGAGTTCAATAGCAAGGAAAATATAACCAAATTAGAGCTCGGGCTGTGCTAATTACAAAGAGTGTAAACATTAATCAGGTAAAATTTGAGAGATATAAACTAGATACCTGTCGGTGTAAAATATCAGGAGTAACAAATTCAAACTGACATGTGTGTAAAATATAAGTAACGAAAAAAATGGTAAATAGATCACTTCAAAATATAAATGATAAAAAAAGTGTAAATAGATCACTGCAAAATATAAGAGATATAATTACGAGTATAAGAAGATATTAAACATAGCTATAGAAGACCAGGTTTTAAAACAAGTAACAGGTAAGAGACTTCAAACATCGGAGAACAACACTCTTTGAAGATGGTAACATCGATAAATTCGATGCAAAAAGACAAACCAAATATTGGGACAGTAACGCCCTATGCTTCAACACAAAGTAATAACTACGACCTCTAAGAAACATCTTATAGAGAGTATATTCATTCTAACAGTGTGCTATCAATACCAAACATAGTCACTCAGATGGTCTTTGACGTCTTGACAGACGATTGATTAACTAAACAGCTTCTCTCGTGGCTGAATCTGCCAATATTATTCTGCCAGTTGATGTAGGCGCTTTAGACTAATTCTGGCAAATGCTTTTCCAGTTACATTCAGGAGGGAGATACCACAATAGTTGTTGTAATCGCCCTTGACATCTTTATTCTTGTATAGGGTCACAATATTAGCATCTTTCACGACTTGGAGTATATCTTCACTTCTCCAGGAGTTTGTAGCGGTAAGCAATGAGTGTTTCAAGATTTTTCTGGAGTACCTGTCGCTGTTGTTTCCATAAGCTTTTCCACTTGAGAGAACGCGGATGACATCATGAAGTTCCTTCTCAGTGGGCTCATTGTCCAGTTCAGTCAGCACTGAGTGTTTTGGGACCAGCTGGTCTAGGTGTGAACTTGCTGATCTGTCTACAGAATGGAGACTTGAGTAATGTTCGACCCATCTTTCCAGCTGTTTAGTTTTGTCACTGACAGGCTCATCTTTGAGTCTTTTAAGGGAATAATTGTTGATCTGTTATGGCATAGAGCAACATTTATGTTGTCACATTTCTCTTGAATCGCCCAGCTCAGCAGCTTTGAAAGCTGCTTTCTAGACCATAAAGCATAGATTTGACCAGTTCGCACACTTGATTCTTGTTGCACTTCTACCCTTGCTTGTTTAATTTGGCCTCTTGTGTTCTGGCATGGATCATTCCTCAAGGATTAGAACGCCTTGTTCTTCTTTTCTACAAGTAGCATGAGTTTCATCGAGTTTTCTTGAACCCATATCTTGTTGAAGTGTTTATCTTTACCAAAAAGAATAGATTGAACTGCACAGTCGAGGATGTGAGATTTTAGCCGATTCCATGAATCATCTACATTGTCTAGGTCTTCTGCTTTCTCCATGCCTTGCTGGAAGGCATTCGGGAACAGGACTTGGTTGTTGGGTAATTTTGTTGCAGCGATATTAATCTTCGGCCTGGATGGTTCTCTAGATTTGTATATCCTTTTGGTGGTTGCCTTCACTTTACTTATGACAAGTGCGTGGTCTGTGTCACAGTTTGACCTATGGTATGCTCTGGTTACTCTAACATTATTTAAGTGTTGTCTGCGAACTAGGACAAAGTCTAGCCGGTGCTAATGTCCAGATTTTGGGTGGCGCCATGTTGTTTTTTTGTCGGTTCTTTACTCCGAAGAACCAAATCTTTGTGGGTGTCTGTGTTTAGTCATATATCGTATCTTAGTGTGTATCTGTGTTAGTCTTGTGTCATATTTTTGTGTGTTTCTGTGTTTAGTCATGTGTCATATCTTTGTGTGTTTCTATGTTTAGTCATATCTCATATCTAAGTGTGTATCTATGTTAGTCATGTGTCATATCTTTGTGTGTGTCTGTGTTTAGTCATGTGTCATATCTTAGTGTGTATCTGTGTTAGTCATGTGTCACATCTTTGTGTGTGTCTGTGTTTAGTCATATCTCATATCTTTGTGTGCATGTCTGTGTTAGTCATGTGTCATATCTTTGTGCATGCATGTCTATGTTAGTCATATCTCATATCTTTGTGTGCATGTCAGTCACATCTCCTATCTTTGTGAGTGCATGTTTATGTTAGTCATGTCTCATATCTTTGTGTGTGTATCTGTGTTAGTCATATCTCATATTTAAGAGTGTGTCTGTGTTAGTCACATCTCATATCTTAGTGTGTGTGTGTCTGTGTTAGTCATATCTCATATTTTGGTGTGTGTCAGTGTTAGTCATGCCTCATATCGTTGTGTGCATGTCAGTGTTAGTCACATCTCATATCTTTGTGTGTGCATGTCTGTGTTAGTCACCTCTAGTGACTCGGGCAGATGGTGCTCGTAAACCTGGGAGGGCCGACCATCTAAGGGCAGAATCCCCCTACAGAAAAGACAATCTGCTGCCTTCCAAGAAGATTGTGGACAATCAAAGGCTAAGGAAAGCAAACCTGAATAAAATGCTGGCTGAAATTGGATGCACTGGGACACTGGCGCAGAACACAGTGCAACGTTTTGACAGGTATTCAATCAGAGTGGATCTAAAAGACTATAATTATGATGTTCTGTCTGTGGGGTAGATCAATTCACTAAAACAGACAGCCGTCTTCACGTGAGAGTCTGGAATCCTACTCTGATTGAGTCCTGATTGTAGAGAGGGAGAGAGAGAGAGAGAGAGAGAGAGAGAACTCTGAAGAAGGTATTGATCGCATACATGTAGGTTCTTATGGGAATAGAATTCTAGAAGTATCTGACCATTTTCATTCATTTTTGCCAATAGCATGATGGTCATGAATGATGATCAGATCCAATGTGTGCATTTAGATAACCTAACACATTAAAGTTGTTCCACTTTGAGGACTAAATCAGAGGTAACTTGGAGCATCACGTAAAATGTATCTTTATATTCTGTGGTTACTGCCATTGTTGGTGCTTAGGCGTAAATGCCGTTGATTGGTTCAGCTTTTGAATGAATTTTGAGTGTTATGATGCGCTCTAATGTACTATTAGGATTGGTTATAGAACTCGTGAGCTTTTTATGTACAGCAAAACCCACTCAATGTAGGCGAGACTGCTCAGATCTTAACCCCTGCCAGAAAAAAAGGTATATTTTTTTATCTATGACCGAACCATAGTCGCAAGTCATGTTTCCTGAAGGGCAACAATATCAATAAGTAACTCTGAAACTCCATCTTGATGATGGCTATTTGTTTTCTACTATTGTATGTTTAACGTTCCATGTGCCGAGTATGAGGCATGGGGATTTGTCTTCCTAACGATGATCCTGTCACTATAAAGACGAGAAGTCTAAGAAAAGTCAAAATCAGAAATGATATTATAAGAGAAAGAGTAGGCATTTAACCAATCTTAAACTGCATAGAGAAACAACAAATACATTGTTTTGCTTATCTAGAAGGAATGTCGTACGATTCCTTAACATCCAAAGCATAAAAAGGGAAGAAAGGAGAAGACCAAGATGCAGACCCAAAGTAAGATGGACAGACAACATCAAAGAAACAATACAATAACATCAGCTGACAATAATTCAAGTTATCAAAAGGGCGAGAACGAGAACTTTGTACCTCCCACGACACCCGAACAAAAGGATGTAAAGAAAGAGAAAGGTAGAATTACGAGCATAATTTAGGGCAATAATTGGAAGAACTATTTCACAAACCATAAATTGCAGGAATCTTTATTTCGCAAAAAAATCAGATTAAATGTCAGCCTAGAAGTTTGGTCTCAAAAACCTGGCCTCCTCAAGTTTCGAACACACCGTCCGCCGACTAGTCTGATGAAGTAAGTATGATTGGAGGTGAAAGGCAAAACTGGTATTCCAAAAATACAACACTTAAGTCGGAAGTGTGGAGCCAAAAACATGAAATCGCAGCTCATTCAAATCTAGCGCACGATTGGTCGATGAAGAAAGCACTGGTTGAGCGAATGATAATAAGCAAACAAACATAGATACGTGAATTGTCGTTATTATTGATTCTCTCATCTTGTGTTGTTTACTCACTTACATGCCCATGAAACAAACTACCATTTTATACCTGAAAACCTTTCTGTTGTAGCAAAGGCTCTTTCTGCCATTAGCTTACTGTTAACAAAATAAAATCTCCCCAAAAATCCGATACTTAACATCGAGATAGTAAAGGCAAGCCAACAAATATATAGTGAATTATTCTTTATATACGAAGGCCAAGCAAGAATATAATTTCCCACTATAATAATGTATGGTTTTCACTTTTAATACATGGGTCATTATATGTCGACAAATATTTCATTGTCTGCCATTTAAATATAGTTTTAGCTATTTTATCTTTGTTTTAAAATTGCACCCATCTGAAGTTAGCATTTCGTGCGCTTTCTACTTGATGAAACTATTAGACATACTTTGGTTGTTTCATAATGGCTGATTTGTTTGCAGCAATTCAAATACTGTAAAATTGAGTGAAATGCGCACAGTGAAAAATGGCAGATGCTGAAGAATGGTGAGACTAGTGTTCGGAGGAGATGCGAGAAGAAATCAAATACATGCTATACAGTGAACTCTGGGAGGTAAGGGAGACAAAACATCAGAGGCAACAGAGATGAACTGTGTCTATCTTTCGTTCGCCTGAAGTATTGTCTATATCAGCAATGTAGTTTCCTGAATAAATTTTACTGTCTTTTGTAATTCTTGTAGTGGCATATATAGTTTTGTTTGTAGTGTTGTATCTATGGGCCTATGGATTTTCCTCAGTCTACTATATTCAGTGCAGTTTTGAAGAATGTGTTCAGCAGTCTGGGGTGCCTGTCCACATGTACATGTAGTTGAGGTGCCGATCTTGAATTGTGTATACATGTGACTGTGGAGTCGATTGTGTCCTGTTCTGAGGCGTATAATGATAACTTGTTCACATCTAACCATATTATGAAAGGCATCCTGGTTTGGGGCTTGTGGTCCTCTGATTGATTTGATCATCTGTTTCTTATGATGGTATGTAACCGGTGTATCTAGTTGTGTGCTTGTTGTACCTTCCTTTGCCAACTGATCCGCTTTCTCATTTCCTGGTATTCCACAGTGAGATGGGATCCACTGCAGGGCAACCCTGTGGTGCTTGCAGTGTTCAGTCAATTAGGTCTGCAGTGTGAGACAGACTCAGAACATATAGAAAATGGTGGTTACAAAACGTGAACAACTTTCTTTTGCTCTAAACGCCATAAGGCGAATAGATCAATGACTGGTTTATAAAAGCGCGGACAAGGAAAGGGAGATATATTATTGTAGTTCCCATTAATGTTGTGACATGCTACGGGTAAAGTGACTGTACTCAGAGATGGGCAAAACACAAACATCTAACTACGGTAGCTTAACACATCACACACAAATGTCGGTCTAAGATAGCCATATCCATCATTAGTAAACCTGTCCAAAGAAGGCTGCTGAAACTTTCACTGCCAGCCTGAATGATACTCTCTGTCTTAAATATTGTATATACGTAGTAAATAAATGCGGTCTATTGGGAGTCATTTAGGTCCTTGTCCCACAGTCCTGTTATCATCCTCAACCACTATACTTTTGTTTTCTTCAAGAACAGACGTCCTCCTCCATTGTTACTCGTTGGCAGCAATTAGAGCCACATTGGCACACACAATACTGTTTTCAAATAATCACTTACATGATAATGGCTACATTCACCTCAGATACTTCTCCATTATCACAGATCTCACAAAGTACAAGAGCACTTGAGATAGGTATTAACACATTCCATACTGGATAAACCGTAAAGAGCATCGTGACTGATGGCATTTATACACAAACTGTTGTATTTTACAAAAATATGAAACAGTCAATGGTGAAATAGAGTACAAATAACATTGAGAACCTGAGGTATACAAGAGAGTGTAGGAGGGTAAGAGTGAGTCAAGCACCACTCATTTCCTATCGTTCGTTCACTCTTTCAAAATGGTTGATACTCGAAATTTAGTGAATTCAGTCTGATATTGATTGATCGCTGATCGTCTGTCCCCTTGTCCCTCGATAAAATATTTCCCGCCTACAGAGCTCAGGCCATCAGTAACGCCATCACCATAGAAACAGTTGCAAGTTAACAAATTGCCTGGAAAACGTGGACGCTTACAACTCTTTGTTTGCGATTAGGGGGAAAAATGGATTTGGGAGGGCCTGAACGAGAAGATGGCGCAGGCCGGCTTCACATGTCTGCTTGCAATTCAATTCCTTCGGGTATAGACGATGGCCCGGCTACGATCAATGAATAATTCCGGAAACTCGATGGCTATTCGTAAATTTATTTTTGAATATCTCCAAAGTAGATAAGAGAAATAGAAAGTAGAATGAAAAAGACTGGCAAGTATCATGACGGATATAACATTAAATACATAAATACACTTCCAGCAGCAACAGAGATTTTTTTAAAATCATAGACGACAGTTATTTATATTAGATAAGAATTTGCCAATAACTATAAAGACGACAAAATATTGGGGGGGGGGGAAGGAAAACGTTTGCACACATTTATTTATTTTTTAAAATTAGTAAACATCTACAAGCCAACTTTAAAAACTAGATTTAAATTCTCAAAGTAAAACTGTGCATCTCTTAGCCATATGGTCGTTAATGAGCCAGCAGAAAAGTAGTTGAAGCAGATACCATGCTCATCGCACTAGCTGCCAACAGAACATTACCAACTCTTTGGGGATCTGGGAAGAAAGTGGTCAGCGACTCATAGCTAACCGTTAGCGTCAGGATCAGAGAACTATAATTGATCAAGTTCATGTACCATTGATACCATACTTCCTGACAAAGGCAGTAATGTTAAGTGAAACATTTAAAGCAGTAATGTTAAGTGAGACATTTAAGGTAGTAATGTTAATTGAAATATTTAAGGTAGTAATGTTAATTGAAATAATGAAGGCAGTAATGTTAATTGAAATATTTAAGGTAGTAATGCTAATTGAAATATTGAAGGCAATAATGTTAATTGAAATAATGAAGGCAGTAATGTTAATTGAAATATTGAAGGCAGTAATGTTAATTGAAATAATGAAGGCAGTAATGTTAATTGAAATAATGAAGGCAGTAATGCTAATTGAAATATTGAAGGCAGTAATGTTAATTGAAATAATGAAGGCAGTAATGTTAATTGAAATATTGAAGGCAGTAATGTTAATTGAAATATTGAAGGCAGTAATGTTAATTGAAATATTGAAGGCAGTAATGTTAATTGAAATAATGAAGGCAGTAATGTTAATTGAAATATTGAAGACAGTAATGTTAATTGAAATAATGAAGGCAGTAATGTTAATTGAAATAATGAAGGCAGTAATGCTAATTGAAATATTGAAGACAGTAACGTTAATTGAAATAATGAAGGCAGTAATGTTAATTGAAATATTGAAGGCAGTAATGTTAATTGAAATATTGAAGGCAGTAATGCTAATTGAAATATTGAAGGCAGTAATGTTAATTGAAATAATGAAGGCAGTAATGTTATTGAAATAATGAAGGCAGTAATGTTAATTGAAATAATGAAGGCAGTAATGTTAATTGAAATAATGAAGGCAGTAATGTTAATTGAAATATTGAAGGCAGTAATGTTCATTGAAATAATGAAGGCAGTAATGTTAAGTGAAACATTTACCTACGTTATCGTTAGATCAAAAATATCCTCTTAAAAAAAATGTCTAAAACAACAATCAAATATTTATCATAATAAGAAGGCGAAACAAAGTTCATTGTGATGTCATAGGTGCTGCAACGAGTCAGAAATACTTAAGAAGAAAGGATCATTTACTTTATGCGAATTATTCGTCCAAATTAGGCAAGACCTTTCAACGTCGAAGACGGATGTGTCGGGACAAAATGTGCAGATATTTCTGCTTGTGCTAAAGTAGCGGCACAACACACACTTAATGTGTGAACGCTTGGAATGATGAACAAATGAATGATAATGAAGGATGTACTAGACCACAACAATATATATGCAACTCGGTATGTGAAATAAAGAAGTACAAACAACAGCAAGAGGACAATTATAAAGGAGTGTGAATATCATCATCATCATGTGCCGTACCGGTTGGCGTAGGTGATCGTGTCGCTCCACAATCCTCTATCTACAGTGCATTGTATCAGTTCTGTTGTTGACTGTTTTCCATGCCATGACACCAAGCTATCCAGTATTTTCTCTCTTTGTCGCCCGCGATCTCTCTTTCCTTTTGTGTGAATATAGCATGACTAAATACGAGAAAAGCTCAACATAACAATAGATATAAGCAAAACACGGAGAAGCTAAGCGGTAAAAAAAAAAGTAGAGAGAGAAAAACATATGAAAAGATATAAAGACAAGACAAGAGAGTATTAAGCAACAAGGACAGTGAACTTTACATGCTGCACATCAATACCAAACATATCGACAAGTAATCTGAGCTTGACAGCGCGCCTGAACGCAAAATGAAGTCAGGCACCAGAACAAATTGAAACACTAGTCGTGTGTAATAGAAACAGATTAAGTGTAGTTTTTTAAGCAAGCGGCTTCTGCTCTCAAACAGGCTCTCTAAACATTGAATATTATTATATATCCTTAGTCCTTTACCCAGACTTGCAACACGACACATCTCAGAGAGCCTGCAGTGATGAGCTGGTGGAGTACAAGGTTCTAGAAACACAGACATTGATTCCAAATCCTTGTCTATGTACGCCGTCAAGGGGCGTGGCTGCTGTAACGCGTATAGGACGGTTAATATATTATTCTAGAACATGAACCAGAAAGGCATTGTAAAAATTAACATGTTGCGAATATTAAAGTGTGCGAGCGTGAATATATATATATATATATATATATATATATATATATATATATATATATATATATATATATATATATATATTTAATATAAATATATATATATATAAATATAATATAAATATATATATATATATATTAATATAAATATATATATAAATATAATATAATATATATATATATATATATTTAATATAAATATATATATAAATATAATATAAATATATATATATATATATATATATATCATCATCATCAAGTTCCGGGCCTACTGGCGTAGGTGATCATGTCTCTCCACAACTTTCGATCTCGGCAGCTATTTATCATTTCTGTTGTTGACCTTCTGCCAAGACATTCTTTTAAGCTGTCTGTTATTTTTTCTCTTTGCTTCCCTCTATTTCTTCGTCCCTCAATTTTTCCAGTTGTTACAATATATTCCACTTGTTCTCTCCTCATTACATGGCCAACAACTGATGATTGTCTCTTCCTAATATTGGAAATTAGCACTCTTTTTGCTTTGACTTCTCTCAGTACATCTTCATTACTCTTCTTAGCTGTCCATGGTACTTTCAACATTCTTCTGTCTGTAAAACCACATTTCTACAGATTCCAGTGAATTTCTTGTCTGTTGTCCTATTGTCCATGTTACGCATCCATATGTTAAGACTGGCTCTACATAACATTTAAGTCAAAAATGGATTGCATAGTATCTTCCTCATTTTTTGGAAAGCTGCTTTTGCCTGAGCCATTCTGCATCTCACATCTCTTGTACATCTTCCGTCTGAGGTTAACAAAGTTCCCAAGTAATAAATAAATATATATATATATATATATATATATATATATATATATATATATATATATATATATATACACACACACACATACATATATCTTCTACGATAATGGCTCATTCAGACTAGGATTCCGAACTCTTATGAGGGCAGCTGTCTGAAGTGATTCGGTTGCCCCATATAGGTTCTCTTCCAGGGATGTGGTGTGTGGGCCACATTGTCCTTCTCAGGTCAGTGTTCTGGGGGGCAATCATGTCGAACATGTTTTGTTGTCATGTTATCCAGTGTACAGTGGCTGGTTGTTCCTATTTTGAGTTTGGTGAACATGTGATTTCTCATTCTATTGTGGCCAGTGCGTAGGCGAAGTATGATGACTTGATCCCTCCTTGATAGTTGGAAGTATCCATCCCTCTCGTTATACTTTGGGTGTTCTTGTTTCCATATTTCATGATACTGACCTTTGATGATGGATTTGGCTTCATCGTAGCTGACCAGATGGTTCTCTTGTGGTAATCTCCCTCCCTCTTTAGTTAATTTGTCAGCGCGTTCGTTTCTGTGTATATTACAGTGTGATGGTATTCAATGGATGACCACTCTCTGGAAGTTACTGCACAGTTGGTCTAGGATTGTTCTCAGGTCATCTAGCTAACGGTTCCTGTGGATTTTTAGAGCTGTTAGGTCTGACAGTGCATCAGTCATTATCACCAATTTCTTGTGCATGTTATTTTTGTGTTGGATAGCCAGTTTTGCAGTGTCTTTGAGGGCATCAGTTTCTGCTTTAAAGTTGTTTGAGAATTTCCCAATAAGGTAAAGGTAAAGTTCGAGACTTGAACCGACGTCTTAGCACGGGAGTTTACACCCATATGTGCTCGGCCGCCTATCCAGAAATGTTCGGAGATTTCTGTATAGTGTCGCCTCAAGCATCTAAACTCAGATGCGAGGCAACATTCCTCACCTTCCCAGGGTAATACCCTTTTACTCATTTCTGCCAACGGCTGGGTCGACCGTGGGGGTATTTTTTTTCCAACCACGAGTACAATTCACACTGCTCCCAGCGGGAATCGAACACGGGTTGTCCGAACGTCGGTAGTCCAGTCGGGTGGTTTTCCCAACTAGGCCCCCTAAATTTGCCAGTAGCTATTGATTTGGTGATCTCTTCCTGGTTATCCAGCCATTTATATATAAATATATATATGACCGAGCATAAACCGTAGATTCGACCAGAAGTGTTGCGTAAAATGAGTATTTTTATTTTATGCCGAATATACAGTCTTAGAGTTCAATGCAACAGAAGGTCGACGCGTGGGAGTCCTTATCCAGGCGGGCCACCTCCCTTAGAATGTCAAGAAGCTAAAGGGTCGTATCACTTGCTCGACTGGGGGGCACTTCTGATGATCAGATTTCCTCCTGTTGCGAAGCTATATATAGTTTCCTACTACCGATATATATATATATAGTTGTTGCGTTCGCCAGATTTCAACTCTGACGAAGTCCCTAGGGTCTACGAACTGATTTTTGCGTGTTAATACATTTTTCCCTGGCAGCCGTGTGCACAGGGGTTCCTCGCCGCACAGGCAGATAACTCCGACTTCGGAGATACTCATGTTTTTTTTTCCGTCGATGAGTAACTGACGTTTCAAGCCGGGCCTCGCTGCTGAGACAAAGGGGTGGTTGCCGCAGAGAGAAATCATAAATAAAAATCCCAAACGGATATATAAGGTAAAAAGGTCTAGGAGGTACGATTCAATCGCGATTGAGAGCTCCTAGGTTCACCTGAATTTTTCAGCCCTGGCGTAAAACAAAAGATGTGTCGTTAGTCAGTAAAAAATATGGACACTTACAACATATTCTCATGGGGCGTGGGTGAGAACTTTCACCTTTTATTTCCAAAGAAAAAGATAACAGAACAGAGAAGTAGATGAGACATTTACTACAATAAACTAAAGCATAATTTCAGGTTAAGGAGCCGCGATAGCTCAGTGGTTAGTGAACTGGACTACAAAGGACAAGGGGTAGGGTTCGATCCCGACCGATGGCTTCCGGGTTCACCCAGCCTTAAATGGGTACCGGATTTTTTTCTTGGAAAGTAAAGCGGCACGGGCGTAATACCGACCACATTACCCCAAAAATCATGTGCCGAAGGTCTGTAGAAATTATGGTCACTAACACACACCATATTCCTTATACGCCACTTGGCGTGACGGGGGTACTTTACTTTTTTTTTTTTATTTAATAACTTCAGGTTAGAAACAACTATGACACACTGCATGCATTATCTTTCATTTTGTATTCAATTTATACAATAAGAGAATATTACTATCGGCGTTTCTTTTCTATTTGTAATGAATAATACTCAAAGTGGTATTTGACTGATAATCCTACACATGATGCACTAATTATGTGTAAGAATGACCTCTAGTACAATCCGCTCATGCCTACAATAAAACTGATATTTCCTGGGAGTGGTGCTAACTTCTCAAATAACACAAACATGAGAGCTGTCTGACTACGTTAACGTTCAAATTGAGGATATTTTAGTACATTAATGTGAATCATAAGAAATGTTTCAAATCTTAAGTCTCTTGTGTTGAAAGTTTAATTTGCAAGCCCAGATGTTTTAAAATGTAAGCTACAACATCATCTAACAACTTGAATGCACAACGGCTGAATCTTCGTCTCTTTCATCCCACAACCATGAGAGTGTTGAGGCACTACTCACACACATTCGTTAACATTCACCAAGTACTTCTATCTTCTGTCATTCTTTGGGACTTCGCATAGTCGAAGTCTATCTATTTTTTATTGTAATGTTATCCTCCCAAACCTACTCCAAATTATAGGGGAGTAAGATATACAATTGTACAATAGGCCACAACATTCTTCACCGTTGTCTGTACACTCCCATTAACTCGGTGAGCAGGTAACCCCCCCCCCCCCAGTGTTCGGTAGACTGGAGAGCGATAAGATGCATCGGAACCAATACATTGATCAGTTCTCAAGTTCATAATTCCAGACATAAGCACTTAGATATGAGTCACTGATCTTGTTCAATCAGGTGTTGTTTGACTTCTAAGTAGTCCAATATCTATTTTGATATCACAACTTCGCTACCACCAAGCTATTATTTGTTACTAATGCATGACACATTACCAGCTTATCACCGAATTAAGATTATGTAAAAAAAATGTTACTGAGAAATTTGTTTTTGTTCTGAACATTCTATCCTTTATTTATGAACGTTAATGTTAACTTCTGTATCACTGGGTTCCAGTTATCTAATCAAGTTACCCAGGTTCCAGTTATCTAATCAAGTTACCCAGGCTCCAGTTATCTGATCATGGTACCCAGGTTCCAGTTATCTGATCATGTTGCCCAGGTTCCAGTTATCTGATCATGTTACCCAGGTTCCAGTTATCTAATCAAGTTACCCAGGTTCCAGTTATCTAATCAAGTTGCCCAGCTTCCAGTTATTTAAGCAAGTTGCCCAGGTTTCAGTTATTTAATCAAGTTACACAGGTTCCAGTTATTTAATCAAGTTACCCAGGTTCCAGTTATTTAATCAAGTTACCCAGGTTCCAGTTATTTAATCAAGTTACCCAGGTTCCAGTTATCTGATCATGTTGCCCAGGTTCCAGTTATCTGATCATGTTGCCCAGGTTCCAGTTATCTGATCATGTTACCCAGGTTCCAGTTATCTAATCAAGTTACCCAGGTTCCAGTTATCTAATCAAGTTACCCAGGTTCCAGTTATTTGATCATGGTACCCAGGTTCCAGTTATCTGATCATGTTGCCCAGGTTTCAATTATTTAATCAAGTTACCCAGGTTCTAGTTATCTGATCATGTTGCCCAGGTTTCAGTTATTTAATCAAGTTACCCAGGTTTCAGTTATTTAATCAAGTTACCCAGGTTCCAGTTATTTAATCAAGTTACACAGGTTCCAGTTATTTAATCAAGTTACCAGGTTCCAGTTATTTAATCATGTTGTCCAGCTTCCAGTTATTTAATCAAGTTACCCAGGTTCCAGTTATCTGATCATGGTGCCCAGGTTCCAGTTATTTAAGCAAGTTACCCAGGTTTCAGTTATTTAATCAAGTTACCCAGGTTCCAGTTATTTAATCAAGTTGCCCAGGTTCCAGTTATTTAATCAAGTTACACATGTTCCAGTTATTTAATCAAGATACCCAGGTTCCAGTTATTTAATCAAGTTACAAAGGTTCCAGTTATTTAATCAAGTTACACATGTTCCAGTTATTTAATCAAGTTACCCAGGTTCCAGTTATTTAATCAAGTTACCCAGGTTCCAGTTATTTAATCAAGTTACCCAGGTTCCAGTTAATTAATCAAGCTACACAGGTTCCAGTTATTTAATCAAGTTACACAGGTTCCAGTTATTTGATCATGTTTACCAGTTTGGCTTCTCAGACACTTCATGTTGTATTCATGACAACACATAATATTATCAACATCTTGTTTACACTAATGAAACTGAGGGCTTAAAGTGATCGCTACAATACCAATTATAGTGACACATTCTGTTTGTATATAATAAGACCTTCACGCGTGCTTTCTGCTGCTCAAGTGCCAAATATAGTGACACATTCTGGGGGCCTAGGCGCTCGTCCAGCAACTGAGTTGAGTGCGGTCAAAGACCCACAGATGGACTACATGCGTCAGGATTGGCCAACAACAGAACTTATCAAGACCCTGCTCCACCTCCCTGGTGTGCTCCGGGAAACAGTCTATCCAGTCTGGACAAGAGAGTAGGGATTGAAGAAGTAAGGCTCCCCTGTATTCAAAAATGCCAGGCTAAAGTCGGATGTTTATACCGAAAGGCGCAAATAAACAATAACATAACAACACGCCCACTTAACGTCTCTCTAATGACGGATGGGACTGTTGGAAGACGATTATTTATTCTTCTAGTACTCATCACTTACTTATACATCTGAAAGCTGGAAAACATAAAAACAGATTGAGAACAGAAATAAATTTTCTTTATAGCAGATACCTAAGAAAAATACTCTGTGTACAAAGGAATGAATTAAAAGGTTAATATTGAAATAAAAGAAATGGCCATGCAACCAAAGATCTCATATATTCATTCATTCGTCATGTGCCATACCGGTTGGCGTAGGTGATCATGTCCCTCCACAATCTTCTATCTACAGTGCATCGTATCAGTTCTGTTGTTGACTGTTTTCCATGCCATGACACCCAGTTATCCAGTATTTGCTCTCTTTGTCTTCCGCGATCTCTCTTTCCTTTTATTTTGCCAGTTGTAACCAAGTATTCCAACTTTCCTCTTCTCATGATGTGGCCGAAAAATGTTGATTGCTTCTTTCTGATGTTTTTTTTAAGAGCTCCCTTTTTGTGTTGGCCTCTTTGAGAACTTCCTCATTGGTCTTTTTAGCTGTCCAGAGAACTTTCAACATTCTTCTGAGAAATCCCATCTCTGTGGCCTCAAATCGTCTTTTCATTTGTTTGTCTACTGTCTCATATATAGTTAAGGAAATAAGATGGACATATATCGGACATTTGCTGTGAAGAGAAAACAAGAGAATCCCAAAAAAGATTATTCTATGGGAAACATGAAAAAAAAGGATGACTTAGAGAGATACTAAAAGAAGAAAGAAAAAGAACACTTATAAGAAAAGCATAGTTGGCAGGCATAGACTCATTAGATAAGATCGAACATCTCGCCCAGAATAACGATATATGGCGAAAACACAACAAGCCCTATGTGACGTCACGCGGCAGAGGAAGGATCAAGAATGAAGTCATCAGACAAAACACAGAAAAGAAAATAGAAACATAACACATCGAGTTTCTAGAAAACGAGATCTTCACGCGTGCATTTTGTCGTTACATTACCAATTACCATAACTAGCAACTCGTTTCAAGCTTGCTTTTGTTCACCCAATGACTACAGGAATACACCTTTTGGTCATCGACCATTAAAGTACTTTAAGTGGGCGTGTATGCGTTCTGTTGTAGCTTGCAGTAGAACTGTGATATTTGCGCCATTCGGCCCAACACATTCGACGACAGCACGGCACTTTTAGTACCGGTTTGCCTTCACTACTCATTTTGCTGAGACTAGTGAATCTGTTACAAGTGGCACCACTATGAGGTGGAGCAGTGTCTAGATGGTTCTAGTCAACCCACCCTAGATTTAGTCAGTAATGATTCGCTGGCAACTTCATCTCTGATACCATGTATCAAGAGAATGAGACATTCACGTGTTTTTCTGTTGCTACACGCCGATTATCTTGACAAACATAATCCATGTGTGTTATGTTGCTACATTACTCACGGCAACAACACACATTCTGTTTCAATAGAATGAGACCTTCACATGTGCTTTCTATTGCTACATGACTAAGACCACTACACACATTCTGTTTCAATAGAATGAGACCTTCACATGTGCTTTCTATTGCTACATGACTAAGACCACTACACACATTCTGCTTCAATAGAATGAGACCTTCACATGTGCTTTCTATTGCTACATGACTAAGACCACTACACACATTCTGTTTCAATAGAATGAGACCTTCACATGTGCTTTCTATTGCTACATGACTAAGACCACTACACACTTTCTGTTCTACATGACTATGACCACTACACACTTTATGTTGCTACATGGCTAAGACCACTACACACATTCTATTGCTACATGACTAAGACCACTACACACATTCTGATTCAATAGAATGAGACCTTCACATGTGCTTTCTATTGCTACATGACTAAGACCACTAAACACATTCTGTTTCAATAGAATGAGACCTTCATACGTGCTTTCTATTGCTACATGACTAAGACCACTAAACACATTCTGTTTCAATAGAATGAGACCTTCATACGTGCTTTCTATTGCTACATGACTAAGACCACTACCCACATTCTGTTTCAATAGAATGCGACCTTCACATGTGCTTTCTATTGCTACATGACTAACACCACTACATACTTTCTGTTTCAATAGAATGAGACCTTCACACGTGCTTTCTCTTGCTACATGACTAAGACCACAACACACTTTCTGTTTCAATAGAAAGAGACCTTCACACGTGCTTTCTGTTGCTACATGACTAAGACCACAACACACTTTCTATTGCTACATGACTAAGACCACAACACACTTTCTCTTGCTACATGACTAAGACCACAACACACTTTCTCTTGCTACATGACTAAGACCACTACACACTTTCTGTTGCTACATGACTAAGACCACTACACACTTTCTATTGCTACATGACTAAGACCACAACACACTTTCTGTTTCAATAGAATGAGACCTTCACACGTGCTTTCTGTTGCTACATGACTATGACCACTACACACTTTCTGTTGCTACATGACTAAGACCACAACACACTTTCTATTGCTACATGACTAAGACCACAACATACTTTCTGTTGCTACAAGACTAAGACCACAACACACTTTCTGTTGCTACATGACTAAGACCACAACACACTTTCTGTTGCTACATGACTAAGACCACAACACACTTTCTGTTGCTACATGACTAAGACCACAACACACTTTCTGTTGCTACATGACTAAGACCACAACACACTTTCTGTTGCTACATGACTAAGACCACAACACACTTTCTGTTGCTACAAGACTAAGACCACAACACACTTTCTGTTGCTACATGACTAAGACCACAACACACTTTCTGTTGCTACATGACTAAGACCACAACACACTTTCTGTTGCTACATGACTAAGACCACAACACACTTTCTGTTGCTACATGACTAAGACCACAACACACTTTCTGTTGCTACATGACTAAGACCACAACACACTTTCTGTTGCTACATGACTAAGACCACAACACACTTTCTGTTGCTACATGACTAAGACCACAACACACTTTCTGTTGCTACATGACTAAGACCACAACACACTTTCTGTTGCTACATGACTAAGACCACAACACACTTTCTGTTGCTACATGACTAAGACCACAACACACTTTCTGTTGCTACATGACTAAGACCACAACACACTTTCTGTTGCTACATGACTAAGACCACAACACACTTTCTGTTGCTACATGACTAAGACCACAACACACTTTCTGTTGCTACATGACTAAGACCACATAAATCATGGTTCAGATCTATGGACTAAGTGTTTCTTAGAACCATTTCCAATATGGTGGTTTTCACAGGCGTGGCCTTATACTTCTTCTTGCCTACCTCATTTACCTTTCAGCGTTGAGGGGAGATATAATTTGCGGTCCTTTGCTCTTCTATTCGCCCCTGCTGCTATGTTTCCTAGTGCTTCTAATTTTTCATCGATCCATCTTTTTCGTGGTAGATCTGTTGTTTCTTTATATATTTTATGGCATGGGTTATTCCTAGCCTTTTCCTCAGTTTTTCATTTCTGACCATACCTCTCAGTTTCCTGTCATTTGTCTGACACATTTAATCTCAGTAAAGGTTATTTTTCTTATTGTTCTTGCATCTAGGGTTCAGGACTAGCATTGGTGGCACAACGTTGGGATGAAGATTGTATTGTACAGTGCCCGTTTTGCCTCTAGAGTTATTTCCTTGTTGGACAATAGTGGTGTCAGCTGTCCACTGATTTGAGAAGCCTTATACAAATGTTATTAAATATATCCTAGAATACATATTCAGAGGTTGAACGGAGCATGTCTCACGAAAAAGAATAGCAAAGTTCCAAATCAAACAACAAATACATGATTCGAGTTATCATAATAAATTGTGTTTCAAGCCAACGAGACACGCGTTTTCTGTTTATTTAAAGACAATAGCATAATGCAAATCGCTTGGTTGTTGACTATAATAAACTAAGACAGTGTTGCTATCACGTGCCACACAGGAGCACAGCATTGGTTGAACGCGAGCATCAAGCCAGAACTACTGCTGCCTTCAGTTCTGAGCAGACTTCATATAGAGAGGAGTATCAAAACGGCAATGAAATCCACTGTTCACCCTGAACATGTTGCTGTGTAGTTCAGTGGCGCTTACATCTAACGGCCAGCGAAAGAAGCTGAAAACAATTGGCGACTTACAGCCGACTGTTTGAGTCTTGATCAAACGATCACGATCCCAACTCACCTCCTTGTGGTAACTCTCAATTGAAAACATAATAACCAGCCTGATAAGCAAGTAGCAACCGAAAATAGGAGACAACTAAACATGTAGTGAAGTTCAATTTACTGGGGTCCAAGGCGCAGGTGTAAAGAGGAAAGTGCCCCGTCACGCCAAGTGGCGTATAGAGAATAAGGTGTTAGTGACCCATCACGCCAAGTGGCGCATAGGGAATATGGTGTTAGTGACCCGTCACACCAAGTGTCGTATAAGAAATATGGTGTTAGTGACCCGTCACGCCAAGTGGCGCATAGGGAATATGGTGTTAGTGACCCGTCACACCAAGTGGCGTATAAGAAATATGGTGTTAGTGACCCGTCACGCCAAGTGGCGTATAGGGAATATGGTGTTAATGACCATTATTTTTACAAACCTTCGGCACATGATTTTTGGGGTAATGTGGTCGGTATTACGCCCGTGTCGCTTTACTTTCCCAGAAAAAAAATCCCACACCCATTTAAGGCTTGGTGAACCCGCAAGCCGTCGATCAGGATCGAACCCAACCTAGTCTTTTGTAGTCCAGTTCACTAACCACTGAGCTATCGCTGCTCCCTAAGAGTACATGTTGTAAACCACAACACAACAAAGACAACATTTTTTTTTTAAGATGGGCGAGTAAAGGCGATTACAGGAAAAGGAAAAAAAGGGAAGATCCTTGAGGTTAGAATTGTATATTGCGTTATGGGATTACATTTACCATTTACGTAAGTAGCTTATGTTTGTGTATGAGGTGTTAATATCTGGCTTTACCCGCAAGAAGGTGACAGTAATTTCTTATTAAATGTAACAAGTTTGCTGCTGTCCGAATTGCCGTCTACATGGCTTTAAAAAAAAAAAAGGAGGGTGGGGGATGGAAAGACGTTGTGACAAGCCCAAGAGACTAAAAGTACATCAGTGAGCTTTTGATGTGATTCATGTGGGTGCTTGCTTCCAACCATGGCTACAGTAGCAGCCACCTTGTCGTTCGGTCACGGTTCATTAACCGCTATTTGCAGTTGACCTCTACCTCTAAAGCTCATTCTAATTTCTACAATCGAGCGAAACCCCGGCTGGTTGATGCACAGACGCATTCAGAAAGTTTGGCTATGTCAATAGAAACTTGTTCAAGGATGTGAATCCCCCATTCAATCAATCTTCGAACCGTTTTATCAATGCCAACTCTTCGGCACACAGTTCATGGAGTTTTATTTTAACATAAGAAAACAAGATAACGATTTTGTACCGTATGTGTGTATATTTATCTACCTTCGTGTTATACACAAAAATACGATGAAACATCATAATGCTTAAAAAAATAACACATCATTGCATTTTTACATATATACACACACATACATTGTTTGTAAGAGCGTATATATATAAAATAAAATTGTTAACGTCTTTTTAACTGTTTTGTTTTTTCCTTAAGAAGGTATTTTTTGGTACGCTGTACAGACTTTACATACCACAGAGCGTACGGTAGTCTACCCTTATCAGTCTGGTATGTATGATTTCAGTATGGAGCCTTGCTTGACCCGATGAAGGTGCCAGCCCCACTACATTCTCTATTTGTTTTTTTTTTTTTTTTTTTTGGGGGGGGCAATGAAATAGTTGCTTAAATTTTTATTATTTCTTCCAAAAAATATAATTTCAACACGAAAATCGGTAATCATATTACCAACAATAATATTAATGGCATATTTAACAATAGCGGTTGTAAGACACCGTGACTACCTCCTATCAGTGAAGGTAACATTAATACATGACTTAATTTTTTGCTACATGTACAATTATTTTGTAAACCATGAAACACAATATAATAACATATTATTTTTAATAAATGAAAACACACACATATTATAATAATATAATAAATATGTTTTAATTATAAATAACAAAATAATATACAATAATTTACAACAGTCATGCACGCATTAACACTTGCTCCATGAAATCGGCGAGCAAGGAGTAACTTTTGATTGAATTTACAGAGTTCTTCTTACAGTTATGTGAACATAGGACTAAGAGTTAATGCTTTGTCGCAAACTGAGGGAGCAACTATATAGCAACACACACACAGGCCGCTGCATACATTTAGTTGTACGAGCTGGCAAAGGCTTTTATCTTTCGGGAGACTAAACGTCTGGGCAAGAAATCACGTAATTCCAGCCCCCGAGAGTGACTTAGATTACTAACACTAAAGTAGGCGTTTTATAGATAACATTTCGGCATCATAGTGGCCACGCTGAGCCGGCCAAGAAAATTCTCCATAACTATAGTCCTGGGAGTAGTGTATGATAAATGATGTCTCCGAGCGCAGGGTATCAAAAAGCTTACACAGTAATTACTATTGCTTCTCGAATATTACTAATGCCGCGCCACTCCTACTGCTTCTTAGAGGCGTACAAGTTGGGTGAACGGCGGCTGGAATATTATCTCGTGATACTGTCGGTGTATTAGAAGAAGAAAGAATAGACACGAAAGCACTCCGTCGTGTCTTTAGTGTACCATATATAGACTATCATTGACTATGATATTAGCGACATATATTTTAACCACTGAACCATGAATGTGGTCGGTCTTACGCCAGGTCGTCTTCATTTCTCCACATAAAACCAATATAGGGTTTTAACATGACATATGATGAAATGAACCAGCCTCAGTAAACCAACCAACTTATGCACAACGATTTTACTAGTAACATGACTATACAGAAATACTTGTTGTATTCGTTATTTTCTATTGTTTGTAAACATCAGACGAATGCTTGTGATGAACTTGATGGATGAAACGTAGGGTGTGCGACAGCTAGAATAAAGACAATGGTCAAATCCCTAACTACAAGTACATCTCGTTTGCCACAACTATTAATACTACTCTATTCAGCCAGGCTGGCGAAGAATCAAGGATGGGGAAAGTTTCTTGTTCTCTCTCTCTCACAGCCGACGATGCTACTTCGGTGGAATAAAAGTGGTCATCAATGATCTTTTCTAGAAGTCGTCAACGGTAGCGCTGCAAACATCATCCGAATCGATGGACATATGGCGCGGTGGGAGCTGGACCACTGAGGACAGGAAGACGATCTCGACAGCTTCTAGGTTCACTCAGCATTAAATGAGGATCTGATTTTTTTTTTATGGGAGCGAAAGATGGCACTGTCGTAATGACGAACTATTATCATGAATGAGGGACCACATTATCATGGTAGATGGCACTGTCGTAATGACGAACTATTATCATGAATGAGGGACCACATTATCATGGTAGATGGCACTGTCGTAATGACGAACTATTATCATGAATGAGGGACCACATTATCATGGTAGATGGCACTGTCGTAATGACAGTGACTAACACTATACACTCCCCAGACGACATTACTAACACTATACACTCCCCAGACGACATTACTAACAATATATACTCCCCAGACAACATTACTAACACTATACACTCCCCAGACGACATTACTAACACTATACACTCCCCAGACGACATTACTAACACTATATACTCCCCAGACGACATTACTAACACTATATACTCCCCAGACGACATTACTAACAATATATACTCCCCAGACAACATTACTAACACTATACACTCCCCAGACGACATTACTAACACTATACACTCCCCAGACGACATTACTAACACTATATACTCCCCAGACGACATTACTAACACTATACACTCCCCAGACGACATTACTAACACTATACACTCCCCAGACATTACTAACACTATACACTCCCCAGACGACATTACTAACACTATATACTCCCCAGACGACATTACTAACACTATACACTCCCCAGACGACATTACTAACACTATACACCCCCAGACGACATTCCATCTTAATGTAAAAGTATGGGCACTAACATGATATTTTCCAAAAATCAATGGCACATTGGTTACCCGCACCCCCCCCCCCCATTTCCCCGACCCACTGCTGCTATAACAATTAAGGGTGCATCGTGACGTACATTGCCTGGGGAATATCACCATACTAGGTCACTGCATGTAGAGGACTTGAAAGAGGGGGAGGATACAAAGTGTTATTCCTCAATATTATTACCTTTAAAATTCAATGAGCAGCTACCGATTTTATTTTTCACTTTGGTCTACTGGAGAGCAAAAAGTTGTATGTCATTTGTATTGCCGTGAGGTATTAAAGGAACTTAACAAACTATAATCACAGGAAATGTCCTGCTGTGAACTCTGTAAGGAAAGCAAACTAGGCAGACTAAAGACAATCTGGTAGAAAACAGTGTGACTTAGACCTAAGGCAATCTGCAAGGGGATGATCACAGGCCTGGCAAAATGGAGAAATAGTGTTCTGATTACAAGTTATGTGGATGAAAGAACCAACATGTTCTGGCCATACATCTACTCATAGCCACCTGTAGTGCTTTTGATTTACAATAGAAACCATCAAGTTTAAACTTTTAATGTACTCTAAATCTAATTTGATAATATTTTAACTTTTCATGCAGTAACCATTAATTTGACCTAATATAAACTTAACCCCTGGGTTAGAATATTATTAAAAACAGCCAAAAATAGCCCAGTATATGGGTCCAGCAAACATGTATTACATGAAGCTATTTGAATCACCACTGCCATATTAAATATAATAATTAGGAACACTCTCTGAATAGATGTTGACTGTGTACGTGGCCCAATGGAGTGGAAGTTGATATTTTAGCCACTATCATTATCACCATATGTCAGATCAGATGATGCTGATGATCAATGCTATCCACAGCCATATATGTCTTTTGGACATTTCTGTATTTCACTTGGCCTTTTGCTATTTCAATCATCATTCAATTGTTATTCTATCCATGATTTTCTTTTTGTTATTTGTAATCCCCAAGCGAGGAGGCAAAGGGAAAGACCAAAATTATACTCGATAAGACATGTTTAAGGAGAGATTAGGATATAAAGCTATCTTTAGAGAGTGGCACCAAACAGAACTGCTTGGAAAGTATTTAAGATTTGTGCTCCACAGGGAAATGAAAGAACATAACAGAAAAGAATTTTTATTTCATCCACCTTATATCTTACCTGTTGCTAGATTCTAAAACTCTCAATGCCCTTCCCCACCCCATTACAAACATACACATTCAATAGATTACGCCTGCTTTATTTTGTGTGTGCGCTCTTCACTCCAATTTTCTCGAGATATTTCTTCAATTTATGTATTGGCCCTCCAGGATACTTAGACCAATCACCTCAAAAACTGAATTTCTATTACACAAACAATTTTATTGGAATGTTTGTTCATTCTTTATGATACACATCAATTAACACCAATAGCAGCATATGCATCAACACAATCTCCTGTTTAAACACTTTCAGACATAATCTCTATACAAAATATAAAGCTTTATTTTCTTTCATTTTAAATTAATAAACACAGATTGTTTAAGTAAAGAGAGATGACCTGATGTATTGCTGACAACATTATTTTAAACAGTGTTGCTGGTCCAAAACAATATTGGCACCATCATTTTCTACGCACCACACTTGATGTCCACTTGGATTATTTATTTTTATTACTACCAGCTTATACATATTTATATAATTTTTTTTTGTTCGCCAGCTCTGACAAAGTCCCTAAAGACTAGAAATTGAATTTTGCGTGTTAATCAATTTTTCCTTGGTAGCCATGTGCACAGGGTCCCTCGCTGCACAAGCAGATAACTCCCATCTTCTGAGGTACTCATATTTTTTCCGTTCATGAGTAATTGACGTTTTCAAGCTGGGCCTCGGTGTTGAAACCAGGGGTGAGTACCACAGAGAGAAATCATAAATAAAAATCCCAACTGGTGTAGCTGGGATTTCAACCCACAACCTGTCTGTCTCAACGGCTGGCGTCTTGCCTCGAGACCAACCAGCCCCCCCCCCCAAACCAGCTAATATAATAACTAGTACTGATTTCTTTCAGATGACATTATTCCTGGAATTATGTAATTTTCTACTGACACCACAAAGAAAACAAAACAATTTCAATGAATGAAAAAAAAAGTTATACAATACACAAAACAGAGAAATATCAATTCAAAGTACAAGGTAACATTATTGATAATACTCTTTATTAATACTACAACTTTTAAACATGAGGGTGATGAGAAGAGTACAGTTTTTTTTCTGTTGCTGTGATTGCTACAGTAAAAACAAGATAGGTAGTTGTCAGGAAACAAATCATAATTTAGAGTAAAGTAGCATAAGTAACCTATTGGAGGAAGAATTATGAAAATTATAGATAAAACATCTCACTGGAACAAATAAACGATGATGATAATAAACTAATAACATACATTAATCTAAATGTAAATTGATTTATTTTATAATTAAGAAGTAAGCAATATATCCATAAATAGACAAGTACAATGTCTTTCAATAAGCATTTCACTGAAAAATTATTTTACTTTGATTATACTATTGCACCATACAATACTATTACATTATATAGCAAGTCCCAGTATAGTGCACTATGCTTAACACCTGGTGATCCAGTGTTTCTGTCTCAAAATTACATGCTCATATTTAGGACTGCTTATTTAGTCCATTGGGTTTCCTGAACTTGTGTGCAAGGCAAGCATTCTTAGAAAGAAATGTTACCAGAATAATAAGACTGCTTTATATGGCTTACTTAATATCAAGGTTTCCTGCTCCTAAAGGGGCTGCTCACCTGGATTATCATGCAAATTATTTATGAATTATTGGCTTGGTTTTATTACTGTCTTTGATTTCTAGGAATACAAAAAAAAAGTTAAATTACTTTATTTTTCTGCTTTGTTTCCATCTTCAAAACTACAAAACTATAAAGGAGTTTAAAAGAAAGAAAAAAAGGGGAGTGACAGATAAATACATGATATGTATTTATCTTAGTAACTTAGTTACATTACATTAGCCAAAACTTACTGGAATTTATAGCCTGACTTTGAATTAAATTAGTTCTGAATGAGAAGCTCTACATTAGTGACAATTGTCATATTTTTTTCAAACTCTAATACACACTTCTACATTATTAACAATTACTGAACTACAAAATTTGTTGACATTAATTAAAAGTGCTTCAAAAACTTCTGAAGGTAAAATGAATCGTAGAGTACTGAGAAAACAACCGCATTTCAATGAGAATATTAATGTTATTAAAATATTGCAAAAAAAAAAAAAAATTTATTTGACTTTAACTCGGAAAAAAAAGTTAATAAATAATTCCGCTAGTTTATTATACAAAAACCAGGCTGAGGATATCGTCTCTTAAAATTATGTAAAACAATAAACATAAATCAACACAGACAAGAACAATATAACCTTTGTTGTGGATGTGACACAGTTTAAAATATTTAAGTAATTTTACTATTAATTGGCAAAACGGTGTCATTCTTCTCACATCCTGCGCTTCACACTAAAGAGGGGAGGGTAGGATGAGCAAAAGGGGCGGGGATACGGACTCATATGAACTGTATAACAACAAATAAAATAAAGTTGACTAAACAACGCAAAATCTTTCAACTTCATATTACATACAAATAAAAATATATTTGAAACTAATAAACTTCACCCCGACTGTTACAGATACACAAAAGCAGAGCGCACAAAGACTAGAACAGCGCCAATGGGAATCGCCATATTGATTATATTTTGGTAGTTATCAATATAATCGAGGGTATTTAAACAGTGGTAAAAATACATCGGCTCACTCCAGAAAGAAATTAAGCACTGAAAGTGAACAGATATGTGCTAAAAGTGAAATTCATATACTTTTAAAAAGTTTTCACTTACCTGTAAGTCCTGTAAATCGAAGTTTTTCCAATACTGACACATCAACTGCACATTTGCAGCCATCTTGAACGGGATAACAGCCTCGATCGATTGGTCACATGACTTCCCATCTATCGAATGTAGTCTCCGAGGGATTTCTTACATTTCTCTTTTGTTCTAAAAGCCAAGTTATAAGATTACTAAGCTGATAGTTTAATTAAAATATAAGTGGTATATAGATATTAATGACCAAACACTTTTAACTGAAAAATTGTTAATACAGCCTGACAATTATTCATGTAAAATATTTATTTGGAGAGTCCAAAGAAAATGGCGGCAGCAATCAGTTGGAGAGAGAAGCTAAACTCCCATGCTTTAGTGAAACGGTTACAGAGAAATAACACCAAAGGTTCCCATCATAAACATCATACAGATGCTAAAAGTCTAATCTGTGTTTATGGTAGTGATCTATTTGCTTGGGACGTTGCTGAGGGTCACATTCTTCATTGCAACCTGAAATCTCTGGTCCATGATGATGAGGGACAAAACTTCAAAAATGATTCAAACAGTTCACAACATAATTTGGCAAATGAAGATGCCCAAGAAGACACGTCTATTAAATATCAGGTATGTAGACTCAACTGTACATTATTTAGTTGCTAAACATTAGTTATTTGTGTAGTTCTCAGTATTTCTAATTATTATTTATTATAAATAATATAATTCAATCGGTTATCGCAGCACTAATTTATTATACTACTCACAATTATTTGGTTTGAATTTAAATGTTATCACTCACTGAAAAACTGATTCAAAGTTGTTGATTTGTGAGTGATTTGATTTTATTTTTCAAGGAGTATGACAATGACAGTACTGAGTGTGGTGAGTGTAAAAACTGTAAGAAGAGTGTAACAGTAAATAAGCTAATAGTATTATATATGAAATTATTTAATAATATTAATAATAATTATATTGTGACACTGATTGATTGTTGGTCATAAAAATAAATAATTTATGGACTTAGTCTTATATAATAGTCTATGTGATTTTCAAATAATCGAATAATATTATATATATTATTTTTAAAACAATTGCTTTTTTGCTTTGTAATTTGTAGGTAAACTATATAATTTATTAGTTGCCTCAGCAGTCAATATATATGATATTAATTATTATTTACATATAATTATGCTTGGCTTAGAGTAGATTGTGTTTCAGTCAGTGACTAAAAGTCAGTTTCACTTTCACTTTCAACATTTTGCAATGTGGAGTAGTAGTAGTAGTAATATATATTATAATGAATAAGTAAAGTTCATGTTTACTTACTAATAAATTTACCTCATTTATAATAAGATAATTCACAATAATTGGAAAAAGAGGGAACAGTATTGAGTATATACTTACACACATGCTTTATTTTTTTTTATCTAACACATAGAGTATACTAGTAAGAGTATGATAGTAGTAGCATATATCATATTCACATATTGTATAATAATTTTTAGATAATTGGGAAAAGGAATTTGATTTATATTTTCACCAATGGCAAAATGCTGCTGACATCTAGAAATAACAATGGGGGATACTGATAATGACCCAAACTTTACAGAATTAGAATGAGACCTATAATTGCCAACATGCCACGCAAATATGAAGTCAGAGTAATCCATTATGAATTATTTTACAAATAACAATTAGCAGCTAAGTATTTCTTCTAGCGGCCTTGAAAGTTTTGTTAATGTAGCATAAAAAAATCTTTTAATCTTTTGTCATCCACAATCAATTCAATCATGATCATATTTCATGTTGTGTTGTATTGTTGATCAGAAGTATTCAACATAAGTTTTTTTTCCGTCTAAATTCAGATCTAAATCACTCACATCACAGCACCGTTGTTGGTATTAATACTTGGATACTATAAATACTATCATTATTTGAAACATTTAACACATGTAATTTACTGGCTTCATCACACATCACAAATTGAATTCTAGCTTTAGGATCACTACAGCTTAAAGCCATTACAATCAGCTCAGTTTTGTCAGTGATAAACAATGCTAATCCAAATAAATAAAATAAATACAATTTCTTTGTAAATACCTTTTGTTGTAGAAGAAAGAAGGAACTCTCCAGTGTCGAATGTTTACATGAAACTATTTAAAATAGCTATTTAAAAGTTGATGTGTGATTTACTTGAATCAAATTAGGAATGACTCAGAATTTGGTGGATCATATTTAACTTAAATTTGCATGACACAGGGTGTGGCGATTCATATAGAAAGAGTTAAGTTATTAAATACTTCTTCATTGGTAGTTTATACCAACAATCGGATGAACAGTTTGTCTTCAAAAACAATCTCTCATTCTCATATCTAACATATGGTAAAATTACTTTGTTTCTTATATATCTGTATCTGTTGAAAAATGGCGGTATTCTTTCTAACAATTGTTCTTTGTACTGGCAAATCATAAATTTGCTTTATAACTCATGTCATTTAACAAGGGTATTAAGGAAAAAAGATTCACAACTGTCTTGCTAATCAATAAAGAAGTCATGTTTTTCACAAAACATATTGTTAAGTTCTTCAGTTTTTATGAATGGTTTAGGTTTTTGCTATTAGTTGAGAGACTTTAAGAGAAGCCCACATGGCATTTTTCATTATTACAGTCGGTTTGTTTTTTACTATTTTCTTATTTTCATGATTTTCTTGTTTTTGAACAAATTGATGCTCTATATGGCATGTTGTTTATGTTTATTATCGAGATGTCTTTGCAGTCTTGATGGTTTCATGGCCACATTTGACAATGTATCGTAACAAACATACACTGTGGTAGTTGTTTGTCTTTGGTACCTTTGTATAAACGTGGAAAGCAGGATAACAATTGAAATGGACACCCAGATTGAGGCCATGCGTGGGCTTAAAAATTTAATTTGTGAGTGGCTCCGGACAGCGTAGATATACAAACACAAAGTCGACAAATAATTATTGCGGGGGCGAATAGACAAAAGCAAAAACTGGAAGTGGTGGCAATATAAACAGGAAATCTTACTCTCAGATGGGCAGAGAGAGAGATACGCTGAGAGAACACGCACTGAGAGAAAGACGACTTACACGCCGAGAAGTAATTAGTCAAGAGTGAGAACATTAGCAATGAAGTTTGAGTGATCAAAATATTCACAACAGAGACCAATGCAGAGCAAATAGAAAGACTGCCAACTAGTTTAGCTATACAAGATGTTTGAAGAAGATTAATATTATATCCAAGTGAATAGATTAACTAATCTAGCCACATGGGGCTTGTGTATTGATAGTAAAAAGCAAGTCTGTGATGTTTTAAATTATTCTAGAAGTGTGTGATTCAGTGGTCATCCAAATTGCCAAGTAATGTTGATATTGACTGTAGCCTAGAAGGAATGTATAGTTTAAATAAATCATGAAATGTGTTAATGTAAAAATGTATAGTTTAAATAAATCATGAAATGTGTTAATGTAACTTGTGACTCATCATCACTAAGTGCCTTCTCCGCAACGAAGGTTGGCTACCATGGAGCCCCATTCTGCTCTGTCTCTTGCTTTGATGGTGCAGGTTGTCATAGGCTGATTTGTCCATCTTTTGATGTTACTCGTCCATGTTAGTCTTGGTCTGCCTCTTTTACCTTGTATTTCCCCACTAGAATTACTTTTAGTAGGCTGTTGTGTCTTTTAACATGGCCCAAAAATCGCATTTGTCTTGTTTGAATTGTGCTTAGTAGTTCTCTTTTCATTTTTAATTGTTTTAAGACTTGATCATTTGTTTTCTTTTCCTTCCATCCAATTCTACCTATTCTTCTATATATCCACATTTCAAAGGCATCAGTTCTCTGTTCTGTTTTCTTGTCTAATGTAACATTTTGCTATTCTTAGTTTTAGCTCTGGTATTTGTTTTGATGTTAGTATGTTCTTCATGACATTAAAATTACTTTTTGCCATTCCTATTCTTTTTTTTTATTTCAGTTGGTACATTTTCCATCACTGGTTATAGTATGTCCAAGGTAGTTGTAGTTCTGAACTGTCTACAGGGTCTATTCCTATTTTGATATCCACTTGTGGGTTTTGAGTATCTTCTTTGTTTATGATCATAGTTTGTCTTTTTGATATTCATATCTAGTCCATATTTTTTGCTTGTCATGTTTATTTCATTAAGTAATTGTTGTAGATCTTTAGGATTTTCTGCTAGTAGTACAGTATTGTCAGCATATCCTAGGTTATTGATTATCTTTCCATTAATGTTTAGACCTGGCATCTCTGAGATGTTTTGAAAGATTAGCTCAGTGTATAGATTGAACAAGCTTGGTGATAGGATGCATCCCTGTCTTATTCCTCTTTTTATATCAATGGGTGTAGAGTACTCTTTGTTATATTTTATTATTGCTGTTTGCTCCCAGTATAGATTACATATTAGTCGTATGTCCATGTCATCTAGATGTATCTCTTTTAGGCATTCTATAAGTTGTTTGTCGTGTATTCTATCAAAAGCTTTGGTGTAGTCTATGAAGCAGCATATATTGGTTTGTTTACTTCTGTGTATTTTTCGATTAATGTTCTCATGCAGAATATGGCTTCTTTTGTCCCGCTATTTTTTATAACTTGTGACTACCAAACTGTAAATAGTATATAAATAAATATGTGTTGGTGTTATTTTACACCTCAAGCTTTTGTTGATTCTAAGGTTGAGAGGATAAGTGAGTTGACGAATGTGTTAAAGAAAGAATTAGATGGCCAAATAATAACAGAATGAGTGTGAACAAAGACAATATAAAGAAATTATAATAATTGATCAGGTTCAAGATGGAATCTGAAAAGTACTGTAATACAAAATTTTTTCATTGAACATTTACAAAAAGACAAGAAAGTGTCTTTTTACAATGGTGCAAAATAATATTTCTTTACAATGTTACAAGTTGACCAGCCAACATCACAAGAACTTTGATTAGTGTCACTACAAAACTTCAATGCGAAGGTACAATTTAGCACAACTTAAATATGTGAAAAGATTACTAAACGATTATTACAGTGGTTTCTGGGAAAGCAACAGCCGTCGTCTGCAACTGGTTGAGGGACAAGACGGAAAACTGAATATTGACAGTAATCAATTTAAGTCACATCATCATGTGCCATATTGGTTGGCATAAGGCGATCATGTCCTTCCACAATCTTCTATCCACACGCATCGTATTAATTCTGTTATTGACTTGTTTACCATGTCATGGCACCAAGCAATATAGCATTTTCTCTCCTTGTCGTCTGCGACATCTCTTTCCCTGTATTTTTCTTTCCAGTTGTAACTAAGTATTCCAACTTTCCTCTTCTCATGCTGTGCCAGAAAAATGTTGATTGTTTCTTTCTGGTGTTTTAGGAGCTCCATTTTTGTGTTGGCCACTTTGATAATTTCCTCATTGGTCTTTTTAGCTATCCAGGGAACTTTCAACATTCTTCTGAGTAATCCCATCTCTGTGGCCTCTAATTGTCTTTTCATTTGTTTGTTTACTGTCCATGATTCGCTTCTGATAGGTCAGAATTGGCTCTATATAGCACTGATGAGCTCTCTTTCTCACTTCTATTGACATAGATTTGTTGCATAAGACATTTTTCATTTTCTGAAATGTTTTTTTTCGCCTGAGCTATTCTGCATTTTTATTTCTGTGGTGCATCTTCCATGTGATGTTATTATTGTGCCTAAGTATTTCACGCATTGCACTTGTTTCAGATTTGTCCTGTTTATTTATTTTTACACTGCATGCTGGTGATGATTGTTTCTTCGATATGACCATTACTTCTGTTTTCTTACTATTCAGACTGATTAATTCACAAGGACTCTGAAAGTTGAATAATATTTAGTCAATAAGTATTCAATTTAATTCACAAGGACTACTAGTCTAGCATTCATAATTCTGTAATTAAATAAAATGCAAGTCATAAGATTATGTCAGACTGCAGAATTACATATTGAGAACTAGACTATTTACTATTCCTAAAGCTGACAAGACTGGCATCAATAAAAATTATATTTCATACATGGCGTGTGTGTCAGAGGAGAAAGAATGTGAAGCCAATTAAGAACAATATATTAAACTTAAAAGAAAAGAAATTTTTTTTTAGACATGGACATAAAAATTCATACAAGGAGGGGAGAATTGTTACGAAAAAGTGTAAGATAATAGTAGCATTATTAACCACAAAGACTAGCAGTCCAGCCTGAAGTGATGACAAGACAGCTAACATCCATGAAGACACAGGAGGCACAGACTACAAGATAAGTTAATGTTGTGTTAATTAATAGATAAATGTAATTACAAAAAAATATATATATTAATGTATGTATAATGTATGTCTTGGCCCTATGGGCCGGCTACTGCTTGAAAGGTCAATAGATAGATAGATGTATAAAATGTTTTAAGGAATTTTATATTTTAGAGTGTTAAAATAAATGAAAGCAGGTTTATAAGAGAAGCAAAGATGGAAGGAACAATACAAGAAGCCTACATGTGGAAAACAATGCAAGAAATGGGGGAAACCATAGAGAAGCTAGGTAATGCAATACAAGTTTAAAATACAACTATTTACCGGTAAATCAAACCAGTTCAGTGCTTGGATAAAAAGCATAGTTCATTGTGGTAGTAGTAAATGTGTTTTACAACAAGAATTAAAAGAAATAGCAGTGATCACTAGCCAAGGGAATGCTCCAAACTGCAATAGAAGAATAATAGATGAAGAAACAAAAGAATCATGGCAAGAATTTAAGTCCTACTTATCAAAAAGATATGCTAAGTACAAAGATTCACATCATGCAATAGCAACATTAAATAAAACCCAACAACACAGACAGGAGAATGAAATTAGCATAACAAGGATATGGACGTGGAATAAGCAATGAGTTTGTGAACAAACAACTGATAACCACATTTATTGTTGGACTAAAGAATAGAGGGCTAAGATTACAACTAACAAGAAAAGAACTTGCAACACTAACATAAGTCAAGAATGCAGTAGTAGAAGATGAAAGTCTTAGCAGAAGATTTGAAGAGGATAACCACTGTTACAGAAAATAATTACCTAGAGAGAACAGTCAAGATATTTCAATGGAAGTCGACCATATGAGACAAAAATGGAAGAGCCAGGTTCACAAAGAAAATGTAAATAATGTACAAGAGAGCAGGAGATGCTATATATGCAACAAAATAGGACACATTGCAAGATAATGTTAACTAAAAAGACAGCCACAAGTATACAGAAGAGTATATCAACAACAGGGAAATGCCAGGTTTGTTCAGACAGGCAACTTTGAACAAAAAAAAGAATAGTAGAACCTGACCAGTTTAGGACATGCGGAAGGAAAGATCCATGCTCATGCATTGTCAAGGTAGAGAATAAAAGATTTAGAGCAATAATAGGCACAGGAGCATGTGTCAGTGTCATCAAAGAGACTGTGTATAAGTCAATAAGAAAAGATGCACATTATATGAAACAGATAACCAGCTAGAATCCATAAATGGACAATTATTAAACACCATATGAAAAAGAGTATTAACAATTAAAATGGACAAAAGTGTCACAAAACAAGTGTTAATGGTGGTACAAAGGATGAACAGGTCAATGGTTGGAAGAGATTGGATCAATAAAAACAAAGTTTTGGTGAATTTTAAAAATAAAAAGTTACAAATCAGAGCCATGTGTGTCAATTTGGAAGATGATATACATATAGCTTGAGCAAAGGAAGATGTAATTCTTGAACCACAAAGAGTATACATAACTTCAGTAAAAGTAAAGAAAAATGATTACATACTACCTTGTCAAACAGTATGGACGACAAGAGTCATACCAGAAGAACCAAATGTAAAAGCAATAGATGAAATGCTAAAAGTATACAGGAATCAATATGTTTCCAGTTCTGCTCATAAACCAATCAGGAAGAACAATAAAGATAAGAAAAGGTAAGGTGATAGCACAAGTGAAACAACCAGAACAAATAAATGCATTAAAGATGAATGCACAATATAGATCACGAAATAGTAGATAACCAACTTGGGGGTATCAGAGATATCAAGAAGAAAGTGATAAGAGATACAGAGATAAAGACAATTATATAATGATTGGTGAAACAGAAAATTTAACCAAAATGGTTACAAGATTGAAGAAAGGTCAAACTCCAGGAGAAAGAGACAACAAGGAAATAGAAAGAACATAAGATTGGCAGCAGAAAGAAATAATAAATTGTTATAATAAATACAAAGGAAGAAAATAGGAACACCATACAAAATCTGGTAATAGAAAACCATGACATATTTGTATTATCAGATTTTGAACTAGGAAGAACCCAAACAGTTCAGTTAGAAATAGACATAGGTAATGCGGAATAAAAAAAGTGTACAATCATATAGAACTCCCTTGAGGAATAGAGAGATAGTAGAGAAAGCAGTGGAAGACACGTAAACAGGAATAATATCAAGAATGGTCTCACCATGGTCATTACTTGTGGTGATTGTGACTAAAAAAGATGGATCACAAAGATTTTGTTGTGACTATCAGGCACTAAACAAAATTACCAAAGATATTAGCTACCAAATGCCAAGGTTGGATGACATCTTAGCATTATTTCAAGGAGTGGATCACTTCAGTACGATTGACTGCAAGGCCGGATATAATTGAAGTCAAAGACACCACAATTGGACAATTGAAGTCAAGGACACCAAAAGACCCAAATTAGCATTCGGCACACACATAGGCAGCTTCACATGGAACATGATGCCATTTAGTTTGAAAACCTTCCCAGCAATGTACATGGTCCTAATGAATGAAGTCTTAAAAGGGTTGGGTGCATATGCCCAAGCTTACATAGACAATGTTATTATTTTTACAAAAGAAACCAAAGAAAAACACCTACAACATATGTTAAAAGTGTTTAGCAGATTAAGACAACATAATATCAAATTAAAGCTAAACAAATGACAGTTTTTACAACAGGAAGTGAAATATTTGGGTTTAACAGTGAATAATAAAGGCATTCTATCAGACAATGACAAAGTGCCATAAGAGAAATGACACTGCCCACTAAATTAAGAGAAGTTAGTAGCTTTTTGGGTATGTTGGCTACTGTCAAAGGTTTATACCAGGCTTCGCATCTATTGCCGAGTCATTGATAGCATTAACAAGAAAATTCAATAATTATAGATGTCTAATCATGCCTATGTTAGTCCATCTTGATAAAGATGAAAAGATCATCTTGTACACAGATGCATCAGGCTTAGCAACAGGTGCATGTTGGATACATCAAGAGAAGAGACTGCTAAAATATCTGGAAAAGTCACCTTTTGAGAAAGTCCCATTTACTTTCTCTCCCATAAATGCAGTATAATGCAGATCAAATGGCCAACAATAAAAAAGGAGACATACACCATGCGCTAAAACTGCAGTTTTATTTACATGGAAATAAGGTGATAATAAAAACAGATCACAAACCTTTAAAGGTTAAACTAGAGGCACCGATAAAGAACAGACAAAAATAGAGTTATAGTCCCTTACATTACAAAATAGCAATGCAGAAATAGAGTATCTACAAGGCTCAAAAAACATATGAGCAGATTGCCTTTCAAGTTTGCCAAAGAATACGGTGGTAAAAGAAGAGAGCAAAACAGATTCCTATACAGATATAGATGACATATATGTTTTAAAAAAAAAAAAGGACAAGGGGTAGGTTCGATCCCAACCGACAGCTTCCGGGTTCACCCAACCTTAAATGGGTACCAGATTTTTTTGTGGGAAAGTAAAGCGGCACGGGCGTAATACCGACCACATTACCCCAAAAATCATGTGCCGAAGGTCTGTAAAATTTATGGTCACTAACACCATATTCCCTACACGCCGCCACTTGGCGTAACGGGGATACTTTACTACTACTTTTTTTACTATATGTAAAATATTTCTTTTTCAAATTAACATCATAAATACAAACAGGGTATGGCAAAATAGAATAACAGATGAAAATACTCAAATTAGTCAAGTGGATAATGGCAAAGAGGTTAGGATAGAAGGAATAACAAAATAGGAACAGGAAAATGATAGGGAACTGAAAGAAATCATAGAATATATAATGAACAACAGAAAGTAAAGAAATGGGAAAATTTCCACATTGATCAGACTGACTGAGTATTAACATTTATAGGATCAAAAGAAGAGGCACACCAGAAAGTGTGTGTACCAAAATAACTACCACAACAAGCATTTATAGCCTTTCATGAACGAAATGGACATATGGGTAGATATAAAATGTTGGATGCTATTAGACTAAAATACTTCTAGACCCAGTTGTATAAGGAGGTGGATGAACATATAAGAAAGCGCAGAACATGTAAAACAAGAAACTTAGATAAAAAGCAGGTCCAATGCAAAACATGGACAAACAGTACTTTGCGATACAAAAGACCAGTGTGAACATAACTGGTCCATACCCCACCAATATATCTGGCAATAATTACATCTTATATATAACCAGTTGCTACAGCAGATGGCCAGAAAGTGTACCTATTCTGAACAAGTCAACAGACACCATCATTGATATCATGTTAATTGAGTTTATTCCAATGTACATCTGCTCACAAGTGATATTTACTGACAATGGTGGTGAGTTCACCAGCGATAAATTTGAAAATACACCAAAACAACTAAATATCCAGCACATAACTTCAGTATATCATCAGCAATCGAATGGAATAAACGAGAGGCAATACCGTACATTAAATGATATAATATCCATATTGACAAGACACAGTGGGATGTCAAGCTAAATCAAGCATTATCAGCCATTAGAGTGAACAAAAAAGAAAGTACACAATTTTCACCATATTTCTTCATGTACGGGAGACACCCTATGTTACTGTTAGACATTTTACTCAAGCTGAAAAGAAAATATGTAGGAGAAGAGATGCATAAAATCATCCAACAAATGCATAACACGCAAAGAATAGTGTGAAAGAACATAACAAAGCAGAAAAGAGAAATATGCAAATGAAGTGTGAATAATTTATTTACTATAAAGTTGGAGATAAAATATTTTATAAAAACCATAACTGTAAGTCAAAGATATGCCCTAAATGGAAAGAAGGGTATACTTTCATACTAAGAAAAACAGGTGTCATGAACTACATAATTAAAACATTTACGGTAGTAAAGAAATAACACACATACAAAATATATGCCATAATGATGCCCTATGGTCAGAAGGAGAAATCCTTTGCATGGATTGACCACAAAGAAGATCATGTATGTCACAGTGGAAACCTCAACAGAACAGACAGATAGTGAAGATTATCAAATATTCAGCACAAGATCAAATGAAGAAAGAATAGCACAATGACGAAGAAGAAGAAAAGACACAAAACAAAGAAAGAGCGACAGCATAAGAAATTTATAAAAATTAAGTTTGGACACCAGAACAACAGAGTATGATGAAAATACTCTAAACACTATGGAAGATACTGCACCATATCAGAACACAAAAGGAGGGTACAAAGAAAGAAAACAAATTCATCAGAAGCGAAAGCTTTACCAGAAAGAAGATAAGGACAAAACAAAAGAGTGCAGGAACAAGAAGAAATATCAACCGAGGGATCATTTACACCAACAGAAGTGTAGAGTAAAGAAGAAAATGTTAATAGAAGTGAGGAAAACATAGAAGAAACAATTATGATGGAGACAGAAAAGGGTGTTACAAAAAAAACAAAACAAGGGAGATAGTCTTCAGGAGAATCTGCAGAGGAAAAGAGATACAGAGATAATGAATGTGAAACAATGGACGGAGGAGAAAAAGCAGACATGAGATAGTGGATGATGAAGAGAGTTAGAAAAACAAAGGTAAATAAAACAGTGCTGAAGTACTAACAGACGTAGTAAAAACTAATCCGGAAGGATAGACTGAGCAGAAAAAGAAGTTTTGCGGAAAGCAATAACAAGACGAAAAGAGTTATGGTAAATATATATATATATATATGCGTGTGTGTGTAATATGAAGAAAATTGGAGGAGAAGGAGGAAAACTAATCCATGAAAGTAAAGAATATGTAGATATTGGAGATGGTATGTCTGTATAATTGTATCTTTATCATTTTCTAAGAGTAAAGAGGATGAAGAAAATATATAATTGTAGGTTAACAATTAAGTGAGGAAGAAAAATGAATCTGTGTAAAAACACAGAATCTTCTCACATAAAAGCTAGAATGAGATAATAATGAATATGTTGCTTTGTATTCACAGAAAATGTATAAAGCAAAGACTAAACTAAACTAGTCTAGAGACAAGATGAGCTCAGATGGACATGGACTCTACAGACGACTGCAACACTGTCCAGAGATTCTGTGAGTGCACTAACAGTTTTAGTGCAGAATGCACACGACTTGGACAGGGGAGCCTAGAAAAATACTCAGATTGATAACACAGTACAAGGACTGGATGACGGAGACACAACTGGGATGTGAGCAGAGAGCAACGATGATATAAAAATGTAGTTAAATATATATACAATGTACTAAATGTCAGAGTGAATGAGTGATGGACATAATGTGCTCATTAAAGAGGATTGTATATAGAAGAGAGATGAAGTGAACGTTGGGTAGATTGACAAATATGTAATGTATATGAGACATAATTTATGACTTTTTTCATGAAAAGGTCTTATATAATATTGTACATGAACAATGATGATGCAAGTAGATGTGTAGATAACATATATTAAAATTTTAATGGTGTAAACATCTAAATAATAAAAGGAACTTTATAAACATGGAAAGCAGGATAACAATTAGTAGTATTTTTTACTTAATTAGTAGCAGTTAGTAGATTTAATTTTGTAGTGGCTCCAGACAGCAAAGGTGGACAGACACAAGGTCAAAAATAATTATTGCGGAGGCAAATAGACAATAGCAAAAACAGGAAATGGCGACAATATAAATAAAAAGATTTTCCTTCAGACGGGCAGAAAATCAGAGTAATTCGCTCAATAACTCTCACACAAGCATGGAGAGAAAGATGACTACCACACCAAGAGAAGTAATTAGTCAAAGTGAGAACATTAGCGAGGAAAGACAGTCAGGAAAGCGAGTGAGCTAAACATTCACCAGAGAGACCAGGGCAGAGCAATTAGAAAGGCTGCCAACTAGTTTAGCTAGACAAGATGTTCAAACAAGATCAATATTAGATCTAAGTGAGTAGATTAACTTGTCTAGTGAGTCCACACAGGATTTGTGTATAGATAGCAAAGAGTATAACATGTGATGTGTTAAGTGATTCTGGAAAATTTGTGATTCAACGGTCATCCAAACCGCCAAGTAATATTGATATTGACAGTAGCCTAGAAAGAACTTATAGTCTAAATAAATAATGAAATGTGTTAATGTAACTTGTAACTATCGAACTGTAAATAGTATATAAATAAATATGTGTTGGTTTTATTGTACACCTCAAGTCTTTGTTGATTGTAAGAATGTTGTTGAGAGGATGAGAAGCGGCTTGATGAATGTGTTAAAGAAAGAATGAGATGGCCTAATAATTACAGTATGAGTGCGAACAAACACAACACAAAGAAATTATAATAATTGATCAGGTTCAAGATTGAATCTAGACAGTAGTCTATTACAAAGTTTATTCAACAAACATTTACAAAAGGGCAAGAAAAGGTCTTTTTACATGTACATTTGCACCCTGCGGATAGATCAGATGATCTTTACTTAACTGCAACACTTTTTAAGAAGACTGGAAGTTCTTCATTTCTTTTTAGCACTCATCATCAGTTCTTTTATTTTGTCAAATTCAGCCAAGTGATCCACCCTGAAGCTCAGCCAAAATGTATTGCTACTAAATTTACTGCGCCAATGTCAAGGTCATTTTATCAGAAAATTATCACATTATTTTATTAACACTAAATGAAGAGAAAATACAATCACTGAATCTGTTGAGCATCCACTCAAATTGAAATTTACTGACTTCCCGTGGAATGAAGAAAGGAAACCACAATCCTACTGAGCTCTTGAATGACAAAGACAAAAAATGAGCTGGGACTTCTAGACAGCCACATGAGACTTCTACAAAGCAGCAAGAGCAAGAAAAGAAAACCACAATCCTGTGGACTCATAAATAACAAAGACGGTTATACAATACCAACATATGCAACAGAGATGGAAAGAATAATGTGAAAACCTAATGAATACAGGAACAGAATATAAACAACACAAACCACGCAAGAATACGCAAACACTGATCCCGTCATCATGAAAGAGGGAACTGAATTGACGAAGTAATCAAATATGCACCAAGAAATAAAGCATAGGGGATAGATAACATACCAGAAATAATAGCAGCTGCAAGATAAACAGATGTTACATGGCTGCACAGAATATTCAATGCAACATGGCATCAACAAAAACTCCATAAGAATGGCAACAGGCAATCATTGTACCAATATGGAAAAAAAAAGGTAGCAAGAAATACTGCAATCAATATAGAGGTATATCACTTCTCAGTCATGTGGGAAAGTTATCGTCAAAATTATGGAAAAAAGGCTGAGACCAATAATAGAACTACAGTTAAGTGATTCTCAAATGGGGATCTGAAAAAAAAACAGTAAAAGTCTCTACATCAACAGCAGCTGCACAGTCAGAACAGCAGCAGGCTACACAGACTACTTTGAAGTTAGATCAAGTGTAAGACATGGGTGTGAAATATCTTCCCTTCTGTTTAATACCTACATGGACTAAATATGCAAGTTAGCCAACCCATCAGAGGCAAAGGAGACCAATGAGTTTCTATTTGCAGACGATCAGGCACTAATATATGGAAAAATGGAAGACCTACAAGAACACTTAAATAGACTCAATTGCACAGGCACAAAACACATGAAAATCAACAAAACAGAAGTCATGTATATCACAAAAAGGCAGCAAATTATATCTCCCCTCGACGCTGAAAGGCAAATGAGGAAGGAAAAAGGAAGAGGTTTTAATTTTCTTTCTTACTTTCATTCATTCATCTCTCTTCACATTTTAATTGCAGATATAACATTTCTTAAGTTATCGCTGACCCCTAATGAAAACATTGTTTAAAAACGTCTAATTAAGAACTGCTGCACTTGAATTGTCATTATAAGCAGTTGCTTGAAAATTTGTAAGGTTTATCCAAAGTTGTTAACCAAAAATTGTACCCTAAGACAATGTGTTTTATTTACACAGAAACTTCTGATCGGTGGTGGATTCAGTATAAATGTTGAAGGCATAATTATTAATAGATGTGGTAGCCATCTTGTTGTATGGGGCACCCATGGGGTGAGAGTTGTAGAACTACCAAGAAGATGGGGCAAGAATGGAGTGTTCCAGAATGGGGTAGAATCAATCACATGCAGGTAAGATATTGTATTTGCTTTTAAAAAAACACATTAATATTTGACTTGAAAAAAATTAACTGTCAAAATTATTTTTATTCGGTAGCAAAATTGATACTTATTGTGATGTTTGTAGTAAAGACAAGTTGGTGCATACTCTAGGATGCATACATTATTCTGTTAACTACAATTTAGAAAATAATATGTGTTTTATACTGCAGCCTTTTGGAGATCTCTTCATGAACTATCACTTTGTGAACAAAACATTTATGCGTCTGATGAAAAATTCTTAATGTAATTGAAACATTAGTAAATAGTGGGAATATAAATGATAACATTTATTACAAGTTGTTTACTTGAGGTGTTATTTTGTTGTTTATAATATAAATACAAAGGTTAGAAGACTTGAAAGAAATATTGAGCGCATTGCACTAGAAAAATACATGATTAAGTTGAATATATCTTTATTCCTGTGTGTGATGCAGTATTTAATTATATCTTTGGTTTTTCGTGCATGTTATTTCAGAACAATTTCTATTGGAGAAAGAACGTTCTCTGGTAGTCATTCTCTTCGTGTAAGACAGGTTGCCTGGCATCCAGGGAGCAAGACAGATTCTCACTTGGCACTTCTTACTTCGGACAATTTTTTTAGGTTCGATTAAGAAAATTTATGTTCGCTCACGTCTGTTGTTTATCTATCAATAAAGTGAAATGTGCATTTTACAGTTTAAAAATTTTGTAAATAAATGTTCAGCTGATGCAGTTGTAGGATTCTGGAATGTGTGAACAATGGCCGTGCCAACGAAACAAGCACAAGTCGCGAGCGAGATAGATAGATATGATCTAGATATTTTAGGATTAAATAAAATGCGTTGGCTTGGAACAGGTAGGAAATCTGTTGATAATTAACTATCATCAATAGCCAGCAACATTGGGCTTGAGATCAATCATGAAAAGACTAAAAACTTAGACTATTCAAATCAAACGTACTATCAACCATTATGTATCCGTGTGAAAGCTGGAAAACAACAAGAGATATAGAAACTAAGTTGAACGCATTAAAAAATAAATGTCTAAGGAAAATACTTGGTATAGCGTGGAACGAGTTCAAAACAAACGAGGAAATTAGAGAAATCGCCAATCAACCACTAATATCTTCAGTAATCAAGAAAAGACGATGGTAATATGTTGGACATGTGATGAGAAGAGATAATAACCGAACAGCAAAGCAAGCTCTCATGTGGGAAACAACAGGTAAGAGAAAAAGAGGAAGACCCAGAGAGACACTGAGAAGAACATTGCTGAGAGAGGCAAAAGCAGCAGGAATCGGCTCCCTCAATGAGATAGAGTTGCTTGCACAGAACAGAGACAAATGGCGAGATTTGATAAAATATCTTTAAAATAATTGAAAACTGCTAGAACAAAAATTCAGATAAGAGGAGTATCTTGGTCTACGCCCTATGGGCCGGCTACGGCTCGAAAGGTGTGGATGATGATGATGCTGTTAGTAATCAAAGAACAGACATTGTGTGCAACATCAAACATAGTGTTATTAACTTCATCTGGTAGCACATTTCTTCATTGACTGAGAGAACAACAGCCAGCCAATAAATTAGGATAATGATACAGGTATTTAACTGAAGGTCTTAGCAGAATTAAGAGAGCACATAGAGAGAGAGATCTAGAAAAAATGCAACGATACTTTTTACTCATACCAATCGAGTTAGATATATTTGTCTTGAAGACATAGTTTAGTTTAAAAGTATTCAAAAGTTACACTTAGAAGTTTTTGTATTTCAGAGATGTATATAATTAATTGATCTCAATGACTGTGTATTATGACAGTTACTACAAAGAGAATAACATAGAGTCATTTAAGCCAAGTTACACTGTTATAATAGAATGAAAGATATGTTAGAAATGTCACAGACAAGATGCCTGCCTAAATATGTAACGGTGTTAATCTCCTGAGCACATCAGATCAAGAACTTGTAATTTATAAATGTTCTAATATGTACACCACTAGGACTATCAGAATTGTATAAGACAACAATCTAATAGAGTTGAATCACTCATATGTCATTGTCATATAATCACTTGTGATAATGTCTAGAACATTGGGAGTTGCCATATCGTCTTATGTGTAACCACCAAGAATATATACTGTCCCATAACATTGTTACCATTATATTCTCACAGTGTTTATGATATTCAACAACCCGACCAACCTCTGAGCATCACCAACATAAATACAGGCAATGTTTCAACTACTTACTCACCAACAAAGTCTCTTGTGGGTGGTGCATTAGGTGATGCAGGTGTTGCCTTTGATTTTGGACCCCTGATTAACTTGAAACCAAAGCCAAAGGTCCTGCAGGCTTTAAACAAAGGAGAGCCCGTAGAAGTCTGGCCTGCTTATTGTTTGAGAGGTAATGGAGAAGTCATGCTGGTTTACTCACACATTTCACAGTTCAGGTAAATATGTTACATTAAATTTGTATCTTTATTTTGTGTTTGCTGGTAGTAGAGCTTCAGTCCACAACTTTCATTTTTAATATGCCACAGTGGCAATAAAGAGATTGTTGATGTGTAATAAAAAAAAAGTGTGTGCTTATATACATTGCACTAATAAAAGTACAAAATGGACATCAAATCAAACAACATATGCTCTCTAGATCAGTTGGAATACCATTTATTCCAACAAATTTATATATTTAATCTGTCCAGATATGGGTCACCCTACTTAGCGTGAACAGTTATTTTCTTTCATAATGCTTTTACTCAGCTAAAAAAAAATGCCTTTTAGTATAATAACCCTAGATTGCGATATGGTCATAAAATTATAGCGCGAAAAGAAATATTCTTCCAAATTTGACAGTACACCATTATCAAACATTGTCGTCGTCTCTTCTCCTCCAACCCCCCCCCCCCCCCCTATATATATACCTTTGTATTTAATATTTCCTGTGACACCAAAGTGTTGGATTTGTTTCTGTTGATGTAGGATTGCGTACTATCCCCCCTACATACGTGGACTACATATGTAAGTTGGCCAACCCATCAGAGACAGAGAAGATCAACAAGCTTTTATTTGAACTAAAACAAGTAGAGGAATTCAAATACCTAGGAAGTTTAGTGACAAATGACAATTCACAAACAGCAGAGATAGAATCAAGATGCAACAATTTGTGAAATCATTGGACAGCTATTACCACTATTGTCCAATAAGGATATTAACTGTAGAGGCAAAACGGGCACTGTACAATACAATCTTTATCCCAATGTTGTGCTACCAATGCCAGTCCTGTACCCTAGATACAAGAACAATAAGAAAAATAACCTCTGCTGAGATAAAATGTGTCTGACGAATGACAGGAAACAGCCCGAGAGATAAGATCAGAAATAAAGAACTGAGAAAAAAGCTAGGAATAGCCCCGCCATAGAATTATAAAGAAACAACATATAAAATGGTTTGGTCACGTGACAGGGCAGAGTAATGACAACACAACGAGCCCTCAATAAATGTTACGAGAACACCAGACCCAAAAGTCAACCATGAAAAAGATGAATTGATAGAATATTAGAAGCACTAGGAAACGTAACAGCAGCAGCGGCGAACAGAAGAGCAAAAGACCGCGAATTATATCTCCCTCCTCGACACTGAAAGACAAATGAGGTAGGAAAGAAGAAGGTGATATAATATATGATTTTTTTTCTTTCCATATTACTTAAGATACAATCTAATGCAATGTAAAAAAAATATCACAAATTTTCAAGAAATTGGTAGTTTTTCATTTTTTAATTAAAAAATAAATTTTTTTGTTTTTGCTGTGACCAGGAAAATTTTCTCTGTTGTCAGCTGACATCAAACAACCCTTTGTAACTCTGGAAACGCAGCAATTGAACGCTATGAGGTAGCCGAACATACTGAAGGATTTATGGCTATTTTACTGATAGACATTGTAAGACATCCAATCCATGAGGTCAAACTCAGGCCATATATCAACCTATGGCAGGAAATCTGACTCCCTGTGTCTTATCTAGTGTAAACACACAGCTGTCTGTCAAAGTTCAGAGAAAGTACTATTTTTAGAGGACCTAATGTTACATTTAAGTGGTAGTAGTTTTTACTACGGTATCATAAATGGAAGAGTTACCAGTAGGTATCACAATTAAGGGTTAAGAAAATTCAAAGAAATCAAATGAAGTTTAGGATGCAAGCAGTAACACAATTACCTACTAAAAGTCATCTTGGAGGGGAAAATGCAAGGTTGACAGGACAAGAGAACCTACGTCAAAGTGCACCATTAAAAGTACAAGACAGGGTGAAGTGGCACTCCATGGTAGCCAACCTTCAAAGTTCAATGAGGAGACAGAATGAGGTGATAATAAAGTTACGCAACAGAAAATATTTAGATTGAGAAAAACAATTCTTTTTAATGTTAAGTTTTTTTATTTTATTTACAGCCACATAAAACTTCCAGTCCAGGGCCCTCTTATGATGTACCCTCCAGCAGAGGACAATTATGGTGCTGATGCTTGCTCTATTCTCTGTCTCCCTACCCCATTCCCTCTTGTTGTGATCAGTACGTGTGAGGGAAGGGTTCATCATTGTGTTCAGTTACCTGCTACTCAGGACAGTCAGTCTTCACAAGTGAGCTTAATTTACAACCACATTTGTTATTGATGGGCCAATATTTTGTATCACTAATAGCAACATGGAAAATAGAAGTTGGAAGAAATAGATTTTGGTAAACATCATATGATTGATGTTTGATGGTGTGGAACAGGTAAAAAGTCAACAGTGGAGATATTGTGCAGTGCACAAGTCAAGGGTTTTGAAGAGATATGATGTCAGCACACATGGACCATGGATGAATTTTGTGTTATTTTTTAAACATGTAAAAATCTTGGCTAATTTAATACTATAATAGTTATATTCTTCTTGTGATCTTGCGAACTTGACTCTATCCTTTTTCATGAAGAGGGGTTGTCCTTAGACAACATCATGACGCACGATGGTCAGTACTGGTATATGCGTGTCTCCTTATTTCCCCCCATAAACCTGCGCCACGACTGACGCACTATGTCTTCAGCAGGCTTTATCTTGGTTGCATGTAGAAGTTTTCCTTCTCATAGTGTGGATGCTGTCAAGGACTGTTGTGTCCACCTTGCCCGTGGTTTCTGTCTGGTGTTCTCCCATAGCCTTTCCTTCTCTCGATGGTAACTGCTAGGCAACAGTAGTCTGTTTTCCAAGGTGCCCTTCCATGTGGATAGAGCTTTGAATACAGCTCTTTCTCACCTGGCCTGTCTCATTGTTGGACATATGGGATGTTTTTTAGTTGGTGCAATAGTTCCACTTCTTGCCCCCACCCCCTCCTGGTAGAAGTGGCCTTAAATCTGGTGTTTGGTTTGTGAGGTCAGATCTACAGTCCTGTTTCCATGATGAAGCTGACAGTTCTCTCCAGGTCATGGCGGCCGCTCCATAGTTTCTGCTTTAGTTCAGCACCTTCTGGCCAGATCTAATACTGATTCCTTGTAGGCTGGACACAGATGGAGGATATGCTGGGTCCTGGATACCAGTTCCACATGGGCATTCGTTTGTGTGGGACACTTTGAGATGATAGAGGTGACTTTGGAGTCAGCAGTTACCGATTCTCAAACAGAAGATGGTGATTTGCTGGAATCTCTGTAATTGGTTTATAGGGTCATTACAGATGTCCAACCTTCTTTCCCACTCTAAGTGCAATTTGTTGTGTATTATGGTTTTTACTTCTCTGTAGGTCACATGATGGCAAAACTGTTCCATTTTGCTGTCTGTTTATATTTTTGCACAGCATTCCCGTCACAAGCAACAGTGACAATTTATTAAGTGAAATGTTTTGTATTTTGAGCATTACTTGCTTAGAAGATTGTTTACTTTGCATATTTTAATATTCATTTGAAAAGCCAGTGAAAAATATTTTGATCTTTCCTAACAAAGTGAAAGAAAGTATTTAGCATTTGGGGAATGGAAACGCCCTAGAAATGGTGGTAAAAGAGCCAAAAAAAAAGCTGACAATAGATATAAACTGGCTAGTGAATTATATTTAAGTGAAGAGGCATATTTTGACCATAACAAAAAGTAATGTTGCCACAAGTAGATTTATCAAGGATGTAGTTTCAGAAAATTGAAAAAATAGAAAGTGTGTGCTTAAAAGATGCTGAGGCTTAGGATGACAGATGACACTCATTGAGCCATGTAACACAGCTAGACAATAAGAAACATTTGGATTAATTTCCTCTTTTTGGTTGAGCTTCTTCATGACATTAAGGCTGATATGCAATACAATTTATTTTCTGAGCAAAGTAATTTTGAACACATTTTTCATGCCAGGTCATATTTTGTGTTGTCTTTTTCCATATATCTTGTGTTCATTGCAACAATTATCATTTGTTAAGTGTGAAAATTGAAATGTGAAAGAAGATAACACTGATTATAGTTCCTAATTAACCTTCCTGTTTCCTACCATTTTCAGTCAAATACATCTAGCCTCACTTATCCAGTGTCCAGTAGTGCAGATGTGTATGAGTCCCTACCTGAACCTGTTTTGTATGTTGTTGAGACAGCAGAGTTGGAACTATGTCTTAGCTTGCCCCAATTTGAAGGCGAGACCTCAGTAGAAGATGATTTTATGTGCCCTGTTCGTTTAAAGAAAGGTAAATAGCTTTCCTGTTTCCATTGACCTTTCAGTATACTAACGACTTCTAACCAATCAACTGTCAATGTGGTTTTTATGCCAAGGGTTGTTTATGGGGCTGAAGAATAAAGGCTGCATGCTCAATGCAGTTGCCATAAAAGTGAAGGTTCTGTCCACGCCTTGCTAGTTGTATGGGGAATATGGTGTTAGTGGCCATATTTTTCTATGACCACAGCAAAGTTTCGGGTGATGTGGTCGGTATCACGCCAGGCTGCCTTTACTTCCCAGAAAAATGTCTGGTACCCATTTTTAGAGGCTGGCAGTTGCCATGGTCAACATTTATATTTCTATACACCCACCGCCACCACATACTCACACCCATTTGGAAAAAAAATTACCCAAAATCATCTTATTTTTGAGAGAGACAGGTTTTTAATCAAGTGTTCAACGATGATTGCTTGATGAGCCCTTGAAAATGGCAGCCAAGAAAAAAGGGTTGAAAAGCTATGTGAACTAGAGTGAAAAGGTTGCTGGTATTATCATTGTCTATTGTGATGTATTACTGATCTAACTAGACAGAACACCTCTCCTTGACTTCTACTCTATACGTTACAGAACTGGACAACAGACATGTGAATCAATATCAATGACAACTCCATTATGAGATTTATAGAGTCATTTCTCTGAGAGATTTAATGGCACAAAAACATTGTAGGTCAACAATTACAAACATCTGCAATCACCTTATACTTACACACTAACTACACAGTGAAATATATAAATCTGCAACTGCTACTCAGTTGCATCTAACTGGCTTTCTCAAACAGAACTTCAGTCCTTTAAAACTGTTCAGGATGAACCTAAACTGCTACATCGTTTTTTTTTCTAGCTAATTTCATATCTCTATTTGACTGATCTTTCTACTTCCTTTCTAGCTATCTATTCTTCACTAATTCTGGTATCAGCCATTCTTACTTGATGTTACCCATCCCTCCAGCACATTCACTGATCTAAACAAATGTCTTATCTCTCAGAGATACTGATGGGAACTCACAAGTTCAGAACTCTAGCCTGGCTCATCTAGTTTGGTCATGTGACTAATCTAATCAATTGGTGGCCTTCAAACTGACCTGTGTTTTCAGTGTGGCTGAGTAACTTAACGTTTCCTGTCATTCTATAATCTCATGGGACACTACTGTTTAACCCTCTCAAACCCAAGATCTGGTACAAATGATGATAATACATTTTATAATTATTTCAGTTTTCAGAAGTAGGTTTAGGTTCAACACTGAGACAGTGCATTGTTTCCCTATATCTCTTTTCCAAACATTGTGGATTCATGAGTAGGGGATAGTGTTGATGGTGAGGGAGAGCATTGGCTTCCTCATTTCCAAATGTTGCGGTCTCATGCAGTGAAATTTTAGTTTGTGTGTGAAAGATGAATGATATTACATAATATACCATTTGGTTGCACATGTCTGTCATAATTATCTCCACATCTTCCTGTCTCTCATAGTTGACCATTTTCACTAATATTGAATTGCCAACATGCACATATTGAGAATTTTTCTCTTGATCTTCTTCTACATATCTTGGAAGTTTTCTTGCTTTTATAGTGTTTTCTGTATGTTCTTTTCACACAACATGCCCAAAATACAATAAATCTCATTTTGATATTTGTGATCAATTGTTTCTGTTTATTGATTTATCCCAACAGGTTTTCATTAGTAATCTTCACTGTCTATAGGATTACTGACATTCTTTAGTAATCTTCACTGTCTATAGGATTACTGACATTCTTTAGTAATCCACAAGCTTGCTAATTAAATGTCCATGAGTCATATCCATTAAACGTTCAAGATTGATTCCACATAATTATGTAGCTCATTTACATTAACAAAGTTTTGTACAAACCAATAGCTTTACTACTGAGATGATGCTTCTCTCCTGAGTTCGTCAGATAAAAGATCAGATTGAACACATATATAAGCATATGATGTTGTGAAATTGGTCATACTTATGGCCAGTAGGAAAACATATTTCAACAGGTATCACAGGTGTTTATGAAAACTGTAAAGTTGTTACAAATTAATTAGATATATTGTTAATTTGAGACTGTTATGATATCTAAATATTGCTAGTTCATTTTGTGAAACATTATCATATCATATGTAACACATTTAAAGAAATTTCTTCTCATCTCTCCCTTTCTGTAAGATGTCAGCAGTTTTGATCGGTACCATTGTGCTCATGCTGCTGGTGTTCATTCAGTAGCCCTCCCATGGCTCAATGCAGTGGAAAAGTATTTTCTGGGTAGGTAATATAGCCAGGTTTGATTTTTCATGTGTGAATTATTCTTAATTATATACAAATAAAATGGTGCAGACTGCAAGGTACAGTTTTGCAGAATAGCGAGGAAACATTTCAATGAAGAAAAAAAAGTCACGCTAAGTGGCATATAGGGAATATGGTGTTAGTGACCATAAATTTTACAGACCTTCAGCACAGATTTTTATGGTAATGTGGTCGGTATTATGCCTGTGCCGCTTTACTTTGCCAGAAAAAATCATCCTGTACCCAATTAAGTCTGGGTGAATCAGGAAGACTTCATTTGGGATCGAACCCTACCTCTTGTCCTTTGTAGTTCAGTTCACTAACCACTGAGATATCGCGGCTCCCATTAAATGAAGTCAATGCATAAAGGAATCCAACCAGAAAAAGTTCTTACATTTTGTAAGCTGCTGTCAAGAATCATTTGTGACCCCGGAATATTTTAAAGGAACAAACACTTTTTTGCTCTCAATAGTCAGTCTCATGAGACTGTGGACTTAGTGCCCATTTTGAAACTTTGTCAGAGGCCAATACTGTTTTCTTCTTGTCTACCAGACAGTAATCAAGTTTTCAGACTATCATATATAGTTTGCTTCCAATGAATCTATGTGACAATATCATCCCAGACATTTGTGTGCATAGTTAGCACTTTTAGATCCTGTCTGCAGCTGTATAACTTCCTATGATTTTATTCCAAATGTTATCTTTCCACATTAGATATCTTTGAAAAGCTGTCCATTTAGTATAAGAGGCCCAGCCACACTCGATGATATTAACAAAGAAGATTGACTGTGCTGAGAATTTTAGCATGGTCCACCTGTTTTATTACTCCAAGGAGCTATTCTTGAGCATTCCAGAGTTTTATAATGATGTTTATTTGTTCTGTTATCCGGTTGGAGGTAATAGTACCTAAGACAAATTAGTCACAAAGTCTTTTCTGATCAAAATCCTTTTTTTTTTTTCTAACAAATTGTGTTATCTATCCTTAATCAGTGCCCTTTTGTGGTATTGCAATTTTGGTGTACATTGTTATTTATTTGGCGGGTTTATTTTTTATTAATATTAGTCATTTTCAAAGTTACATGGGCATAAGTCAAATTCTTGATAAGGTTATGAGTTTCTTTCATTTGTCATTACATGCGACCTTTACTTGTGTTCGTCTGATGACTAAAGTATTACACCTGTCCGTCATCCACCCTTAATAGGACATTAAGTGGCACCTATACATTGTGTTTGGTTAAACTGTGTAAAGCTGATATTTACCCTTTTTGGCTCAGCACATCTGACTTGAGCATGTTATTTTTGAGTACTGGATTGTCTTCCCTTCGCAATCCCTGCTCACTTGGCCTGACTTGACAGGTTAGACTGTTTCTAGAGGCACTATGTAAAGTAGGGTCTGGATGGTTCTGGTTCACCGGTCCTGTCGCCAACCATCAGCCATGGGTCGCTGACAGCTTCCAGCTCTGTTGCTATGAGGCACCTTGCTTCTACATGCTGCATTTGTTCCTTATTCTATTCTCTTATGTTAACCAGACCTCCTGAGCTAGGATAATGTATGAAAGGAATGATAGCACTGTTCAGATGTTTGTGTTCATATATAAATTTATGGAACTGTTAATAGAAGTTGGCATTGTTTTCAGATCATATGTTATATATTAGTACTGCTAAATTGTCCCCACACCACTTCATTATCTTCATAGTTTTATTTTAATGATACACTTATTTTTGATTATTAAGATGCAATGCACTTTATAAAAAAATATTTTGTTTATTATTTAAAGATTGTGAACTTCCACAGATGAATCTAGAGATTTCTGTATGCCAGAAGAGAAAGAGTGTATAGTTGAGCATTTGTTGTGCACCAAACCATTGTTCAATTGGTAAGTTTCAGATACAAGTAGTTTAATTTTGTAAAATTATTATTATTTACTCTTGCTGCACGTTACGCTGCAGTCAGCATCACCCTGAACCATTCTCAGTTTTAGACATTTAGATTTTGAAAACCTATTGTTATTTGTCTTTTAGTAAAAGAATTCATATTGGATAACTTTAGTCCATTATTTTTTATGATAAGTTAACAATTTTGGTCTCAATTTTACTTGTTCATTTTTTTTTAAATTGATAATTTATCCCCCCATTTTTCTTTCTACATGTCTTGTAGCATCTTTTTATTGGTAAAATCCAATTCCTTGTTCAAATATCTAAAAATTCATATATGAAATGTTATGTTTAAGATAAAGATGAAACATATAGATTGATATTTAATACCATAAGGTCCATGACAAATTTTGTCTCAGGAATTTCTTCCATTGAATTGATAAAAGCCTTACGTAGTGAAAGAGTTCATGTTCAAACAATTACAAAGTGAAGTTTTCCAAAACAATCTTAAACTAACAATTCTTCATCTATTGAGGTTGTTCACTGTCACACTGTCATTCATCAGTGAGCCCCTGTACTGCTGCAATTTACTTTGGCATCGCAACTCAGTGTGCCTGTTGTCTGGTTAACAAATGTCAGTCGCAGAAGTCACTGCATTAATTCACACTTTCTTTACATATATACATATACTATATATATATATATATATATATATATATATATATATATATATATTTACACACACACATACACAGTGTTTGTTATTTGTATATGCAGTCTATTCTTGTATCTGTGGTTCTGACTGCACTGTATACAATTTATCCACAGTCCTACTTCACCAGTTTTAGGACTGGATGTGGTGTCCGAGCCCATGCTGGGATCTACCCTTCTTATATTATCAAGTGACTTTGAGTTTACAGCTCTTCCTATTGGGTAAGTTTAATTCTGATATATATATGTGTGTGTGTGTGTGTCCACAAACAGGTACCATAAGAGGGAAACAAAATAAAACAGTCTTGAATAATTTTTGTTGACATTTATAGGTGTACCCCTAACTCTTTTCCTTATATTCATTCTTTTGATTCTGTCTGGTCACTTTCATAATTCTTCATATCTCCTCCGTGGTGAAGTCTTTTTCCTTAGTTGACATTGTCCAAGTTTGGCATTAGTGACGTTGGAGAGAATACTGTGCTCAGTAGTGTTCTCTTTGTTGATGTTACACGTTTTCATTTATTGTTCCCATTAATTGGAATTCATTGGCTTGACTTAATACAGTGGACTCTCATTTATTCAGAAGTAGATTATGCTGGAGACCTTTGTTAAAAACTTACAAAATTACAAAATTTTCTCTATTTTAAAATAAATGTTTTATGTTCTATGTACTGAATCAAATCTATGAGCTCACTTCTGACAAAAGATGTCATTTTTCAGAAAATAAGAATACACATTTGAAGTGAGTGACATGACTACAGTGTGTTTCTGATACGGGGTCAGGGCAAATAAATGCATATCATTGCAAAGCTGCAGTAAAGCTGAATGTGAAGGAGAAATTGTGTTTCTGATAAACTGTTATTGTGTTTTTGATATATTGACTGGCTTAAAACAAACTTCATTCCATCAATGCGGCATCATCTCAAATATCTTGGTCTGCCACAGAAAGCTGTGTTACTTTTAGACAATGCTCCTATTCACATGAATGTCGGAAAATGGTAATATTTTTGTGAAGTATTTACCTGCACATTTGACAGTATTAATACAACCCATGGACCAAAGTGATCCAGAATCTAAAAGCAAGTTATTGCAGAAATTTGCTGTTAAGTTTGCAGAAGAGGGCGGTAATGATTTACTTGCATGTTGCAATAATCTGACAGTGTTGGGTGATATTTATGATGTTGCTTCTGCTTGGAAATCAATAAGATTGTCAACTTTAACAAAGTCTTGGTGGATAATATTACTGAAAAGTGAAGAGGAATTTCTTGATTTTGATGACAGTGCTTGTGAAACAGCATACAGTCTTGAATACTTGACAAGGCATTGGTGGATGTGAAAATGTTGGTGAGGAAGCAGTGTGTGATTGATTAAACAAAGACAATAATTTAGCCAGACATGAAATGTTGAATGACGATGAAATCGTACAGCGAGCTACCGGGACTGCAATATGGACCGACCCCCGTAGAAGAAGAAGAGGACCTCATACTGGAGCAGAGTGTAAGTCGCAGTTCTGCTCTAGCGTGAAAGTTCTTCTTGATACTTTAGAATACCAAGAAGACAGCAATTGCACAGAGCAAATTACTTGACACCATTCAACAAAAGGCTATTTAAAGATGAAGCAGAAGAGTTCCCTTATTTCAAGCAGTAATAAATAAAGCACTAACTTTTGAAATACTGTGCCTACTCTTTCAATGTTGTATATATAATGGATGTTGTATATATAATGGTTTAACCTGGATTTATATTATCTGGGATTTCTATTGATTCTGGATAATCAAGTCTACTGTAGTGTCCATTTTACTTTAATAGTACATTTTTAAGATTTTGGGCATCTCTTAGTTTTAGATCATATCACAAATGAAAAAGTTTGTTAAAGAATACAACAAGCAATCGGAGTATACATATTCTTTTGACTTTTGTCAAGAAAAACATATTGGAATGATTTGGTCACGTGTCTCAATCACCTTGTCTAGAAAAAAATCATTCTGCAAGGAATTGTGACAAAGGGAGGACAAAAAGTACGCTGAGAAAGAGATGAGAGAAGATAATATCAAAAAATGGACATACCTTAACTTTACAGTCATAAAGAATGACAGAAGATAGGAAGTCTGTCAGCAGTGCTGCAAACAACCCGCAGGGTTGAGGGATGAAGTCTTTTTCTGTGTTACGATCTTAACTTTTATTTTTTTCTGCAGTTGAGACAAATTTTTTTTTCTCTTTTCTATATTTTCTTTGATAAGAGTCTTTCTTTTAAGTCTAACAAGAGCCATTGATGGGACAGCCTTTGATCTAGTCTCCAGAGAATATAGATACCTTGCCATGATGTTTTTAACAGGCTTCAGTACCGTTTGAGCACAGTTCTGAAGAGAGATGAAGCAGGAACTGATGCAAAGTTGTCACCCTTCAAACACCAAGCTCGGGAACCTTTCAGTAAGCAAGTGGAGCAAATTTTGCAAAAACGTGCATCAAATCCACTGTTGAAGTAAGTATTTCTGCTATACACATATGCTTATTGCGTAATGATAATCATAAACTTATTCTTCAGTCTTCTCATATTCTTATTGCTGTTCTTTCTCCTACTATTTTTAGTTCTGGTTTTTGCAAACTATTATTCTTCTGTTATCTCATACTTTTATTCCTATATTTTCTCATATTGTTATTGCAATGTTTTCATGATGCCATGAAAAATATACTAACATCAAAACAAATATACCAGGGCTAAAACTAAGAATAGCAAAATTTTATATCTCAACATTCATGTATGGTGCAGAAATATGGACATTAGACACGAAAGCAAAACAGAAAATTGAAGCCTTTGAAATGTGGATTTATAGAATAGATGGAATTGAATGGAAAGAAAAGAAAACAAACGATGAAGTCTTAAAACAACTAAAAATGAAAATAGAAACTACTAAATACAATTCAAACAAGAGAAATGAGATTTTTGTGGCCTGTTAAAAGACACAGGGGCCTACTAAAAGTAATCTTGAAAATGAAAGTACAAGGTAAGAGAGGCAGAGGCAAACCAAGACTAACATGGACGAGTAACATCAAAAGATGGACAAGCCAGCCTATGACCACTATCAAAGAAAGAGACAGAGTAGAATGGCGCTCCATGGTAGCCAACCTTCGATGCAAAGATGGCACTCAGTGATGATGATATTTTCACATACTCTTATTGCTATATTTTCTCATACTTTTATTGCTATATTTTCTCATACTTTTATTGCTATATTTTCTCATACTCTTGTTGCTATATTTTCTAAGACTCGTGTTGCCATCATGTTGTTAGAGGTCATTCAGGAGAGTTGGGAGTAGTTGCAACTGTTCAGTCTTACAGTAAACACAAAACGTATCAGTTGGTTTTGAAAGTTGTGTCTCACAAGGAACTGATAGGCTGATATTGATAATGAGGCTGATATTGATAATGTATCAGGAATTGCAGGGACAGTAGACACGCTCATCATGATCTGATAAAGTACTCATTCTCTGTACTTATATTCTCAAATGAGCTGTACAGTGTGTGAATTATCACAAACAAATTTGCTGTGATGTTGCCATTTGATATATATTGTTCAGCAGATAAGTATCCCTTGAACTGTTGGCTTAACTTCGCTGGGAAGTAAAGTTTATAGTTTACATTACTCAGCAAGAGTATCTTCCATACAGTATAGTATATTTTATCTATCTTGCTTGTACACAGTATGGCATATTTTTTTTTTTTTAGCACAGTATAATATATTTTACCATTCCTCATAGTATGAGGTGGATTATCTTTCTTCCACACATGGTATATTTTCTCATTCTTCTACATACTATATGATACATTTCATATTTTTGCACACAGTATTAATGATTATGGTTATGAATCTTGCAGATTGAGCTATGTTTATTTTCTTTGTTTACTAAAAGTCCAAACAATGTTATAGGGTTGCTTACATCTTATGTCTTTTATTTCACTTTCTAAAAGGTCAGGAAATAGCAACACGGTACTGTCACAGCAAGACTGCTTTCAGTTGTTGAGCAGGGTAACTCAAGTGCTGAGAGAGGAGTATATCCAGCGACAGGATCATGCCAGACAAGAGCTTGACACCAGGTCTGAAAGCTCCAGTGTTGTTGCATACAGTACATTATCTTCTGTTTATTATCTTACTTTTGTGTTCAATGTAATATGCCTGTTTGTATGTGCTGTTCATTAGTAGAGAACAGAGTACAGCACACATCTGAACACTTGCTTTTTAAAACATCTACCTCAGTTTTAAGCAGTTGTGATGTTAAATACAGAATTCCCTCCTGAAAAGTTTGACCACAATATTTGTCTAGCCCACCACTCCCAGAAAAATTACACCGCAACTATATGTTTTATATTCTAGCTATCTATTGTCCTTTCGAGCCGAAGACAGCACAGAAACCTTGCGTGCTAAAAAGGCACATATTGCAGAGATCACTGTTTCTAAAATCTATGGCTCTGTTTCCATAACAATACTTTTTACAATGACAGCTTGTCAAGCCATCGATCAACCTCCTTTGTCGCCTCTTACGACATGCTTGGAAGGTCACAGTGTCACTATTCTTTACTCCCTCATAATGAGGCCCCAGTAACACACAGGAATGTTTTATATTACGATCCACCTAATTCATGACATTTAATCTCTCTTATTAACATTGAACACCTATATTTGTTTATACAGAAATACAATTTCATAATTTCTGTGAGTAAAAGTGAAAATCATATAATTTTTATTGACCGTTTCATTTTTGCTATATTCCTATCTGGAGTCTGTCTATGTTTTTGTGCTCACCGCGCCAATAAGCGTATGTGATTTAATAATATTTTATGATCTGCTTAATTTGCGACACTTAATCTCTCATATTAACATTGAACACCTATATTTGTTTATACAGTAATATAAATTTTTTAGTTTCTGTGAGTGAAAGTAATAATTTTTTTGACGGTTTCAATTTTGTAAAATATGTTCTGGGAACAACAGTCATAAACACTGGACTATTAGGACGCAATTGTTATTTTAGCAAATTTGCAAGATGAACTGAAACAACAGATACTGCAATGTTGGCAGTGTTACATAAACAATAACTGTTTTTATAGCAGAAAGGCTGGAAAAGATAAAGAAAGCGGCATAAACAGCAATCGTAATGTATGTTACAAACATAGGAATTTTTGTCAGGGGCTTGGTTTGTCATTTTTGGGTCTCATTTGCATAATCATGACTTAAGTCATTTCAACTATGTGAACATGTTCCATGTTCCGAACATGCGTGAGCATTCCACAATATGAAAAGCATTTTCTGCAATCTGGTTCTGTTTTTTGAGAGTTCTTCAGTCTTAATTGTTCCTGTCCTATCATATAGAAGTGATTCATGCATTCATTTTGAATGAAAAAGCAATATTGCTTTATGCAACAAAGCTGTGGGTTGTATACAAGAATGTTGAGAATTCCAGGATGGTTTAAATGAGCAATGAAGTTAAGTCTGTGCACAGAGAACTCTTCAAGCAGATTATGGGAGAAATTTGCAGTCTTTCATCATTGTTATGTTGAAAGGAAAACAAGAAGATAACTGGAAAATTAGATGGAAAGAGAGGAAGACTGACAAGTAATACTAGACATTTAACCATGATACTTAATTTTAAATCACATTTTTTATGAAACTGTCCTAAAATTTACTACATAAAATGGCTCTGTGTAATTTGGACGAAAATAGTTATTGACATTTTGGTAAAAATTTTTGAAAAAATAACACATTGGCATAACTACAGTTTAAAAAATAATTGAAACTTTGAGTACAGCCAGAAAAATATGGAACATCAAGACTTGGAGGTGGCCTGTATTTTTTATTTAATATTTTGGTTATATTTTTCTCGTACTTTGTAAGGTTCTGATTATTAAGTTTCTTTTATAAAAAAAAAAAAAAAAAAAAAAACTATCTTTACGACACATAGTACTATTGCTAGTGTATGTCGAGGGGCAACGATAGAATCAGAGGAATAAAGGCCGCTTGGTCAAGCAGTCGCCACGACGTGTGAGACTCAGGATTTTTATTTCACCCCCAATAGATTAAATCCTTTCTGTCTACCGCAGGCTTCGAACCTCGGTATGCCGGCTTTGCAGCTAGCGGAACAGTGGTTTTAGCTGCGTTTCTTTTATTGAATGTCACAATTTTCACTACACAGAATTGACATACTGAGAGAGCACAAGGAGCACCAGCTTCATGATCTGAAACGACTGTTGGACTCTCGGCATATGCTGAGGGAACATGCTCGCACCATTGCAGATCGCGTGGAGACCAGCAAGGACAACCATGACCATCTGCAGAAAAGGTCAGTTACCTAATTGTCTTGATCAATTACTATTATCAGATGCCATGTGTAAACAATCCTCTCTCTCTCCACATCTCTCAGTCTTTCATGCACATCATAATTTCAGTCGGTGATCTTTTATTATGCCATTTCGATAAGTTGTTCAATATTTTTCTCTTGACTTTCCTCTGCTATTCTTTCTGCCGTTTGTTATAGTTTTCTCAATGCTTTCTTGTTGCATCCTATGCCCAATTAATGTAGTGTAGAATGTAGTATAAATGTTTGTCTTTTCATTATGATGAATTTTCTGGTTTCTCCAGCTCTTTTTAAACACTCTTCATTAAAAAGTTTTGCTATCCTTGTAGCATTCTTCTAATAAACCACATCTCAACTGCCTTTTATGTTCTCTGTTTTGTCATCTATTTTGTCCATGACTTTTACTTTCATATAATAGAACAGGTTCGATGTAGAACTTTAGGACATGTTTTCTAAGATTAATTGACAATGATTTGTTACATAGGATATTTTTCATTCAATTGAATTCTGTCTTTGCTTGTCCTGTTCTGCATCTAATTTCTGCACTGGATCTGCAATCTGATGTTGTTATTGATCCCAGGTATTTGAATCTGTGCACTTGTTTCATGATTTTTTTTCCATTTATTTTCACTCTACATTACATTTTTATGTATTTATTTTCTTAGATATTATCATAGTTTCTGTCTTTTTTATGTTGAAGGCCATGCCTTTTTGTTCACTTTCTGCCATCATTAAGTACCACCAAGGCTCTCTTCTGGTGTGTGTAGGGCATAATTAGCATTTTGTGTTCCATTACTTCAATAAATCCAAATTGCTCATCTGCTATTTTTCTTTTAATCTTTTATATTGCTCTTCTCATAATGATTCGTCGCATAATCTTTGTAATATGACATGATAAATGAATAGTTCTATTAATGCTCCTGGTTTTTGGGCACAAAGCTATAAAGGTGGATTGTGGGCCTAGAGGTAAGAGTTTGGCTCTGGATAAGAAGGTTCCTAGTTCAAAGCCGGAGAGAGTTTTTCCTCATGAAATCTCTGGCCAGTGAGTCAGATTTCTAGCCCTATCAGATAACAGCGAAAAAAAAAATGGAGGCCCCATGTACACATGGGCATGTTAAAAAACCCTTGGTAGTTAAAAAATCAAAAGAGTGGTTAAAATAGTCAACACTACCTCAGCCAGATTTGTTAAGCAAAAAACTCATCCCAAAGACAGATGTGTCTCAGACTGATATCACTGCTTTGCCATCACACTAGTGATCATCATCAAGTACCGTGACTGCTTGTGAAGGTGAACATGTCTCTCCACAACTTTCTATCTCAACAGTTAATTATCATTTCCATTGTTGACCTTCTGCCAAGCCATTCTCTTAAGCTGTTTCTTCGTCCCTCAATTTTCCCCAGTTGTTACAATATATTCCAGCTGTTCCCTTCTCATTACATGGCCAAAAAATGATGATTATATCTTCCTAATATTGGAAATTAGCTCTCTTTTTCTTTGGCCTCTTTAAAAACATTTTCATTACTCTTCTTGGCTGTTCATGGTATTCTCAACATTCTTCTGTAAAACCACATTTCTACAGACTCCACTGATTTTCTTGTCTGTTGTCCTATTGTCCATGATTCACATCCATATGTTAAGATGCTTTACATAAAATTTAAGAATTCTTTTTCTTGTTTCTATTATCAATATTACATCCTCTTTTGTACATCTTCCGTGTGAGGTTAACAAAGTTCCCAAATATTTAAATCCATTTACCTGTTTTAATATTGCTCCACTTGTCTTTATTCTGCACTGCAGTGATGACAATTTCTTTGTTGTTACCATTACTTCTGTCTTTTTGCTATTAAGGCTGAATCCTTTATTTTTGCTTTCTTTCACTATAATGTCTAACATTTTTTTTAACTCATTTTCACTTTCAGCGATTAAGACTGTATCATCAGCATCTTCTTCTACCTTTTAGCTCCCAGTGGAGCATAGGTCTTCAACAAACACTTTCCAAGTCGTTCTGTTTTTTGCAATTCTTTTAAGATCATTCCATGTCTTCCCCATCATCTTCATCTCTGCTTCAATCTGTCTTCTCCAAGAATTCCTTGGTCTTCCTCTTTGTCTTTTCCCCTGGGGATTCCAAAAAAGGGCCTGTTGTGTAATACTCTCAGTTGGTTTCCGTAGTGTGTGTCCTATCCATCGCCATCGTCTTCGCTGTATTTCTTTATCCACTGGTATTTGACCGGTACATTTCCATAATTCCACGTTTGTGACTTTGTCCTGCCATTTCCATCCCTTTATTCTGCGCAAGCATCCATTAATGAAAGTCTGTACCTTCGTGATTGTCAATTTTGTTATTCTCCATGTTTCACAGCCATATAATAGAACCGACTTAACATTGGAGTTGAAAATTTGTATTTTTGTATTTAGCCTAATTTCTTTGGATTTCCATATGTTTCCCAGTGCAATGAAAGCTCCTCTTGCTTTTGATATCCTTATTTTGGTATCGTTTTCTGTTCCTCCCTCTTTATCTATATTACTGCCCAGATATATATAAGATTGTACGTCTAGTAGAGGTATTTCTCCTAGTTTTATTTGGTTATTGCCAACTGCATTAATTCTCATAATGTTGGTCTTATCTCTATTAATCTTTAGTCCTAGCTGTTGTGATCTCTCATCTAATATACTCATTTTATCTTGCATCTGTTGGTGGCTGTGTGATAGGAGAGCTATGTCATCAGCAAAGTCTAAATCATCAAGTTGTTTGGTCAGTGACCACTGGATCCCATTTCTGTTGTTTTGAGTTATTTTCATAATCCAATCTATGGCCAGTAGAAAGAGAAATGGAGACAGAAGGCATCCTTGCCTTACTCCTGTTCTTATTTCAAATGCTTCTGTAAGCTGTCCTTCATGCACCACACTACATTTTGTTCCTTCATACATTGTTTTTATCAGGTTAATAAACTTTATGGGGATTCCATAATGACTCAGCAACTTCCAAAGCATTCTTCTGTCTAAACTATCAAATGCCTTTTCGTAATCTATGAATCCAATATAAAGTGGGGATTTTAGTTCTAAACTTTGTTCAACTATTATACGTAGAGTAGTTATTTGATCAGCACATGATCTGTTCTTCCTAAAACCTGCTTGTTCATCTCTCAGTATCCAGAGATAACATCTCAGGAAATCTCAGAATATCTCAGGTCCAACATTTCTTGTAACTCATTTTCCCGCTAAATCGATTAAGACTGTATCATCAGCATACCTTAGATTATTTAAATTATGGCCTCTGATTGTTATTCCAGGCATGCCCCTTATGGATCTTAAAATAGTCTACTTCACTATACTTATTAAACATATCTGGTGACACCTTGCCTAACACCCTGTTTTATTTGTTGAAACATTCCCAACTGATTTCCAGTTCTTATGGCCGCTGTTTGTTGTCAGTACATGTTCTTTATTATTCTTAGATCTTTGCTGTCTATGTTTATGCTTTCTAAAATTTTGATTATTTCTTAGTGCTTTACTATGTCAAATGCTTTGATATAATCTATGAAACATAGGTATAGATCTGTTTTCACCTCTGGTTCTATGGTTCTTTCTACTACAGATCTTATGATATACATGGCATTGCTCGTTCCTTTTCCTCCAACAAAACCACACTGTTCATCACTAATTTCTGCACTAATTTTGTTCTACTAGCTATATATACAATACATTTATGCCCATCTTAATGGGTGAATGCTAACAAGAATAAGTAATTGATAAACTGAATGCCAAAAACAGATGTTCCATTTCATAATGCACAAATATAATGACTTGTCATAAATTAGTGATGCAATGCAAATGTGACATTACGCATTTTTGACTTCTGCAATAACTCTACCCATAGCCTGCGTACAGAGCCTGTTTCCACTTTTTTTATCATGCTCATCGAATCACTCAGTATACATGTGTGGGTGTAGGCTTGTGACTCTAACCATTTGAATGCCTTGATCACTGCCATCACCTCCATTGTCATGCTACTCGTGGTCATGACGTATGCACCACTGTCTTCATAGACTATTCTGCCTGCCGAGCGTGCTGTAAATGCCCATGCACTTCTTTGGTGTCGTCTCACAGATCCGTCTGTATAGATAACTGCATCTTTCTCATCAGTGTTATCGCAGATGAGACTGTTGACCTCAGCATTAACTACAAATGGGTTCTGTTCCCTACTTTTCCTGTCGAGTGTGACAATACATGAGAAAGTCCCCTTGAATGACGCATCCACTCCTCACCAATGCTGATATTGGTAAGCCCACAGACCTGTTTGATGACATCTTATGCTCGGCCCACCCATGATTTGCCTCTTTTTAGCTTGGTACCTTTCCCTGTGTTGAGCATATGGTGCAATGGATGCTCTTTATCTGTACTTATCTTCAGGTATGCTCGTGCCCTCCAGATTTTGATTCTGTCATCCATGGTTGGAAAGTCAAGAAGATACCTCATTGCTACACAGGGAGTGTCCCTTGTACATCCCAAGATAATGCGCATGGCTTTATTTTGCATTTTCTCCAGCCTTTCAATTTGAGTCACACTGACAGTAAGAATTGCCAGGGCATACTCGATTGGTGCGAGGACTAATCCCTGGAACAGAAGAGTAAGTAGCCTCTGCTCGATGTTGGCAGCTGCCATGACCGTGGTTAATCCTTTGCGGGATTTTATTATCACATGGTCGATGTGGTCCCGAAAATACAGGCAATCAAACTTAACTCCGAGGTATGTCATCAACTTGTCCCTGGTCACCTCATCAGCTCCCATTCGTACTACCGGTGTGGTCGTATTAACGATATGATTGTTAATGGAGAACCATGAAACTGATGCTTTATTAGAATTAACCAAGGCACCTGAAACCCCACACCAGGAGGAAATGCGATCGAGTTCGTCTTGCATTGTGGAGGCGATTTCCCCGTCTGTCTCTTCCCTGTCGATATACCAGAATATCATCAGCAAAAGTCATAGTTCTTCCCCTCCCATCCAGCTGTTGTTCCATGATCGTTATTGTGTACACGTTAAATAGAACTGGTGCCAATGGTGAGCCTTGTGGCAGCCCTGGACAAATGGATGTTGGCTCGGAAGACCAACTTCACATCTGAGTATCACCTTCCTCTGAAACAGTGCCGCGGCGATCCATCTAATGATGAAGGGGTGCACCGCCAGTTTGAGGAGCATATGCATGAGATATTCAAATGGTACCCTGTTGTGTGCATCCTCCAGATCTATAGCAGCAGCACATGTCTCCTCTCGTCTGTGGAAGCCTTCGAAGACGTCATAGGCAAATACTGCCGCATTGAGCCATGTCTCTTTGTTATATCTATAACCTCCGAGTGTGGGTGGGATTGCGCGTTTCTGTTCAAGGTGACAGGCGAGGACACTGGCAACTATTTTCTCCAGCAGCTTGCCCGCAGTGTTCTGCATTGTGACAATTCTGTAGGCACTGATCTGAGAATGGTCCTTGTTTGGCTTCGGTAGCGGTAGTAAGTAGCTGTGTAGCCACTCCTCCTTAATCTGGCCACTCCGAATGCTGGCATTAAACTCATTGGCCAGTTTTGTCAAGTTGTCGTTAGTTAAATCGCCTATGTCATTGTACCGAACACCATCTGGACCAGGAGCAGTGTTGTATGACCTTTTAAGTGTCGTGCGAATGGTATCGGTTGTGATTGTGAGATCTTCCAGCACTACATCCTTACACAATTCTGACAGCGATCCCCGTATTCTCATTCTTACAGCCTCATTTCTTTGGTCCGTTTGCTCAATGTAGTGGGCAAGCAGGGCCTTCCCTTTGCTCTCATCAGATTTGTGCCATATCCGGCCTGTGATCTGAAAGTCTGGTATGCTTCTGTGTCGTGTTGTGCCATTCATGCTCTGATGACGGCGCCAGAATGTGGCTGGCGATTTTTCTGAGCACACTTTTTTTTACAGAAGTCATCCCATTTGGCATCCTTAGCCTGCTTATCACATAGTTTAAAGTGCATCATTTTTTGATCAACCTCAACTTGCAGATGCTTCAAGAGCTCAGGTTGTGTTCTTCCATTCTTTCTGGCTTTCTGCCATGTCTTGGCCGTTTGTTTCTTGCTCCGCCAAGCTTCCTCAACTTCCACGTTCCACCAGGGTGGCTGCGTCCATCTCTCCTGCCTCCTCTGAGGGGCACTCTGTTTCCCGTCTGATTTTGCTAATGACGTCCTGGTCTGTTTTCTCGTTGTGGAATGTGTGGAGCTTTCTTTTCTGGCTTTTATTTCTGCTTTTCTCAATTAGGAGGACACATGGATAGTGATCACTTCCGTATAACCCCAGTGCTCTCCACCTGCAAACCGGTGCGAAGGTGGAAGACACAAGTGCAAGGTCTATGACACTATCAGAGTCCAGGTCTATGACACTATAAGAGTCCCCTTTTCGAGTGGCCATTCTTGTTGCCCTTCCATCATTCAAGTACACTAAATCGACTGATACTAGTGCGTTCTCTAGGTCTTCTCCCTGCTTGTTGGTTATGACGTTACCCCACTGGTTTCTTCTAGCATTAAAGGCTCAGCAGAAAATGACGTTCTTTTCATCAAACTCAAAGAGATTCTGCCATTGTTGTGTGTTCACCTTCGGCACAGGCATACACATTTACAATCACGAAATGAACTGGGGTCTAGGTGCACCCTAAACGCATGTACCTGCAATTCTGCATTGTCCCACGCAGACATATCAACCTCAGCTGCCACCATATTGTTGCGCACAAGGATGGTCTGCCCAAGGTGTCGCCTATTGTAGAAACAATGAAAGCCAGGAGTACTTACTGTCCTGTCACCAAGAAGAGTTTCTTGCAAAATCATTATATCGGCGCCGCACAGCAGCTTATCAAGAATGGGCCGTCGTTGATTTATGGACCCACAATTCCAATATGTAACACGCACATACTTTAGGCCTAGCCTCTCACACTTCGACAATGTAACGCCACCTCTTTTACCTTGTCATGTTTTCCTTCTTCGATGATGTCATTTGGGCTGCATCTGAATACTTACACTTACCGTCGTCATAAGTATCATAGATGATTTTGTTGCTCAACGTCGATGCTGTGGATGGTCTAGACTCACTTGCACTTACTCAGTCGCACAGTCAGGAACCCGTTTCCACGTTATAAACTGGCCAACTCCAGTAAATCGCTCTGCAGCACGCAGATACACTGTGAGCCTTTTACAAATTAAATTAATTACACGTCCTTGATGACAAACTGGCGAAAAACAAACCGCCATTAATTTACGTGTTCAATAGTGCAATGAACAACAAGGATGAGTATAAGTGATTGAATAAGGAAATTATAACAAAATGCAATGAATCAAAAGAAGCAAAGTGATTTACATCAAATAGAAAGCGCATACAATCACATGATCCCTTCAAATATCAATAAAAACAAATAAATAAACAAAAAAGTTCACTGGAACTCAGCACTTATCTGTGAGTCCTCTGAAGAAGCCAGCGAACAAGGTGCCATATTCCCCGTAAGTCCTGATATAAAAAATTCATTTTTCAACCACAAATGTCATACAAACTAGCTTTCTCTAATCAAGTTGATTGTACCATAATAGAATCTTTTTAGTTTTTATCTAAATAGTTTGACTATATTGTAATGTTTTAGATTGGAATCTGTGTTACGAAGAATTCAGAGACGAGTGCCTGTGTTGTCTGAGGCAGAGAGACAAATGGCTAAGGAGCTGGCCAAGATCAAGGACAACATGAAGTTCTATGCAGACAGTATTGAGCAGGTAACCTGACACAGTAGAACATGCTCATTATTTTTGTTATGTAGGCTATAGTTACATTGCACCTTCTGTGGATAAAGATAAAAAGCAAATAACTTGTGAACATGCAGAACAACATGCAGAATCTGCTGTTCACTTGGAAATTAAATGTGACAATGCATAAAAGGTGTTGTTTTGTCTTCAAACATCTTTATGTGGGCTTTATCATGGTAAGTTCCAAAAGGTTTGTTTTGTTGTTGATGGTATCAAATGTTGTGACTTGAATATCTCTGTTCTATTCTCTATACTTGGAATCAGCTTCATTGTTGTTGGGGTATCCCCATACCCACTGTACCACCCATACCTGCATTTTTCCCAACGCATATGCAGACTGGCTCTTCCTGTCAAGTGTCCATACATCTGTTTTTCCATCTTTGCACTTCAGATTGACCAGATCCCTTTTCCACCTTTAAACTCATCTGTCTCTCAATATATACATCATTGCCCAGCACATACTTCTCTTTTCTTAAGGAAGGAAGAACAAACTTGGCGATGTCCTCTTTGTCCAGAGTCAGGCCTCAGTGTAAGAGCTGACAGAGAGCTTATTGTGTGTTCTATTGCCGTGCACACCAGCATGCCCTGTACACCCAGGTTAATGTGCTCACTTTAGAGCCATCCAAATGTTGCGGTACTCCAGCAATAGAGACTGTCTGTCAATCTTCCCCTAGCATACTTTGTTAGTCCATGACCAAGGCTGTTATCCACTATCTGTGCAACCAACCATATTATTGCTGTTTCTATCTCCATTCTCGTTTAGGACACGGCAATCCTGCCATTACCAGATTCCCTAGCCGCTTCTCTGCAACGCTAGTATGCCACAAAATCCCAATCGCTGCAGTGTCCAGGAGGATTCAGATCCATCTATATAGATGATGGGAGTCCAGAAGCGATTATATTTTTTTCTGTGACAACAGAACCGTGACAACAGAACCTTACAACAGCCTCAGTAGATCCAGTTGCAGTATACCCTGCAGAACTGAAGAATTATTTTGGTTAGCCTCTATTTTTCCACTGTTACTTCTAGCCAAACCTTGTCAGGCTTAGTGTCATTCATATTGCATACTTTCCTTATGGACCATGCCTTGGCCATTCAGCAATTCTCCCACCTGAGGCACTTGCTCTTGGTCACTCTCAATCCCGAAGGCAACAGATGATTTATGATTCTTAGCCATTTAAAAAAGTCTGAACCTGAGTACACTAGCATTGCACTATAATGCTTGGTAAGTCAAGTGGGTACCTTCTGGAAAGATGGTGTATAAGTCACTGATGTTTTCCGTCGGCTTTTCGCAGTGCTGGTTTTTAGTGATTCTTTTTATTTGTCAGTACTTTTGGAAGGAACATGTGACCATAAGTGCTTTACTTTCTGCCAACAATGGCATGCACATTGGTCAACAAAAGCTTTATTTGTCTGTCTTTTTATATCTTCTACTTTCCTCCTTCATTTACCTTTTATCATCATGGAGAAAGATAGTTTGCAGGTTTTTCTCTTTGGTTGACCATCTGCTGTGATGTTTCCAAGTATTTATAATATTCCATCTATCTTTGTCTTTCAGGATGCCCTTTTGGCATGTAACTGTTGTATTGGTTTGTTGATAACTGTGTGATATTTAACTTGTTATATTGTCGTTTGGCCAAACTTTTCTTTATTTATTTTTATAAATCTATCTATCTATTGACCTTTCGAGCCGTAACCGGCCCATAGGGCGTAGACCAAGATACACCTTCTCCTATATGAATTTTTGTTCTAGCAGTTTTCTTTTAAAGATATTTTATCAAATCTCGCCATCTGTCTCTGTTCTGTGCAAGCAGTTCTATCTCATTGAGGGAGCCGATTCCTGCTGCTCTTGCCTCTCTCATCAATGTTCTTCTCAGTGTCTCCCTGGGTCTTCCTCTTTTTCTTTTACCTGTTGTTTCCCATATGAGGGCTTGCTTTGCTATTCGATTATTATCTCTTCTCATCACATGTTTTATAAATGCAATTCAGGAAATAGAAGGAAGGTGATTCGTGGCTGCCTTCTTAGTTCTTCACTTATAATTTAGTACTATCACACAGCTCCTTTGATGTGTCTTACACATTGAGTGTTTTGGTGTATTTATCTAACAAATTATTTTAGAATCTAGTGTCACAGTGTAGCATTGATAGCGACAGGTTGGAACGAAGATTGTTTTCACATTCCTTAGTTTCTTATAATTTGCTTCTGTTGTCATTTGTTTGTTGTTAATGATGGTGCCATTTGGCTAACAGTCAGATGTGCTGCATATTAAGTTTATTTTTGTTGAATGTTTGTTGTCATATGTAACCAGACACTGCCAGATGTTTCTGTTTGCTTCATTTGTCTATAAATGTTATGTTCATTGTTTTCTTTATCAATATTCATTACTTCAATTATTATCTATGTTAATTTTCTTGTATGTAAAGTCCAGTTTGTTGAAGACCTAGTTTTGTAGGCTTTATGTTTTTGTGGGTTAATTATGATCCACCCATGCAAAAGATGGATATGTCAGGCCAGAAGATGCAGAATTTGCTGCTTGCTGCAATGATGAAAACTTTGGTGCATGCACTCAATCGTTCTGTTAACTGACATGTGAAAAGCTTATGCTTATCATCTCACTCAGGTCCGTCTCAAACAACAGTATCAAGAAAAGCAAATAACTAAAACTTCTGGTGCCGAGGTTCCTGTGCTGCAGAAAAGGCAGTTGACACAAATTTATGATGTACTTAAGGATGAGTATGTTGCTCTTAATATCTATGCTTGTTTGTGTGTGATTTTTTTTTCAAAATTTGATGTTTTCGTGCATGATAATTTGGGAATATACATTTATGTTAATCGTGGTTTCATTTACAAAATTAGATCTGTGAGGTGTTTTTATTTTATGCTTATTAATGAAGTGTACAAATATATGATTATAAGGATATATGCAATCAACACTAGATAAAAACAATGATTCACAAATTTGTGTTCTTAAATTATAAACATGAGGAATCAAATTAAAAACAGACAAAAATGAATGAAGTTAGTTTAATCTTGAATCTATATATATATATATAACACCTAATGGTGAAGTTGATGTTAAAACTTTTAGATTAAGGTATTTCATTGCATTACTCCCATTTGAGAGTATAGTGTAGGGTTTCCATTTCTTGTGTGCACACCATGAGGGATATACAATTCAGTGCTTAATTTCCCTGATATGTTTGCTTCTCTCTACAAATTTACTATAGTTTACCTTTGAGCCATGTGTTGTACTCTATTGTAAACTAGAAAGAGTAGACATTTACCTTCATCAACAACCATTTTTAAATATTGCCTCTTTATTTTTAGATTTTAAATATTTTTCATTCAGTTTACCAGTAAAAATTATGTTTATTTACATGCTAACTTTCATGCACTTCTGTGCCTTCCAGCTTTGTTTGAAACTTGCATTCAGGTCATTGTTCTGTAGCCAGATGTAAACATGATGTTTACTGTTTCATCTATTTATTGTCTCACCCACTTTCTAAAAAAGCTTGGCCCATGACCTTACATGGTTTTTGTATCAACTCATGTCCTCTAAGTCTGCCTTTTCCCTCATTAATGTTCTCTTGGTGATGCTATTTGGTGGTGTGATACATGTTCATACAACTTGATCAGTTTTTTTTTTCCTATGCTCTTTTATATGCACTCATATAATGCTCTCTCTGTATTTGATGTTTATTCTGTATTGTTGAAGCCAGCTGTCCAATGCACCCGTTATTTTTCACATCGATTGTTGAAATGGGCATTAGTAGGCTACAAAGATAATTTTTGGAGAAATGGAAAGAAAAAAAAATAGAAAAAAACGGTACGGTTAAATTTTATGTAATAAGTGGACGACATAAACTAGAACAATGTTTCAGCTCAGTAGGTCTTCAGCAGGGACAAACATACAACACACACAGATATGTATTTAAAACAAAAAATAATAATTTTGAACCAGAATGAGAATTAAAAATAAGAATAAAAAGTCTTCCCAGCAAACTGTGCTGTGGTCAAAGGAAAATCAATGCCAGAGTACACATATGGGTATGTTTCCGCCCACCAAAGTGAGAATGTGCGCACACAGCACAAACAACCAGAAATAATTTTTAAGTAACATAAATAAAGTAACACGAATAAAAGAAGTCAATTAAAATTCCAACCATGACAATCTTGTACAGATTGTATCTTTAAAGCATAAAATATGTTTTCTCAGAAGGACAAATTATATAATTTGATACTGTTTCTTCCTCAGAGGTGAGGATATTGAGAAGTTGAAGTGTGATATAAGCAGATTGAATATAGCCAGTCGCTGAAGTGGAGCTCATTGTCATCACAAGTTATGGTGGAAGTTAGCATCGTTGATTGTGTATTTAATATATTTACATTGTTGTCAGCTGTGCTTAAATGTGGTGACATGTCTGTGCCTTATACATGGAGCAGTTCTCAAATTTTGGATGGACTGTATATTTGAATCAATAAATGTTACACCCCTTCTAGAATGTTGCATTCATGTTAACAAAATGTTGAATTTTATGAATTATCTTTGTTTTTTTTATATCTACCTATTTCTAGCCTGAGTCTAGATTTCTGTTTCAATAACAATAGATGTTTTTACAATGTCGGTTTGTTAAACCACTGATGAAACATCCATGGCAAGATTAAGATTTACAAATCCCCCTATCTTTAAGCAGAAACAATTGATATACGTATGTTAATTATTGATCCAGCAGACTTTGAGCCATCGCCATTTAGCTCAGACTGCATGTGTTCATGGATTGTTTTCTTTCATATAGTGTTCCATTTATCTGAGCTCTGAACACAACACTGTCTTTTACATCTTTAAATTCTGAACATTCTGACTGATGGTGCTAAACAGTGTTAAATGGTGTGTACACAGCTGGTACTGATGCTGAACAGTGTTACAATGGTGTGTACACAGTTGGACTGATGCTGAACAGTGTTACAATGGTGTGTACACAGTTGGACTGATGCTGAACAGTGTTACAATGGTGTGTACACAGCTGGTACTGATGGTGCTGAACAGTGTTACAATGGTGTGTACACAGCTGGTACTGGTGCTGAACAGTGTTACAATGGTGTGTACACAGCTGGTACTGATGGTGCTGAACAGTGTTACAATGGTGTGTACACAGTTGGTACTGATGCTGAACAGTGTTACAATGGTGTTTACACAGCTGGTACTGATGCTGAACAGTGTTACAATGGTGTTTACACAGCTGGTACTGATGCTGAACAGTGTTACAATGGTGTTTACACAGCTGGTACTGATGCTGAACAGTGTTACAATGGTGTGTACACAGTTGGTACTGGTGCTAAACAGTGTTACAATGGTGTGTACACAGCTGGTACTGATGGTGCTGAACAGTGTTACAATGGTGTGTACACAGTTGGTACTGATGCTGAATAGTGTTATAATGGTGTGTACACAGCTGGTACTGATGGTGCTGAACAGTGTTACAATGGTGTGTACACAGTTGGTACTGATGCTGAACAGTGTTATAATGGTGTGTACACTGATGGTGCTGAACAGTGTTACAATGGTGTGTACACAGTTGGTACTGATGCTGAACAGTGTTACAATGGTGTTTACACAGCTGGTACTGATGCTGAACAGTGTTACAATGGTGTGTACACAGCTGGTACTGATGCTGAACAGTGTTACAATGGTGTGTACACAGTTGGTACTGATGCTGAATAGTGTGTACACAGCAGACACTTGATGTGTGGAGTTGGTTTCCTCCGTGCTCAAGTGTCTGTTAAGCTGTGATGTTGGAAAACTTATGTTTTGGTCTGTTCTCTCCATATAATTAATGCTGTCTTTGGAATTAAAGTCATCACATTTGTACTTAGATATCTCTTGCATGGCCCACCTGTTCAGCCTAACTTATTTCTCTGCTGTTTTCAATAGCAGTTTGATTGTCTGCAGGGTTGTTATTGTGTGTGATTGTTCTTATCTTGGTTTCTTCTCTGCCAGCTTTGTTAGCGCCTTTGTTATTGAGTGATGAGGACTCCATTTTAGAAAGCAAGGACAGTCATTTCTGGGACTGAATTGCCCAAGTGGCCATCAACTATTGACTATGCAACATGAAGGCTGTGAGTTAAATCTCATTGCCTGCCTTTCTCTCTATCTTTGTTTACAAGATGTTCTACTAATGTGGTTCCCAGTACAACTCACATCACTGTTCGTCCCTCTAGGGATAGGAAACTGAATGTGGCAAAATCCTAGTTTAGGTATATCAATTATTTCAGTGTGCAGGTCCCTTTGAGTAACATTGCACTTTATTCTATAGTTCTCTAATCTGTATTTAGAAGACCCCTAATTGTAGAGAAAAGAGAAACAACACAAGGGTAAAGTCCTATGTTTCCTAATGCAAAAATAAAACAAATTGTGCTAGTGATGAACATAAAGATAATTTTAAGCATGTAAGAACAACTAGTTTTTTTGTGATGGCAGCTTTGAGAAATCGCTTTTATTTATGTCTATTTACTAGGTCATTACCCAGAATGTACCAGCAGAGGTTTTGCAAATTTGCTGACATTTTGCTATTTCAATGTGTTATTCACTTATGCAAGCATCAACATTTACTCTTGGCTGATTTTTCAATTTACTTTTTCAGACGCACAATTACTATATCTCAAGCTAAAGTATATTATTAAAATTGACTTTCATTGGAATTTATTCTTCTTTAATCTTCAGTACACAAAAATTTTATTTTGATAGAACAAGTCAGTGCTATATTGCTGCAGTCCGTTTGAATTTCTCAAGCTTTGTGAAACATGTTTCTTTGGCAGTTGTTTAATAAATTTAAAGCATTAATGTATACTTTCTTTGTTTGCTTTTCATTTGATTGTAATGATTAGTATGATTGTAACTTGGACCTTGATTGTCAGTCAAATGGTGATTCTGATTCCCTGTCTTGAGCTGCAGAACAGTGGTTGTAGTGTCATGGTTTGTATTACTACAGTCCTGTAGTTCCGATAAATCAGTTATAGTAAAGTAGTTCTAATAAATGCATGCTGAGAATGAAAGCATTGTACTGTGAGATTCATGGCACTTCTTAGTGCATTGTTTATATCAAAATAGATATGCTGATGAATCAAGAAAGTTAATGTGTGGCTAGATGGGCTTAAAGAATGTCAGAAAATGCAGAAACATCAGCAGATGACTATTAGCAAAACAAAGCAGGATTAAAACAGAACTTTATGGTTATTGGTAGATGCTAACTATCGTTGCCAGCTGTTAACTTCAAAAAGGTAATTTTGCAGTCAGGTTGCTCCTACACATAGTCATACAATTAGACTCTTAAACATTGATTCAGGAAGTTGTGATCTTCTTCAGCTGTGGTCATGTCATGTTTTGACTTATTCTTTCTTCAGCTGTGGTCATGTCACTTGACTTATTCTTTCTTCAGCTATGGTCATGTCATGTTTTGACTTATTCTTTCTTCAGCTGTGGTCATGTCACTTGACTTATTCTTTCTTCAGCTGTGGTCATGTCACTTGACTTATTCTTTCTTCAGCTATGGTCATGTCATGTTTTGACTTATTCTTTCTTCAGCTGTGGTCATGTCACTTGACTTATTCTTTCTTCAGCTGTGGTCATGTCACTTGACTTATTCTTTCTTCAGCTGTGGTCATGTCACTTGACTTATTCTTTCTTCAGTTGTGGTCATGTCATGTTTTGACTTATTCTTTCTTCAGCTGTGGTCATGTCACTTGACTTATTCTTTCTTCAGCTGTGGTCATGTCATGTTTTGACTTATTCTTTCTTCAGTTGTGGTCATGTCACTTGACTTATTCTTTCTTCAGTTGTGGTCATGTCACTTGACTTATTCTTTCTTCAGTTGTGGTCATGTCACTTGACTTATTCATTCTTCAGTTGTGGTCATGTCACTTGATTTATTTTTTCTTCAGCTGTGGTCATGTCACTTGATTTATTCTTTCTTCAGTTGTGGTCATGTCATGTTTTGACTTATTCTTTCTTCAGTTGTGGTCATGTCACTTGATTTATTCTTTCTTCAGTTGTGGTCATGTCACTTAACTTATTCTTTCTTCAGTTGTGGTCATGTCACTTGATTTATTCTTTCTTCAGCTGTGGTCATGTCACTTGATTTATTCTTTCTTCAGTTGTGGTCATGTCACTTGACTTGTTCTTTCTTCAGCTGTGGTCATGTCACTTGATTTATTCTTTCTTCAGTTGTGGTCATGTCACTTGACTTATTCTTTCTTCAGTTGTGGTCATGTCACTTGACTTATTCTTTCTTCAGCTATGGTCATGTCACTTGACTTATTCTTTCTTCAGCTATGGTCATGTCACTTGACTTATTCTTTCTTCAGCTATGGTCATGTCACTTGACTTATTCTTTCTTCAGTTGTGGTCATGTCACTTGACTTATTCTTTCTTCAGCTATGGTCATGTCACTTGACTTATTCTTTCTTCAGTTGTGGTCATGTCACTTGACTTATTCTTTCTTCAGTTGTGGTCATGTCACTTGACTTATTCTTTCTTCAGTTGTGGTCATGTCACTTGACTTATTCTTTCTTCAGCTATGGTCATGTCACTTGACTTATTCTTTCTTCAGTTGTGGTCATGTCACTTGACTTATTCTTTCTTTAGTTGTGGTCATGTCACTTGACTTATTCTTTCTTCAGTTGTGGTCATGTCACTTGATTTATTCTTTCTTCAGCTGTGGTCATGTCACTTGACTTGTTCTTTCTTCAGCTATGGTCATGTCACTTGACTTATTCTTTCTTCAGTTGTGGTCATGTCACTTGACTTATTCTTTCTTCAGTTGTGGTCATGTCACTTGACTTATTCTTTCTTCAGCTATGGTCATGTCATGTTTTGACTTATTCTTTCTTCAGCTGTGGTCATGTCACTTGACTTATTCTTTCTTCAGCTGTGGTCATGTCACTTGACTTATTCTTTCTTCAGCTATGGTCATGTCATGTTTTGACTTATTCTTTCTTCAGCTGTGAGCTGGTTGCTCTTTATACCATCTCTCTCTGACAGGGGTGATTGTTTTGCTGGTGGGAAGTCTGTGTTGCCAGTGCTTGAATGTATTTCTTTCTGATTTTGACACATTTTTATGAAACATCTCAGTCCAGAATCATTAGTTGTCTTATTTTTCTGTGAGACTCTCAACATTTCTCTGCAATGCCAGGACACAGTGGTTGCTTTCTAGTTTAAAGATTTTCATCAGCACACATGAAGAATCAAGGTATTAGACACAGTGTTAGGTTTATTTAAACTTTTATTAGAGGTTGAATAGAGAAGGTACAGCATGCAGAAATTAGTGGAAAATTGTTCAACACTGGAAGATGATGATGAGGTGAATAGTAATGATAGTCATGGTGGAATGGATTAATTAATTACAATAAATAGCATGAGAACATATACTTGTATTTCATCATATTTTTTTTTTCTTTCCATGTCAAATTACAAATGTGGGACAAACATTTTAATCAGAAGTTAAAATCTCTGTCACAAAGTCTGTAGGAAGTCGGTGAGATATCATTTCATTAGGGTAATTATCGTAGACAAAATCTGTCTAGCCAAGGATGATATCTAAGAAAATATCCACAGAAACATTGTTAGCATTTGGAAACTATCCTTAAGTATTACTATGGAAAAGTGCTTCCTGTGTGTTACCGGGGCCTCATTATGAGGGAAGTAAAGAATAGTGACTTTGTGACCTTCCAGGCATGTCGTAAGAGGCGACTAAGGAGGTTGATTGATGGCTTGACAAGCTGTCATTGTAAAAAGTATTGTTATGGAAACAGCGCCATAGATTTTAGAGCATTGATCTCTGCAATATGTGCCACTTTGGCACGCAAGGTTTCTGTTTTTAAGATAGTGGTTCTGCGCTAGGTGCCATATTCAGCTTGATAGGACAATAGGTGGAAAAGTTCAAGTCTGTCTTTACTCTTTTGCAGAAATTATATAATTGCACACTAGGCAGGCTTATAGGTGCTCTGTCATTCTATTATTGAATGAATTAATATATCTGAGCACAATGCTTGAAACCTATTGATGTTTTGATTTCCTCAAAAGAAGGTGCAGATTATTTATATATATATATACACACATACACTGATATTCCTGCAGCTTGCTGATTACACACACTCTTGATTCATCCTATCAGTCACTCCAGTCAACTTTTCACCATCATGTCCCTTGCAGAATGTTGCATTCACCACAGCCTGTCATAAAGAAGAATCTTTGTAGTCAGGTCTCCCACTTCTGTTGTTATGTTCAACACCTCCTTGGTCTGCCTCTGATGCATCACCCAATCAACTTATGCAAAACCTAAATGTTAATTCAGTCACAGAATAACTTCATTATTTTTCTTCCTGTCACCCTCAAATAAAGTCATTGAGAGACTTGTGTACCTTTGTCAAGTTCTACAGACTTCACTAGAAGTGTCTTCACTTTTAATCACCGCAATGATCTACATTATTCACTACATCATACATTGCATCACACATTTTCCATTATATACATATAGCTTTCCTCACTTAATCCTAGATTACAATACCACATTTTTACGATACCTTAGGTGACCTACACTTCGGTAAAACACTCAATCCGACTGTAGTCCTACTGGTGGTGAATTTGTGGTCAAATACAGATGTCACATCCCCATCTCAGGGCAAAGCTGAGGTATGATGCATTCCACTTCAATCAATGGACAGTTTGCCCTGCAGCACACATTTCTGCACACCAACACCACGACCATGTTGACTTTGATGTGAAATAAATACGACCACAAACAAAAATCAAGATCAGACAGAATGATTTGAAAACACATCCCAGAAAGAATCATTTGAAAAAACATCCCAGAAAGAATCATTTGAAAAAACATCCCAGAAAAATTCCACCAGTCCTGAACCTGATTAGACTAGGCGGCCATCTTGACCTACTGCAAGTCTATATACAAGGAGACTTACACACATAATGTCACAGTTTGAGGAAGTTACAATACACTAGAATATCACTTGTTTTACTTGATATATTTAGTCTTCCTTTGCAGTGCATTGGAGTGAAACAAGAGACTAGTGCTGGCTAGGCACAGTACCATATCCAGCACATATTTATTTTGCCCCAGCATATTGGGCAAACAGCAGCCTACTAAAAGTAATCTTGGAAGGGAATATACATGGTAAAAGAGGCAGACCTAGACTAACATGGATGAGTAACATCAAAAGATGGACAAGTTAGCCTATGACAACCTGCACTATCAGAGACAGAGCAGAATGGTAGCCAACCTTTGATACAGATACAGCATTCTTTGATGATGATAGTAGGCAAAAGAAAATGTAAAGTTTGTAAACAAAAATGCACCCTTTAGGCTTGCCACGGAATGTTAGGATCATGTGCCCCAGAGTTCACCCATCCAGAGATTTCAAATTGATTGATTACCAAGATGACAAATCCCACACATTTTTGTTTTGGATATTTCAGTCATGGCCTAGATGAGCCAAAAGTTACCTGCCTTTATATGCCACTTATAGTCTTCATAAAGCTACATCAGACCTCAACTCTCACACACGTTATTTCACTTCATGTCAACTTCCAAGAGTTATGATAGCTTTCTTCTTATTCTAGTCCAAACAAAAAGCCCTATCATGATTTCTCAACAGATAGCAGTCTCTTCATGTATACCACAATTAAAATAGCAAGAAATGCGCACATGACATTAATCAATTCAAGGAATTAAAAGTTAACATTTCAAACTATGATCAATTGTGAAAGTGCATTCTACAACAGTGAATGCACCATACACAAATCTATAACTCATCAAGTAAAAAATTGCACAGCTATTTAATAAAAACTCTTATAATAAACACGAATAAAATGGAACATCTTCCACTTTTTTCAAACTTAAAATAAAACAGACGAAAAGTAATGGACAACAGGTAATGGAGAAACAATGGGAGAATGACGTGAATGCCAAGAATGTCCCATAATATATATATATATATATACATACATATATACCCAAAAAATGTAATATTATCATAAGGGAATGAAGTACATGTTCTAAACTTCACTGCACTAGGTTACAGTTGGGTCACTCGCTGTTATTACTTTCTCAGTTTTAGAGAAGCATGTACTCCAAGTTGTAGCTGTGTTGACTGGACTGAGATTGAACTACTGTTGGCTTCAAGCCAAACGCTAGCAACTAATTACTGACTGAGAATATGCTTCAAGCCAAACGCTAGCAACTACATTACTGACTGAGAATATACTTCAAGCCAAACGCTAGCAACTACATTACTGACTGAGAATATACTTCAAACCAAACACTAGCAACTACATTACTGACTGAGAATATACTTCAAGCCAAACGCTAGCAACTACATTACTTACTGAGAATATACTTCAAGCCAAACGCTAGCAACTACATTACTGACTGAGAATATACTTCAAACCAAACGCTAGCAACTACATTACTGACTCTGGGAATATGCTTCAAGCCAAACGCTAACAACTACATTACTGACTCTGGGAATATGCTTCAAGTCAAACACTAACAACTACATTACTGACTGAGAATATGCTTTAAGTCAAACATTAACAACTACATTACTGACTGACAATATGCTTCAAGCCAAACGCTAACAACTACATTACTGACTCTGGGAATATGCTTCAAGTCAAACACTAGCAACTACATTACTGACTGACAATATGCTTCAAGCAAAACGCTAACAACTACATTTCTGACTGACAATATGCTTCAAGCCAAACACTAACAACTACATTACTGACTGGCAATATAAAACAAGTGACAAATTTGAGTAACCTCTATCGTGACTCACTCACCAGATGAGACTTCACTTATCTGTAGCTTCTTTCTGTGAGCTCACCAAGTAGCCATGCCATGATGATCTATTCCTTAAATTTCAGATTTTTTTAATCTGTTGGTCTTTGGACTGCTGAAGAGGTGCAGTCTTCGCGCAAATACAGAACAAGAAAGACATCACAACAGAGACGTGTTGTTTGTATAGAAAGTTCCACTTGTATAGTGTTTGCTTTTGCCAGTCTTAGTAGAACTGCAACCCAGTACAATACAAACAAAATATGTACAACATTTATCTCATTATTGGGTTCTTCATAGCGGACATAGGACTGGAGAGATAAGGATGTTCGTCCAACGTCACGAGGCATCGGCTCGGCATTTTTTATTTCACCACCTCCCCGATAGAAAAAAAGACTTTTTGACCAATACAAACCTGTGTTCCCCCTGGTTTGGGGCATGACAAGTTATCTAGTTGACTACCCGCTGTCCCAATAAATACAAGTAGTCAATCATCTATCTAAATATGAAAGAAGCGGAATAAGACATGCTCTTAGAATAGGTTAAGAAACAGTCAGAAGGACTGTCATGGAACTGCAGGTAGAGGCAGACCAAAGATATTGTGGGAGAGAAGAGCAGAATAAGTTGTGTGGACCAGACTTGGGGCAGATGGCAGCCACAGAGTCAAGGGTGTCGCGCCCTCCGTGGGAAAGAAAATGTAGGCGCCCATATATAATAAATATATTTGGATTTTATTATATTTACATTAGGAAATATGTTTATTTACAATAGTCAAATAATATTTACAGTATTTTGCTATAGAGTCGTTAAATCAATCAGATTTAAACATCTATCTCTTTGAGTATAAAAATAAGACATGCCCACCCCCATTGCATCTATCTCGGAGTCCCCAGGCAATTGCCTTGATTCTACTGTAAAACTGGCCTTCCTATTTGTAGATGATGAAATGTATGCATATATTGATAAGCGTTTGAGAAAACCGGTGTTATGTTATACCTTCAGTAATGGATAGTTCTGAGTAATCATTATGTTACTAGAAAATAAAATGATGTACCATAATTTTGTTTGGAGGGAAAGGCCTTGTAAATGCAGTTGCAGCAGGGGATCTAGAAGAAAAGAATTTAAGAAAGCAGGTAATATGCTGGAACGATATCAAGTAATGCGTCTGCCGATATAGTTGGTCACGTCTTTTCACGGAATTCGGTCTCTTGTTGACTTAAATATAAATAGCCAGGATTATCTGGTATATTTTTGTTTCCCTCTATCTCTTCCTCCTTTCTGTGTTTCCAGTTGTCATATTTCGGTTGTCATTACTACTTGACCACAAAACACATGTTGGGAATAGGTTTTCTCTTTGCTTTAGCCTCTGTTAGATTGTTCTCGATGATCCATCTTAACTGTTCGTAGTGCTCTCATTTTTTAAAAACTATTTCATTGACCTTCGATGAATCTCTGGTAACTGTGAACTAGATATGTCCTGTCCTCATGGAACCAGTCTTTCCATTCAAATATTTGTATGTGTTTTATTTACAATTTCCGTGTTATTGTATTCCTTTATTGTAAGTTGTTAAATGGCTTTTTTATTAAATACCGACGAGCTCAATAGTTGCGATATTGGGGTGCCCTTTTTTGGTTGCTAAACGTTGCACTCATCACAGCAGGTCTACAAGAATTTCTAGACATATGCAAGATCATCCACCTCTTCTGCTGTCCATGATCTCTTTGTTGTCTCAAAACCACATGCCTCTTAATCTGCCCCTGCCTCGTCTTCATGGCTTCCATTATTGTTCGTTACAGCCCCCTGTGTCGTTTGACCTAGTGCTAATGGTATTTTAATTTCCTATGTAATATATTTATAATCCAAATCTTTTCTCCTTTTAGATCTTGTAATATTTCTTTATTTATTTTTATAATTATCCAAGTTATCCTAAGAATATTTCCGTATTTTATGTTAGGAATGAACCAATCTTCTTCATTGTGAGATCAATAGTTGGTATATATTCTGTACAAAATAAATAGTCATATTTTCGAGACTCGCCACCCACATTAGCAAATACAAACTATATGTCCAGATGAAGATTGGTGTCTACCAACGATTGTTTCACTGCTGTATGTTGCCATTCTCCGCTAGGCAAGCCAGGGGTGAGGCATACTTCAAGTGTTTGTAGGCAATTGTGGGCCAAACTACCCCTTTCACCTACCTTCTTCACTTATTCACCGTTTCTGAGCACTCGACTTTTAATGCTATTCTATTTTAGAGCGATAAAACGTTTTCAATTGGGTTAAGATCATGACCGTTGCAGGGCTACTTCAGTAATGTCACATCCTTGTTTTGTAGCAATGTTTTGGTGGGATGTGCTGTATGTGTTTGGTGGGATGAGCTGTATGTGTTTGGTGGGATGTGCTGTATGTGTTTGGTGGGATGAACTGTATGTGTTTGGTGGGATGAGCTGTATGTATTTGGTGGGATGAACTGTATGTTTTAGTGGGATGAACTGTATGTTTTGGTGGGATGAGCTGTATGTGTATGTGTTTGGTGGGATGAGCTGTATGTTTTGGTGGGATGAGCTATATGTGTTCGGTGGGAAGAACTGTATGTGTTTGGTGGGATGAGATGTATGTTTTGGTGGGATGAGCTGTATGTGTATGTGTTTGGTGGGATGAGCTGTATGTTTTGGTGGGATGAGATGTATGTTTTGGTGGGATGAGCTGTATGTGTATGTGTTTGGTGGGATGAGCTGTATGTTTTGGTTGGATGAGCTATATGTGTTCGGTGGGAAGAACTGTATGTGTTTGGTGGGATGAGATGTATGTTTTGGTGGGATGATATGTATGTGTTTGGTGGGATGAGCTGTATGCTTTGGGTCATTGTCATGTTGAAATGTGCACTCATCGGTGTACACATCCTGCATAAATGGCAGAAGTTGTCCCTCCATAATGTTGAGCGGCCTTTCTTTCATAAGAATTCCTGTGAAAAACACTGTGGGTTGACATCTCTTGCTGATACTCCTCAAAGATGAAATCATGTGGGTTCAATCATCGGTAGACAGACGTTGCAAAGTCTTTAGTCCAAACGTTTGATGTGAGCAGGATAAGAACAAAAGAGAACAATCATCTGGGAAAAAAGCGCATTGTCCCATGACAAGTGTTGGTGTTTGAGGCACCAGTTCAAACGTATCTGTGAGTGACGACGACCAAATCATCAATAGTTTTGTATGTGATTCATCCTGTGTAGCCCCTGTTTGACAGTAACATTAGATTCCATTGGGCTTCCTCCCTCTACTATACACTGCTGTTTTCTAAACTCTTCATTGAGCCAGCCGAAACTATTTAGGCAAGACGCCAAAGGTTCTTTGTGCCCAAAATTATTGGCCCCCCCACTATCTTCTGTTCGCTCATTTCCATTACCTGCTTTCAAATTACGTCTCTATAAGCAGTCCTCTTAGGAGTATTCTAGGTTTTAGAAGTGTTTGAACATGTTTGATTTTCTTCACTTCAAAGTTTTGAAATTATCATACAATTTTACTTTGTTTCCTTTTTTCTGCCGCTGTCGTCTGCTATTGTCAAGGGACTTTGGCTAATTTTATTTTAAAACTTTTGGTTGTGTTTGCTCACTTAAATGGGGTGTAAATGTGGGCTAGACCATGAATATTTCATTAGATTTAAACATGGTTAGCTAAATAGTAAGGCTTTTTCTTTCTTTCTTTTTTTTGCAAAGTACTGTAAATGTGTGTCAATTTTTGTGTGTGCGTGTGTGTTTGTTTTAGAATAACGTGATCGATACATACCTCTTATGCAATAATATATTACACAAAGTGACTTGATAATATAGTACATTATACATATAATATTGGCAAAACATATATACACGCAGGGCTTTTTTTTAGCAGTAGCGGTCTATAACGCGTTCCTGTAAATGTGTACGTCCAGATATACATTTTGCATAAGTAATGTCAAACTAGGACTTCGTCATTTTTCTCATTTTATGTCATGGGATGACATAGCTCCAGGTAACTTTTTTTCCCTAGAAAAATAACTCAACTTATGTGTATGTACCAATAAAGAAAGAAGAAGAAGTCATGATCTATGACGTGTGATGTTCGTGCCATTATTTGTTCCGCCCATACGCTACATTTGTGGTCAGCACTATGGCTGTATCATATTTTTTTTCTCCAGAAAACTCTCCAGTACTCATTTTTAGGTTAGGTGAATCAAGGTGTAAATAACACTAGGGCTAAAACTAGGAATAGTAAAATGTTATATCTTCTCAACATTCCTGTATGGTGCAGATACCTGGGCTTAGGCAAGAAAACAGGAAAGAAAATCGGAGCCTTTGAAATGTGGATTTATAGAAGAATAGGAGGAATTGTAAGGGAGGAAAAGAAAACAAACGATGAAGTCTTACAACAACTATAAATGAAAAGAGAACTACTAAACACAATTTAAACAAGAAAAATAAGATTGTTGGGGCATGCTAAAATACACAGCAGCCTACTAACAAAATTCTTGGAAGGGAAATTATAAGGTAAAAGAGGCATACTAAGACTAACATGGACGAGTAGCATCAAAAGATGGACAAAGTCAGCCTATTTGCACTATCAAAGCAAGAGACAAAGGGGAATGACGCTCCATGGTAGCCAACCTTCAATGCAGAGATGGCATTCAATGATGATGGTGAACCGAGACGCCATCTTATCCTCTGTAGAACATCTCAATAGCCACTGTTCTACCACTGCTTGCTGGAGGATGGCACAGTTAGGAAAAGACATTCTGTACAGCAAGCTAGCAAAGGCACGCTACCTATATCGGCTGACCGGTATTCCGCTGGCGCGATATACACAGAGCTTAACATCTATAAACTAACTTGACGGAATTACACCATTACTGAGGTCTGCTGGGGGGCCATGTAGGACCAAAGTAAAGGCAGCTTGTCTCGAGCCGTCTTGTTCGGGCCATACTTTATTTCACTCTCGATAGAAAAACAAAACCTTTGACCCTGGTGGGATTTGAACTCCAGTTCTCCTGGCACGACAAGTTATCGACTCGGCCACCCGCTGTCATAGTTCAACACCGACAGTAAAGTTTCGGAAACAATATTCTATAAATAGACATAAATGGCGCCCATTGATTGATAGTTGCATGAAAATTGGAGACAAAAAGAGACAACACACGTGGCAAGAAAATGGGAGGATACAAAAATAAAGATGCAGCAAAGTATTAAAGTCAGTCTCAACATTCAACTGTCTTTATTCTATATGTGAAGGGCCTGCCTTCCTAGAATAGAACTATTAAATAGTCACGGGAGGCTTCGCTCTTGTGTCTATTTAGTATAAAAGAGAGATTCCATCTGTTATCTATAGTAAAAAAAAAAAAAAAAAGTAAAGTACCCTCGTCACGCCAAGTGGCGTATAGGGATTATGGTGTTAGTGACCATAAAGTTTACAGACCTTCGGCACATGATTTTTGGGGTAATGTGGTCAGTATTACGCCCGTGCCACTTCACTTTCCCATAAAAAAAATCCGGTACCCATTAAAGTTTGGGTGAACCGGACCGTCGGTTGGGATGGAACCCTACCTCTTGTCCTTTGTAGTCCAGTTCACTAACCACTGAGCTATCGCGGCTCCCATCTGTTATCTATACTTGTACTATATTTTTGCAAGGAAGGAAAGAATTGCGAGAAGTTTCTTCCACCTAGAGGCAGAGAAATGTGAGGGAAGATGGAGAGTTTAGACTACTCACTTAGAAGGTCGTAATAAGTGATAGCTGGAAGTCTTTGATGACGTAATCGACCATCATTCCGTCAAAGAATTTGTCATGACGGAAGCAAAAATACCTCGGACGAGAACGTTCACTATTTAGACGCAGTCAGTTCTTTCTTCTTCATTTGCACGTCCTGTCTCTTATGCTCAGTAATATAGTCGGTCTAGCTGTTTCGCATGCTTTTAAACTTTAGAATGCAATCGGAGGATGATACTTTGGAGTCATGACGGCAGTGGGTCCGCCCTATTTAGTGCCACAAGAAATAAATTGACCGAAATCTTTGCTAGAAAGATCGTTTTATGATTACATTACATTGTATCCTTTTTATTCTTTTCTAATTAGTTTAAGTGGTTAATTAATGGCTACCACAGTCACCTTCCTAGCACACGAAAACGCCCATATTATCAGCAGCTTCTTTCAGTAAAGACTATTTATGGTGAAGGTTTCACTACGCACCTGTTATCCGTCCGTGCTTACTTGGTCCACGCTTGTTGCTAATCCCACAGTATCCGAATGATAATTTCATCAAATCTTGTGTCGTCATGAGATTGGTGATGACATAATGTTTGTTTACGTTCGCCAGCTTTATATCTCCAGCGAAATCCCGAACGACTGAATTTGATTTGAATATGACTTTTTTTCATATTTTTCACATCGGCAGCCGTGTGCTCGGGTGTTCCCCGTCACACACGCAGATATTCTCCGACTTCGGAGGTGCTCTCATATTTTTATCGTTTAAAGTTTTCACGTTTTGAGTAGATTTTTCCTATTAATTTTGTACGAGCAGCGGCCATTTTTGGCCTAGTCTCTTTTTAAAAAAATTTCCAACTGAGCAGTTCAATGTGACAGATTGCACACGGGACTTTGTGTTTTTCGCCGTTTTCCGAGGTGAATGCTAGACATGGCATCTCACTATCCAGAGACCGGGAGAGTATAAAACCACCGACTCCATCTTATTTATTTATTTTTTAATTTTCCACCGCCTGTGGAGGGAATCGAACCTGGGACCCTCTTGTCAAGAGGCCGTCGTCTAACCTCTAGCCACCCAGCGCCTCCCCCCTCCTGATGATGACATGTTGATGTAAACGTGTTATTATCATTGAAATGTTGGTATTGAGATAGTCCCGCTAGCTTGTTATCAGCTAAACATAACGCCACGTCACAGGTTTTATTGACAGACAACAAGTTCATTATTGAGAACTGACATCCAAACTGTCATTAATGACACATACACGCGTGTATTTTTGCAAAGGCCCATTTCTGACATCCATGAGAACTGTGTTGACATTAAAGACAGACATGCACGAAAGATATGGACATGTATTCATTACTGACAGTCACATGCGTGCATTTTTTCATTATTGATAGAACACTCACCCCGTTATTCATAACTGATAGAACACTCACCCCATTATTCATAACTGATAGAACACTCACCCCGTTATTCATAACTGATAGAACACTCACCCCGTTATTCATAACTGATAGAACACTCACCCCGTTATTCATAACTGATAGAACACTCACCCCGTTATTCATAACTGATAGAGCACTCACCATGTTATTCATAACTGATAGAACACTCACCTTTTTATTCATAACTGATAGAACACTCACCATGTTATTCATAACTGATAGAACACTCACCATGTTATTCATAACTGATAGAACACTCGCCATGTTATTCATAACTGATAGAGCACTCTCCTCGTTATTCATAACTGATAGAGCACTCACCATGTTATTTATAACTGATAGAACACTCACCATGTTATTCATAACTGATAGAGCACTCACCATGTTATTCATAACTGATAGAACACTCACCCCGTTATTCATAACTGATAGAACACTCACCATGTTATTCATAACTGATAGAACACTCACCCCGCTATTCATAACTGATAGAACACTCACCATGTTATTCATAACTGATAGAACACTCACCCCGCTATTCATAACTGATAGAACACTCACCATGTTATTCATAACTGATAGAACACTCACCCCGCTATTCATAACTGATAGAACACTCACCATGTTATTCATAACTGATAGAACACTCACCATGTTATTTATAACTGATAGAACACTCACCATGTTATTCATAACTGATAGAACACTCACCATGTTATTCATAACTGATAGAACACTCACCATGTTATTCATAACTGATAGAATACTCACCATGTTATTCATAACTGATAGAACACTCACCATGTTATTCATAACTGATAGAACGCTCACCATGTTATTTATAACTGATAGAACACTCATCATGTTATTCATAACTGATAGAATACTCATCATGTTATTCATAACTGATAGAACACTCACCATGTTATTCATAACTGATAGAACACTCACCATGTTATTCATAACTGATAGAACACTCGCCATGTTATTCATAACTGATAGAACACTCTCCTCGTTATTCATAACTGATAGAGCACTCACCATGTTATTCATAACTGATAGAACACTCACCATGTTATTCATAACTGATAGAACACTCACCTCGTTATTCATAACTGATAGAACACTCACCCCGCTATTCATAACTGATAGAACACTCACCATGTTATTCATAACTGATAGAACACTCACCCCGCTATTCATAACTGATAGAACACTCACCATGTTATTTATAACTGATAGAACACTCACCATGTTATTCATAACTGATAGAACACTCACCATGTTATTTATAACTGATAGAACACTCACCATGTTATTTATAACTGATAGAACACTCACCCCGCTATTCATAACTGATAGAACACTCACCATGTTATTCATAACTGATAGAACACTCACCATGTTATTCATAACTGATAGAACGCTCACCATGTTATTTATAACTGATAGAACACTCATCATGTTATTCATAACTGATAGAATACTCATCATGTTATTCATAACTGATAGAACACTCACCATGTTATTCATAACTGATAGAACACTCACCCCGTTATTCATAACTGATAGAACACTCACCTCGTTATTCATAACTGATAGAACACTCACCCCGCTATTCATAAATGATAGAACACTCACCATGTTATTCATAACTGATAGAACACTCACCCCGCTATTCATAACTGATAGAACACTCACCATGTTATTCATAACTGATAGAACACTCACCATGTTATTCATAACTGATAGAACGCTCACCATGTTATTTATAACTGATAGAACACTCATCATGTTATTCATAACTGATAGAATACTCATCATGTTATTCATAACTGATAGAACACTCACCATGTTATTCATAACTGATAGAACACTCACCATGTTATTCATAACTGATAGAACACTCACCATGTTATTCATAACTGATAGAACACTCACCATGTTATTCATAACTGATAGAACACTCACCATGTTATTCATAACTGATAGAACACTCACCATGTTATTCATAACTGATAGAACACTCACCATGTTATTCATAACTGCTAGAGCACGCATGCGATTATTCATTAATGGCAGACACAGACATGTAGTTATTCATAACTAGTAGAACACGCACCACGTTCACATTGGTACTGGCAGACACACGCATTCATTTATTCATTAGACGTACTCATGCAAACGTTACATAATGTCATTAATGGTTTAACATAGTAATTATTTAACTGAACCAACACTACAGCTTCTTATATGTAAAAACAGATCCATTAATTGTTTGATGTAAAGCAAACAAATCTACGTAGAGAAAACATGTATACATTATATAGCTCTGTTTCATAACACATGCACGTACAGGCTTTCCTCTTGAGTTGATGAACAGTCAACTATACATTCACTGAGACCCGAGGACAGAAAATAAAACCTCAAAAACCTATCAACTATGTGTGACATAGTTCAACTATATGAGATATAGACGGCTAACTTCACTCTTCCCACAACCACCCCTGCTCGCAAAGTTGAAAACGTCACGCCAGTTGTTGGTTTTCCGGGAACTCCTTCAGCCCGCAGGCCTAAGTAAATCTATAGTTGGCTGTGCCAGTACGTGGTCATAAGCCCAATATGTACAATTCAGAGGCTTGTCAATACCTAATTAATAAGACAACATAAGATATGTTATATCGATCAGTTAAAACACATATATGGCAAATAACAGGAGGTTTTGAAGTAGTTAAAGTCGAGCAGATCTGAGTTCACTCTCGTAATGATAGAAGCATTCTAGAGGATCCAGTTAATGAAGGCTATCACTAATGTTGGTAAACAAACTTATCATTTTATTATTAATTAACACACGTTAAAAATCTCTACAGTTTTCCGATAACAAGTGAAAAAAAAAAGGTTTATGTTCTCTCAAATTTATATTCTTAATTTGAGTTTTAATCGCAGTCTGTGTTGTTCAATATCTTCCTGTCTGGGTGATATTTTCTTTATCTTCTCGATGACCGTAGCTTCTGTGAAGGAATTGAATTGCTTGCTTGGAATGTTATTTCAGTTATCGTTCTTGTACGAGGATCAATCGTGTATGAGCTAAAACGATGCCATTTCTCCGATCACTAGTCTGGTTAAACTGTGAGTTTTCAGTACAATGCACACACTATATAGCAGCCGCGAGAGTTGACAAGTGTAATCTGTATGGATTATAGCTATTTGCCACAATGCAGAGGTTCTCCACTTACTGTAAACATTGTTCATGTTGATGATGTAGCTGGTTGATATTCACAGCCTTTGTTCATTTATATTGTGGTGTTGCACACAATAGTATTTTTACAGCCGTGTAGATAGGAAAAGACATAATGAGTCAACGTTTCGGTTAAGAAGTACTTCAACATTGATAAACATACTCGCCGCTGCTTCATCCCACTCTTATTCTGACTTTCTTAATTGAACCAAGAAGTAACACTAAAACGACATGCTACACATATGTCTCATATCTCATACGACTCTGGGGACACATGTCTCATACGACTTTGTGCACATATGTCAGCTATGGATCCTGCTGCTCGAAAGATACTTGTTATTTTGCTTAATTTTCCGCAACGAAAATTCTCCATCTGGGCAGCTAATAATACGATCAACAATAAAATATGGGAAGAGACCATGGGGTCGATCTGGCACAGACTACACCACTCTCAAATGTACTGGTGGTTGTGGAATCAATTCTGAACAACTTGCAGAGACAACAAATGAATTGGTTTGTCCATCTGGAAAGAATGCTAAGATAATCTATAGCAAACAAAACATATAATTAAAAGAGAAGATGGAAGACGAGCCGGTGGTAGACGCAGAGTAAGATGGACTGACAATATCCGAGAAAGGCTACAACATCAATTAATAATGGTTGAGGCTACCGGGAGGGCAAGTAAAGAGCCCCATCACGCCACGTGGCGTATAGGGAATATGCTGTTAGAGACCATAAGTTTTGCAGACCTTCGGCACATGATTTTTGAGGTAATGTGATCGGTAATACGCCCGTGCCGCTTAACTTTCCAAAAAAGAAATTCCCGTACCCATTTAAAACTGTGTGAACCTGGAAGCCGTCGGTCTGGATCGAACACGACCTCTTGTTCTTAGCACTCCTGTTCACTAACCACTTAGCTATCGCGTTTCCTTTGCCAGGAGGTCAAGGTCTAGAACGATGTATCTCCGTCAACACCCGAAGATGTAACAGAGTGAGTGGAGAGAGAGAGAGCGAGAGAGAGAGAGAGAGAGAGAGAGAAGTCGTGGAAAACATTATCACGACCACCATTATCTTCACACCCTCCAAACATCAATGGCTGGCAGAAACACTTTAATTGTAATCGTTTATGACATAAGCGCCCAATCAATTACATTGTTCTGTTTCCGCCCCTCGCTGCCGTGGAGCTTACAGTGTATCCGTTGACGGCGACACCAGTCGGAAGTTTCTGGTCAGACCGGTCGGGTTACAAAACACTTTATGTCATTGTCGTTTGTTATGTCCCGATTTACATCTCATACTTTTACATTTATTATTATTTTTGTTACCGTTACGAACAATTTTAATTTTTCTAAAAATTAAAAATTTACAAAAGCTGTAATTTGTCTATCCTGAAGAAATAATACTCCGTGCTTGTTGTTAATTCATGTCACTGGAGGATTTCTTGAGTTCTTTAAACTCTGTCTCCGGGTCTTTGGCAGAGCTAAATTTAGAACTAGGCTAAAAACCTACATCTTCATAATCCGTCCGGGGAGGACGGCTCAAATTTGCTTATGTTGTTATCTGCCATAGAGGCCTTCTTGTGTTAGTTTGAGTACAGACGGCCTGAAAGTTTCATCTAGACTAGCAGCTTAGGTTTTCGCGAAGTCTAAATCCGGTCCTGGTCTTTGGGATGCACTAAAAGTCATAATTTGCCTCTTTCCTAAACCTACGACACCTGGGTCTGTGGGTCAGTATCCACGTTGGTTATCAATTTTTTAAAATCTTCCCTCATCTAAGACAGCCTCTTCTGTAGCAGACCGTTGTGTTTAACAATACAGTCTCTTCTGTAGCAGACCGTTGTGTTTAACAATACAGCCTCTTCTGGAGCAGACCGTTGTGTTTAACAATACAGCCTCTTCTGTAGCAGACCGTTGTGTTTAACAATACAGCCTCTTCTGTAGCAGACCGTTGTGTTTAACAATACAGCCTCTTCTGTAGCAGACCGTTGTGTTTAACAATACAGCCTCTTCTGTAGCAGACCGTTGTGTTTAACAATACAGCCTCTTCTGTAGCAGACCGTTGTGTTTAACAATAGAGCCTCTTCTGTAGCAGACCGTTGTGTTTAACAATACAGCCTCTTCTGTAGCAGACCGTTGTGTTTAACAATACAGCCTCTTCTGTAGCAGACCGTTGTGTTTAACAATACAGCCTCTTCTGTAGCAGACCGTTGTGTTTAACAATACAGCCTCTTCTGTAGCAGACCGTTGTGTTTAACAATAGAGCCTCTTCTGTAGCAGACCGTTGTGTTTAACAATACAGCCTCTTCTGTAGCAGACCGTTGTGTTTAACAATACAGCCTCTTCTGTAGCAGACCGTTGTGTTTAACAATAGAGCCTCTTCTGTAGCAGACCGTTGTGTTTAACAATAGAGCCTCTTCTGTAGCAGACCGTTGTGTTTAACAATACAGCCTCTTCTGTAGCAGACCGTTGTGTTTAACAATACAGCCTCTTCTGTAGCAGACCGTTGTGTTTAACAATACAGCCTCTTCTGTAGCAGACCGTTGTGTTTAACAATACAGCCTCTTCTGTAGCAGACCGTTGTGTTTAACAAAACAGCCTCTTCTGTAGCAGACCGTTGTGTTTAACAATACAGCCTCTTCTGTAGCAGACCGTTGTGTTTAACAATACAGCCTCTTCTGTAGCAGACCGTTGTGTTTAACAATACAGCCTCTTCTGTAGCAGACCGTTGTGTTTAACAATACAGCCTCTTCTGTAGCAGACCGTTGTGTTTAACAATACAGCCTCTTCTGTAGCAGACCGTTGTGTTTAAGAATAGAGCCTCTTCTGTAGCAGACCGTTGTGTTTAACAATACAGCCTCTTCTGTAGCAGACCGTTGTGTTTAACAATAGAGCCTCTTCTGCAGCAGACCGTTGTGTTTAATAATACAGCCTCTTCTGTAGCAGACCGTTGTGTTTAACAATACAGCCTCTTCTGTAGCAGACCGTTGTGTTTAACAATACAGCCTCTTCTGTAGCAGACCGTTGTGTTTAACAAAACAGCCTCTTCTGTAGCAGACCGTTGTGTTTAACAATAGAGCCTCTTCTGTAGCAGACCGTTGTGTTTAACAATAGAGCCTCTTCTGTAGCAGACCGTTGTGTTTAACAATAGAGCCTCTTCTGTAGCAGACCGTTGTGTTTAACAATACAGCCTCTTTTGTAGCAGACCGTTGTGTTTAACAATAGAGCCTCTTCTGTAGCAGACCGTTGTGTTTAACAATAGAGCCTCTTCTGTAGCAGACCGTTGTGTTTAACAATACAGCCTCTTCTGTAGCAGACCGTTGTGTTTAACAATACAGCCTCTTCTGTAGCAGACCGTTGTGTTTAACAATACAGCCTCTTCTGTAGCAGACGGTTGTGTTTAACAATACAGCCTCTTCTGTAGCAGACAGTTGTGTTTAACAATAGAGCCTCTTCTGTAGCAGACCGTTGTGTTTAACAATACAGCCTCTTCTGTAGCAGACCGTTGTGTTTAACAATACAGCCTCTTCTGTAGCAGACCGTTGTGTTTAACAATAGAGCCTCTTCTGTAGCAGACCGTTGTGTTTAACAATACAGCCTCTTCTGTAGCAGACCGTTGTGTTTAACAAAACAGCTTCCTATCAAAACAAGAAATCTAAAATAATATCAAGGACATGACCATGTTGTGAGAAGCTACTTGAAACAACAAGAAAACAAGAATATGGGAATCTCGTTCCATGATGCTGGAGTTATTGTCACTCGTTGTCATTTTATCACATCTTTATCATATCTGCTTCAATATATCACTTACGAAATTATTCTACTGATGAAATGTATACTTGCCAAATAGTAAAAAAGTCTAGTGGAAAAAGATTACCCGCTGATACTAAAGACCTATAAAGAATATCATGCTAGTGGCTACAACTGTTTTGTTTGTTTGTATGTTTGTTTTAATGAAAATCGACACATTTGAATAGGCAATTTCAGCATGTCAGTCTGGCTTACTTTCCAAGAAAAATCTGGTCCCAGTTTTCAAAGGCTCAGTGAATTCTGAACAAGAAAGGCTTAACATGCAGCCGAATCTACGAGCATCTGGTCTTCAGATGATGAGTACATTGCTCACTTTACCACGCTCTGATTACAAACTGGTGCTCTTTATTACAGCTTGAAGAATGTGTGCAACCAGAAAGTGCTGATTGTTTCCCTTGCTCCTACCAAGCTGCAAATTGTTTTAGAACATACACTTCTGTATCGTTGTTTATGGAATGTATTATTTCACCACACTTGGCGCCGTTGACTCAAGAATTGGTACTTTCAGCAATTATCAGTATTATTCCCCATTGAATACAATAGGTCAGCACTTCTCATCGTTTCTAGCTTACGCGAAATTCCCGCACTTGGCACCCTTCATGACCGATTTCTGGATTTACAAACAAAATTAATGATAGAGCAGAATATATTCCTACACTCTTAACACATCGCTTTATATTTTATTATTTCAACAACTGTTAGATCTGTCATTTTATGACATTTTTGTGAGCATTTCTCAATAACCTATTGAACCAATAATTTCATAATTGTATCATCTTCATTATAGAATCCAATATTACAGTAATACTTTTAAAATTAATGTTACATAATTATAAATTATTATTAATATTATAATTATTATTACTTTTACGACAACACTTTTGAATCCATTATTTCAGCACTTATCGTATTATTCATTTTAGTATCAGTAGTTTTTAAATCATTAATTCCTGAATCCATTATTTTACCATTTTTCAGAAACGTTGACTCAAAAATACTTGAATTTAGAAGTGCCAATGTTTCCTCCAACAATGCATGAACACCTGCAGTAGACATCAGTGAATTTAGAATATATTCAGACCTTCTAGAAAGTTGACCGTGACACTCTAAGCTATTATTAAAATACAGTGAAAGCTAACAGGATCACCCGTTACGACCAAGTGGAACAAGTCAACTTTGTGTTCATCAAAGTCATTGTGAAAACACCACTTATCAAAGCGAACTAAACCAATAAATTAAAAAAAAAAAGATAAACCTTCTGGCACCTTCTGGGTAATTCTAGATTAAAACAGAAGAGCCAGTTACCGTTTCTATCAAGAGAAAAAAAGCATTGCGTTGTACGTCATCAATATTTGTTTAAGTTGAAGCGGCACGGATAGATTATTTCTTACGTTGTGTTATATATGTATGTCACGTGATCTGTTCGTGACAAAAGAGCAGTCACTATGCCACCTAACAGAAGACAAAGAAGCGAATCTACGAACGAAGAAGAATAACACGATTTGGAATTGGAATCCATGTTTTTTTCTCCTTTTGAATTTTCATACCTGGGTGATTTTGTATGTGGCTTCATTACTGGGTATTCGCCATTCTGACCGTTCCTGGGGTTATAGGTAAAATGCTCAATTCCACGAAACGTTGTCCCAGTTACCGAGAACGCACTTTCGTTTTCGTAGTTGTTTCCTGGAAATCTCCTCGGTGTGTTTCGTGTGGTGGTCGTAGTTGAGCGTGGAACAAACACAAAATTACTACACTGTAAGTTGTCGTTGCGTAGAATAGTGAAATGTGCCTGCACAATGCTCGACTCGAGCATGTAATTGGATTCGAATACGTAGGTATCGCCTGCTTTTAGAACCTGAGGATAGAATAGTGGGGAATAATGTTAACATTAGAGATGTGTTATCTCTTATGTTGAAAATATGTAGGTAGAATAATGTTAACATTAGAGATGTGGTATCTCTTATGTTTAAAATATGTAGATAGAATAATGTTAACATTAGAGATGTGAAATCTCTTATGTTGAAAATATGTAGATATAATAATGTTAACATTAGAGATGTGGTATCTCTTATGTTGAAAATATGTAGATAGAATAATGTTAACATTAGAGATGCGGTATCTCTTATGTTTAAAATATGTAGATAGAATAATGTTAACCTTAGATATGTGGTATCTCTTATGTTTAAAATATGTAGATAGAATAATGTTAACCTTAGAGATGTGGTATCTCTTATGTTTTAAAATATGTAGATATAATAATTTGGAATAATGTAAATCTTTTTTGAGATATGTAGTAAATCATGGGTTTAGAATCTGTGGATATAATATATGTGATAAGCGTTAATGTATTCATCATCATCAAATACCGAGCCTGCTAGCGTAGGTGATCATGTCTCTCCACAACTTTCGATCTCGGCAGCTATTTATCATTTCTGTTGTTGACCTTCTACCAAGCCATTCTCTTAAGCTGTCTGTTATTTTTTTCTCTTTGCTTCCCTCTATCTCTTCGTCGCTCAATTTCTCCAGTTGTTACAATATATTTCAGTTGTTCTCTTCTCATTACACGGCCAAAAAATGATGATTGTTTCTTCCTAATGTTGGAAATGAGCTCTCTTTTTGCTTTGACCTCTTTCAGAACATCTTCATTACTCTTCTTAGCTGTCCATGGTATTCTCAACATTCTTCTGTAAAACCACATTTCTACAGACTCCAGTGATTTTCTTGTCTGTTGTCGTATTGTCCATGATTCGCATCCATATGTTAAGACTGGCTCTACGTTACATTTAATAACTCTTTTTCTTGTTTCTATTGTCAAAAAATGGATTGCATAGTATCTTCCTCATTTTTGGAAAGTTGCTTTTGCCTGAGCTATTCTGCATCTCACCTCTTTTGTACATCTTCCGTCTGAGGTTAAAAGTTCCCAAATATTTAAATTCATTTACCTGTTTTAATATTGTTCAACTTGTCTTTATTTTGCACTGAGGTGATGTCTTTTTCGTTGTTGTTGCCATTATCTCTGTCTTTTTGCTATTAAGGCTGAGTCCTTTATTTTTGCTTTCTTTCACTATAAGGTCCAACATTTCTTGTAACTCATTTTCCCGCTAAATCGATTAAGACTGTATCATCAGCATACCTTATATTATTTATATTATGACCTCCAATTGTTATTCCAGGCATGCCCCTTATGGATCTTAAAATAATCTCACTATAAATATTAAACAAATCTGGTGACAGCACACAAACTTGTCTAACACCCTGTTTTATTTGTTGAAACATTCCCAATTGGTTTTCAGTTCTTATGGCCGCTGTTTGTTGCCAGTACATGTTCTTTATTATTCTTAGATCTTTGCTGTCTATGTCAATGCTTTCTAAAATGTTGCTTATTTCTTGGTGCTTTACTTTGTCAATGCCTTGATGTAATCTATGAAACATAGGTATAGATCTGTTTTCACCTCTATGGCTCGTTCTACTAAAGATCTTATGATATAAATGGCATTGCTTGTTCCTTTATCTCTAACAAAACAACACCATTCATCGCTAATTTCTGGACTGATTTTGTTTCGCACTCTTCGCATGATGATTCTTAGTAATATCTTAGTCATATGACTCATAAGGCTTATTTGTGCGATGATTTCGCATTCAATCGCACCCGATTTCTTTGGTAGGGCTATGAATATTGATTTGAGCATGTCGTCTTTTATATATATCCGATAATATAGATATCAATCTATATTATTGTTATTAATTCTATTCCAAAATCACCCATGGCTTCAATCTCTTCTTTAGTTATATTATCTGGTCCATGAGCTTTGACTGCTTTCATATTGCGCAAGGCATCTTCCACTTCTTCTCTGAGTATTTCTGGTCCTTCTCCATTATCCTTAATATTTACTTCCGTTCGTTCATCATTATAAAGAACCTTAATGTATTCTGTCCATCGTTCCCTTATGTTTTCTTGATCAATCAACATTTCTCCTTCCTTTGATCTTGCTGTTGCTTAAACCAGGTGTTTCCTATCATCACGTTGTGTATTCTTGCCCAGTCAATAAGTTTCTCACCTCTTTCATTCCTCTCGCCTAAGCCATAATGACCAACTACTTCCTCAAATCTTTCCTTTCCTAGGAGCCAGTGGTGGGGAGTGTTAAACACTCCAAGGTATGAAGACGTGACACGTGGTGTCCTTCATGTGGTCATTCTTTCGTTTCGTTCCCGGCGGACAGACAAGTTATTTGAGCTAAGTGAAATAATTATATATATATTTTCCTATTATTTCTAATTTATACATCTTAACACTCATCCTACCCCCCTTATGTAGCTTTTTTCTTTTTTCATTTTTCTACATCCTACTTTCTTCTTTTCTGTCCACATCTCTATTCTTCTGATCATGTAGTTATAGATAATTGTGTTTCACCGTTTGTTTTCGTTGTCCTTGTACTCTGAAGAAGGCCACAGGCCGAAACGTCAGTATTGTGTTGTGTTCCTCCCTTGTAAAGCTGTCTTCATACCTTGGAGTGTTTAACACTCCCCACCACTGGCTCCTTGCTACCAGCTTTACCTCAGCATCGCAATTATTTGCCTATTCCCTTTCCTTTCCTACTTTTGTTAAGGTATTACAGGATATAAAAGAACCGTCCAGACTAGCGATAAGGGAAGGGTTTCGATTGCGGCGCTACTGTGAATCTGATGATAGGGATGATCTTAACAATAATTGTTGAAGCGATAGGAAGATAACAGACGGTACAAGATATAATAAACGTTGCGACTTCATGCCTTCTGTGCTATTAGTAACTTATTGTTATTTTTGTGTACATCCATGTATGCCTATTGCTGTGTCCCCGCAGAAGACCTAGAGCCTTAACGTCGAATATTGTTTTGAGTGTCCATAATAAAGGAAAGTAGAATTATCCCAGGTATGACTATGATACATTTGACTGATTAGAACGAGCTCTGCTATCTTTAGGTAAAGATTAAACTATAGAGAGGAATTCCGTGGTTTGTATCATGTCGGTGGGAGCCGCGATAGCTCAGTGGTTAGTGAACTGGACTACAAAGGACAAAAGGTAGGGTTCGATCCCAACCGACGGCTTCCGGTTCACCCAGCCTTTAATGGGTACCGGACTTTTTTTTCTGGGAAAGTAAAGCGGCGCGGGCGTAATACCGACCACATTACCCCAACAATTCTGTGCCGAAGGTCTGTAAAATGTATGGTCACTAATACCATATTCCCTATACGCCACTTGGCGTGATGGGGTTACTTTTTTTTAATCATGTCGGTGTGGGGGAGGTGAAATATAAAATATCACGGTGCTAGGCCCCAACAATTATACGTGAGGGGGGCAGTGCTCTTCCTATCTGCCAATACTTTTCCTCACCTCAGTAAGTCAGGTACCCATTTCTTTTAACAAGCATGTTAATTGAAGAGCGTGAAGCTGCGTTTGAATCCGTATTCACGCTATCCAGGTCAATACTTTACCACCACGCTGCTGGCGCTCTAAAATGGCTTAACAAGCTGAAGAAATATACACCTTTGTGCGCATATAGGCTATACTGCCGCTATTGATCGTACACATACCGCAGAGTTGCATCATATTTGACGAGTTGAACCTTTGAACCCTCAACAATTTTGGGTCCCCAGATCACAAAACTCGAGTTCCAAGTTGGGGACAAAAGCTCAAATTTCACATCTTCCAACATCCAGTTATCCCAGAAAATACACAACAGCTGTCACATTAGATAAACAGGAATGTCTCATACCTTCAATAACCCACCCTCGCAAGTATCCAGTTTCTAATTCTCGTTTAAAACTATATATACATAGATGTGGGCGTGTTATCTCTGTTGTCATTGTTTGGTGTTCTTAATATTTATAGCATCATTGTCGTCTGCTTATCGAAGGTTGTCTACAATGGAGCGCCATTCCGTTCTGTCTCTTGCTTTAATGGTGTAGGTTATCATTGGCTGACTTGTCCATCTTTTGATGTTACTCGTCAATGTTAGTCTGCCTCTGTTACTTTCTATTTTCCCTGCCAAGATTTTTTTAGTAGGTTCCTGTGTCTTTGAACATGTCCCACCAAACTTATTTGTCTTGTCTGAATTGTGTTTAGTAGTTCTCTTTTCATTTTTAGTTGTTTTAAGACTTCATCGTTTTTCTTTTCTTTACATCCAATTCTTCATATTCTGATATAATTCCACATTTCAAAAGCTTCAATTTTCTGCTCTGTTTTCTTATCTAATGTCCATGTTTCTGCACCATACAGGAATGTTGAGAAGATATAACATTTAGCAAGTCTTAGTTTTAGCCTTAGTGTTATTTGTTTTGATGTTTGTATATTTTTAATGACATTAAAACTACTTGTGACAAACAAGTGACAAAATATACATGGAAAACAAACCAGTAGAAGAGATTGATCACTTTATCTATCTTGGAAGTCACATTGATCGAGAAGGGGATACGAGCAAAGAAATTAGAATCAGACTGGCTAAAGCAGCAATGTCTTTCAGAAGCCTTGAAAAGTTGTGGAAATCAAAACTCATTAGCACAAACACAAAACTTAGGCTATTCAAATCAAATGTACTATCAACCCTTACGTATGCGTGTGAAAGCTGGAAAACAACAAGAGATATAGAAACAAAGTTGAACGCATTCGAAAATAAATGTCTAAGGAAAATACTTGGTATAGAATGGAACGAATTCAAAACAAACGAGGAAATTAGAGAAATCGCCAATCAACCACTAATATCTTCAGTAATAAAGAAAAGACGATGGTCATACGTTGGACATGTGATGAGAAGAGATAATAATCGAATAGCAAAGCAAGCCCTCATATGGGAAACAACAGGTAAAAGAAAAAGAGGAAGACCCAGGGAGACACTGAGAAGAACATTGATGAGAGAGGCAAGAGCAGCAGGAATCGGCTCCCTCAATGAGATAGAACTGCTTGCACAGAACAGAGACAGATGGCGAGATTTGATAAAATATCTTTAAAAGAAAACTGCTAGAACAAAAATTCATATAGGAGAAGGTGTATCTTGGTCTACGCCCTATGGGCCGGTTACGGCTCGAAAGGTCAATAGATAGATAGATAGAAAACTACTTGTTCCCATTCCTATTCTTTGGTTTATTTCAGATTTAACGTTTTCATCACTGATTATAGCACGTTAACATTTTTTTTAGCGTTTCCATCACTGGTTATAGTATGTCCAAGGTAGTTGTAGCTGTAAACTGTCTCCAGTTCTATTCCTTCAAATTTGATATCCACTTGTAGGTTGTGAGTGCTAACTTTGTTGATGATCATAGTTTTAGTCTTTTTGATATCTATATCTAATCCATATTTTTTGCCTGTCATGTTTATTTCATTAAGTAATTGTTGTAGATCTTTAGGATTTTCTGCTAGTAGTACAGTATCATTAGCATATCATAAGTTATTGATTATCTTTCCATTAATATTTAGGCCTGGCATCTCAGTGAAGTTTTTAAAGATATGCTCAGTGTATAGATGAAACAAGCTTGGTGATAGGGTGCATCCCACCTTACTCCTCTCTTTATATCAATGGGTGTAGAGTTGTCTTTGTTATATTTTATTATTGCTGTTTGCTCCCTGTATAAATTACATATTAGTCGTATGTCTGTGCCATCTAGATGTATATATGTTAGGCAATCTATACTTTGTTTATGATGTATTACATCAAAAACTTAGGTGTAGTCTATGAAACAGGTATATTTTGGTTTGCTTACTTCTGTGTACTTTTCGATTATCGTTCTCATGCAGAATATGGCTTCTTTTTGCTCCACTGTTTTTCCTAAATCCAAATTGTTGCTCTTCTAATTCCATATTGATTTCATTCTAAATCCTTCCTTGTATAACTTTTAGCCAGATTTTTGTAACATGGCAACTGCACCATTAGTTTAATATTTATATTCAATAAATATTTGAACAAATAGCTAAAATATCATAACGTCGTATTTTTTATTCGCCACTCAATACATGTTGAACTTCTCTATTTTCTTTCATATGTAGAGAAGTGGTGTTGAATTGGATTTGTTGGATCAAGGGGAACAAATAATATCCGTCACCGTCAACCACAACATAAGGTTTATTATGCAAACGTGTGTTCCTCTTCATGGTGTGCAACGAAGGGGAAGTAACTGTGAACACGACAGAGGAGGAAGGCATGTATAGGGGACACTACTCGTCTTGTAACGAGAGATAGGTTGCTAAGTGGCTGGTGATGAGCTCGTTGCAGATAAAATGTCTGCAGTGACAGGTTGATGAATTTGTTTTACTGTAACTGTAAATGCACATAGGTTATGACATACAAACACAAGGTGCTGTGTTACAAACACTCAAACATAAGACATCTTAGTCGGAGCTTCCAATCAAGAACAGTTGACCACACAACTGTCAGTGAAAAACTCGAATAATCTTTTCCTACAGAGCTTCTGTCTAAATGATCTGCAATGTTAGTATCTTCCAACACATTCCATCATTGTTGTTACATGCTTGTCACCATAAGTGGACCTGAGACAGACTTCGAACTTAGTTCCATGGACTTCAGACATCTCTTCTGTCATTAAGTCAAATGCGTCAGTTCAATTGGTGACATTTATAATCTTTCTTAATCTTCTTTCCGTCAATATTTGTCTTCATAGTCTACGACAATGATAGCCTGCAGTCCTTTCTTCTTTTGTTGCCACTTCGCTAAGAGGTTTTCTTTACTCCGTCAGTCAATCCTTATTCACAGACCTCCCATGTATGTTAGCTTCGTCGCGTTTCTTCATATCGGTGTTAATCGTAGTCTCTTTCTGTCTTATCATTTTTTTTTCTTTATACATTCTTCCACAATGATGAATGCAGTCTTCTTAAACATTGTTTTCAGATTCTTCTATGTGGTTGGTATATGTATGTTTTTTTTTTTAAATTAAAAATCATATACATGGTAACTTTTATGGATTAATTAATCTTTTTCTTTTCTTCATAATGTCATACGTCAACCATTATTTTGTGATATTAAAAATAATTCAGGTGAATTCAATACTTGAGGTCAACAATCACAATTGTCTTCACGCAAACACATTTTAGAAAACGTAGCATATTTAGAGCGTTCATCAAGTAAAAAAACCCTGCCAAGAATATATAGATCAACAACTCAAATGGTTGGGCCATCTGGTCAATGAATCCTCACCAATCACCATCAAGGGCGTTCTTCTCGAGAATGCATGGAAAAAGACCAAGAGGAAGACCCAGAAGAAGATGGATAGATGCAGTAACAGAGACATGTAACAACAAAGGAAAATCATTAATTCAGACAGTTCGAGCAGCTCAAGAACAACAAATGATATAACCATGACACCTTTTAGGTATCAATGAAAAGAGAAAAGAAAGATCAAGTAATAATTTTATCCAAGTCGTTTTAAGATAATATGAAACATATTCCATAATATACAAACCTGAAAAAAAAACACATGCACATATACAGACAATAATATAATTGACAAAGTCCAAATACGCTGATGACACAGTCCTCCTCTCAAACAGCGCAAAAGAATTAAATGAGATAATTGGGTGTATTAACAAAGAGCAAAACCTCTAGCTACTTCTAAATATACAGAAAATTGACAAAGCACAAAACCAACCCAAAATCATCATCAACAGTTAAGAACTTGTAATGATATAACACACTATGAATATCTGAAATCTGTAGTAACTAACAATGGAGACTGCCAGAGATCAAAGGATTAACAATAGCTGCACAAAAACTAAACACCACGAAGAACATGTAGCACAATACTCACAAGGCAGTAACATTAAAATTACTGAGGGACATATATCCTCCTTATAGCAACATATGGTTGTGAATCATGGACAATCTAGCAAACAGCAAAGAAGAAAATAGATTAATTCGAAAACAATGATATATAACAATTCTTAAGATTCAGTGAATAATGAAAAAAGAAAGGAAGACATAATGAAAGATTTAAACATTTAAAACAATTGGCTTATAAACACCAATCTACAGAGGAAATTAAAATACTATGACCGCGTCACTAGGCACAAAGAAAAGAACAAAAATGGAAGGCTTGGGTCCTGGGCGACGCATCAGGGGCTGACCATGAAGAATGTTATTTTAAGCCATCAAAGAGACTTTGAACATTACAATAGAAGAAGTGTTGAGATCTGGCTAGAGATATTCTTTCAGACAGGCTCTGGTGAATGCAACTTTCAGTGGGAGATCTGGCTAGAGATATTCTTTCATACAGCCTATGGTGAATGCAACTTTCAGTGGGAGATCTGGCTAGACTCTGGTGAATGCAACGTCCAGCAAAGGACATGCGAACTTATGATGATGACAAAGTCCAATCCGACTTTTCTACTCACCTTAATATGATTATCCGATGTGAATATCCAGACCAAGTATTGTACATGGTTAGGCTGGAAATTAATAGTTTTGGTGACTACGGAATACGTGTTGTTGTAGAACTGGAATGAAGCTAAGCAGCTGTACTGGATTGGTATTTTTCTGACCTCATTGGAGTCTGTTGTACAGTTCACAGGACTGTACAGGGATATATAACATGGAATTACTCATTGGCATATACACTAACACATGGAAAAAAGATCGGCAAGAACACTTAAACAGACTTAACAGCACAGGCACAAATACAACATGAAAATCGTAATCAACAAAACAGGAGTTATGAATATCGCAAAAGAGAAACAGCACACACACACACACACAAGCATACACGCACGCGCGCGCGCACACACACACACACACACATATATATATATATATATATATATATATATATATATATATATATATATATATATATATAAACAGGATGGAGGCGAATTCGCGCTTCACCGCACCGGAACTGGAAGTTGTCAGCGACACGCAGTTAATGGCTTGCGTCAGGATCACTGAATCAGAACCATTCAGACCCTGCTCTACCTCTCCGTGGTGCTCAAGTAATAGACTAACATGTCTAGTTTGACCAAGCAAGTAGGGATCGAAGAGGGAAGACAACCCTGCACTAAAAGTGTCGCGCTGAAGTCGAATTTGTTGGACCGAAAGGCACAAATATCATAGCTATACTACAAACCACAACACAACGCAGACACGCCCACATAATGTCCGTTTAAGGGCGGATGATGAAGAGGTGTACTCCTTTAGTCATCGGGCGACGCAAGCAAGCATAAACAGAGGATGTACGGACGCCCCTAAAACAATTAGCCGAAAAGACGACAACACAATGAAAATGTGTACATAGCTTTCATAGACCAGGAAAGGGAATTGAACCAGAGTAAACAAAGAACATCTGTGGGAGTTACTAACAACATGCGGAGAGCCAACATCTAACCAACCTAATTAAAAGAATCTACATCAACAGCAGCCGCACAATCAGAACAACAGCAGGTTACACAGACCAGTTCCAAGTTAGATCAGGAGTAAGACAGGGATGCGTACTATCCCCGCTATTGTTTATTACATACATGGACTATATATGCAAGTTAGCCAACCCATCAGAGACAGAGGAGATCAACGAGCATCTTTTTGTAGACGATGATGAGCCGCAAATAACTCAATAACTCAATAACTCAATAACTCAAAAACATCCAAATTCACCGTAGCATGCTAGCATGTTTTGATTATGGGGTTGACTTCCCAAAACTCCCTACTCGCTTGCCATGGACACAACGGCGAGTAGGGAGAGCAAATGATCAGTTCTGTTTTACAAATCTTGACGAAATTGTCAGCTTTGAGTCGCTAACCTCGTTCTGCACAAGTACTCTAATGCGTCCTCTGTCCCCAGTGTAAATGTTGCCTCACATCCTCACATGTAGAGTCTACTGTGTGTTTCCACTTAAGTAGCCATCAGTTCACTTTACATCTATTCCGTGATCTGACTTCTATTGGTTTTGATTTCTCGGCAAATTACACAATTTCCTGACTGGTCAATAAACGTTCCATTTCTCCATGAATATATATATAAATAAAATATTGTAAATAATGTTCACTTAATGCATAATGCAATTTTAAGAAAGGGTTACAAATTGTCTTGGGAGTAATTAATAATATGAGAATGCATGTATCGACAAACCAATTAGAAAAAAATTATTTTTTAACAAAATTAAATTGAATCAGCAGTTCTATAATGTGAATAAATAGTTACAAAAAAAAAAAAAAAAAAAAAAAAACAATATCTACTGAATCATTATCCAATATGTTCAATTATTGACGAGCTGACAGTAAATGAACCGTGTTGCTGCATGGCAGTAACAGGTTTGAGTTCTTACATTACTTATAGTAGAAACATAATTCCTTGTTCTTACCAGGAAATGAATCGAATTCAACAGAATGATAGTTTGATCACCCGATCGTCACGCCCCCCCCCTTCCCCACCCCCCCACCCCCCGCTTTTTATTTTCTTCCTGTGTTCAGTGAGATGGGGGAAGTAAATAACGAAGATGGCCACAGGTCCCGCTTCCACCCTACCACTTCCAAAACAGTGTCCCTTATGGTGAAGCAACATTGAAAAATAGATAACGGGACTACCTTTACTTTTTATATCTTCCAAGAACTTTGGTATTTGGGAGTCCAAACGAATAGGGTGGAATGTCTATCTTGGTGGAACCATTTAGGAAAGCAAAAAATTGAACTCCGAGAGAAAACATAAATTGTGAGAGCAGAACTATAACAGAGAAAAGAAATTCTGAGAAAAGAACTATGAGAGAGAGAAGAGAAATTCTGAGAAAAGAACTATGAGAGAGAGAAGGGAAATTCTGAGTGAGGTAGAATTGAAAAATGATATATATATAAACATGATACAAAAAAGAACTTTCTACAGGACAGTGTTGGAGACGTGTCAGAACAATGGTATCAAAACCACCGTGTCTGCCTGCGGGTGTCGACCATCAGAGAGGTTGCTTTTATTAGATTGGGGAGCACTGATTATTTGTAATTCTATTTTTTGATTTGTGTTACAAGAAATGCCACCGCGAATATTTACAATGTTTATTTTTAAGAATTGCATTTTGATGAACATACAATGACATTGCAGGAAACACGAATTGTCCACAAGTGGAACAGAGGGCTATTGGACTAGTATTAATGGAGTCACAGGTTTAATATAACATTCTGTGATTTTACATCTCATAAAGGCGCCTTGTCGGTGGTGCTGTACCGAGTTTGTTTTGAAATACCGTCACATTATAGTAAACAGTCTGTTCTGAAATACTGTAGCACAACAGTAACTATTTGTTCTAAAATACCATAGCACAATAGTAACTATTTGTTCTATAATACCGTAGCACAACAGTAACTATTTGTTCTACGATACCGTAGCACAACAGTAACTATTTGTTCTATAATACCGTAGCACAACAGTAACTATTTGTTCTATAATACTGTAGCACAACAGTAACTATTTGTTCTATAATACCGTAGCACAACAGTAACTATTTGTTCTATAATACCGTAGCACAACAGTAACTATTTGTTCTATAATACCCTAGCACAACAGTACCTATTTGTTCTATAATACCGTAGCACAACAGTAACTATTTGTTCTATAATACCGTAGCACAACAGTAACTATTTGTTCTATAATACCGTAGCACAACAGTAACTATTTGTTCTATAATACCGTAGCACAACAGTAACTATTTGTTCTATAATATCGTAGCACAACAGTAACTATTTGTTCTATAATACCGTAGCACAACAGTAACTATTTGTTCTATAATACCGTAGCACAACAGTAACTATTTGTTCTATAATACCGTAGCACAACAGTAACTATTCAAAACACTGTTAGAATACACTTTTAGAAAAAAAAGGAAAGAGCATCTGGGTCTATGCCCGATGGGACGGTCACGGCTCGAAAGGTCAATAGACAGACAGACAGACAGACAGACAGACAGACAGACAGACAGACAGACAGACAGACAGACAGACAGACAGACAGACAGACAGACAGACAGATAGATTAGATAGATAGAAAGAATGTTCATGTTAAAGTTATGTGTAAATGTCATAGTTAAGACATTACCTGACAGTAAAATAGTTTGGTAAGAGCTTCATATCAAAGTTAGGTATTACCTGACAGTACAATAGTTTGGGAAGAGCTTCATATCAAAGTTAAGACATTACCTGACAGTAAAATAGTTTGGGGAGAGCTTCATATCAACGTTAAGACATTACTTGACAGTAAAATAGTTTGGGGAGAGCTTCATATCAACGTTAAGACATTACCTGACAGAAAAATAGTTTGGGGAGAGCTTCATATCAAAGTTAAGACATTACCTGACAGTAAAATGGTTTGGGGAGAGCTTCATATCAAAGTTAAGACATTACCTGGCAGTAAAATGATTTGGGGAGAGCTTCATATCAAAGTTAAGACAGTACCTGACAGTGAAATGATTTCAGGAGAGCTTCATATCAAAGTTAAGACATTACCTGACAGTAAAATGATTTGGGGAGAGCTTCATATCAAAGTTAAGACAGCCTCCACAGTTCTTCCCTTCTTCGCTGAAGGCGATGCCATTTTGAAGTCGCTCCGGCAGTCCACATTTCACCTGCAGATTCATTTGGAGAATTACCGTTTACTACTTTTGTTATTATTTTCGTGAAGATTCTGTTGTTAAATTGTGTAGTATTTAAAGAGAGTACGACAACAATTGTATCGCGTGGTTGGGGACATAGGGGCTTGTCTACAATCGTCCGGTTTGGAAGTGTCGGCAACTCATAGCTGATCAAAATCTTGCTTTACCTCTCACTAGAAATATAATGTTTGGTAACATCTGGCCAATGAGATCATGATAGAGTCTATCATTGATGTGATGAAATCTGTTGATATAGAAGATCTAGCACTTCACTCCCCGCTGGGACCAGCTCATTCTTCTCCAGCACAAACAGGAAACAAACAAAAGAGCTGCTGGCAAATTTCTGTTTTAACTGGAACTAAGAGTTGCTTTTTGGGGAGGAACTTCTGTGAGATTACACGAGAACAAGTAATGTTGCATCACAATGATCAGAATATTGGGAATGCTAGTGGTAAATGGCAATCAAATATGAGGAAATGTAATTCTTGTTGAATGAAAACATAATAGTGAACTCTAGAAACGGTTAAATGAAAACATAGTGAACTATAAAAATGGTTAAATGAAAACATAATAGTGAACTCTAGAAACGGTTAAATGAAAACATAATAGTGAACTCTAGAAATGGTTAAATGAAAACGTAAAAAAAAATGTCATATTATTCATTGAAACACACATACATGCACACACATATTTTAACAAGCATTATAATGGTCTACTCTATTGGTGATTACTGATTACATTGTTGAACGTGTGACAGGTCAGCCTACCTCTCTTATATTGTTGCTATTGACCAAGAGTCTAGCAGGTCTTTCAGTCATAAAGTTATGACTATGTCGATGATGAACCCGGAAGTGTTCAGGTTTACATATCTCCTCCTTAAGGTTGGTCGTGTTAGATTTGGACAGTGGCCACGTCAGTCGATCCCCTAAACGGAACTTCATCACTGAAGACGTCACTTTTGCCATTTCAGTGCAGGCGTACCTTGGTAAGCAGCCATTGTTGTAGAGCTCAAGAAGAACCCTCTTCTCTGACATCGTGCCACTGTCGAGGTCGAGACACACGTATTTTCCTCCTTGCTCTGATTGAAGAGTGTATACCTCCATATCGTATTCATTGTCGGTGCGGTTGCTACTCTCCACCCATCTGGATATATTCAGTAAGAGAAAGATACCATCAGAAACTTTAAAGAAATTGTCTGCTCTATTAACTATCAGCTTTACAAACTATCAGCTTTAACAACATTCAGCTTAACAACTATCAGCTGTAAAATAAACTGTTAAATTTATGAACTGTTGGCTCTAGGAACGTTTAGCCTTATGAAAAGTTAGTTTTAAGAGCTGCCAGCCATAAGAATTGTCAATTAAAGAAATATGAATGTTGAAAATTGTCAATTTAAAAAAAAATGAATGTTGAAAATTGTCAATTTAAAAAAGTGAATGTTGAAAATTGTCAATTTTAAGAAATATGAATTTTGAGAATTGTCAGTTTTAAGAATTGTCATCTATAATTATAATTATCAGTTTTAAGAACTTCCAGTTTTAAGAACTGTGAATTTTAAGAACAATAAAATATTTTAAAATATTATATTTTAGAAAACATAATTTCATTAAATTAGAATTGCTTCTCAAAGACTAATAACAATGAAGCGTCTATCGTAAAAGGCCAGATCATGAATATCTTAACAAGCTGGAGCTAAGCATCATTTCTATGTGTTCTTTTACAACTTACAGGTGGGGAGCTGGGACACTCAAACAACTGAAAGAACATGGCATTACTTCATACGAAGTGCTACCGAGGGATCCTCTTAAAATACTGAATTTTATACGAATGATATAGGGAACTTGTTGATCTCGAGGTAACACGCCGGTCTCGAGACAGAGGCTGTGAGTTAAATTCCCGGCTGCACCAGTTGGGATTTTTATTTATGATGTCTCTCTGTGACAACTACCCCTGGTCTCAGCAGCAAGGCCCGGCTTGAAACGTCAATTACTCAGTGACTGGATAAAATCTGTGTACATCCGAAGATTGGAGTTATCTGCCTGTGCAGCGAGAGACCCCTGTGCACACGGCTGCCAGGTAAAAACGGATTAACATGCAAAATTCAGTTCCTTGTCTCAGGGACTTCGCCAGAGGTGAAAGCTGGCGAACGCAAAACGAAAAAAAGTCATCTTGCATAGAGCTACAAGGAAACGAGAACCGACCTGCTAATTGAAGTAAGAAAGGAAAACTATAGAGCATGTTGGTCACATCAAACATAGGTGACCTTGAATGGAGAACATAGAGGGTATAGTTCCTGGAAAGTGGACACAAGTGGGGCAGGGTGGCCTATAAGTCAATGAGACTAAGAGATCAGGGATTAAAGATTGTACTCACTGTAGGTGATCAACACAACGAGAAACATGAGACTAAGAGATCAGGGATTAAAGATTATACTCACTGAAGGTGATCAACACAACGAGAAACAGAACTTGCAGTAAGTAATCTGTCTTTAATATCACAGATGGCACGGACCATACAGTGGCTATGATTACACTCAGACAGCCATAAACAAAAAATAGAAGATTAAGAGTAGTTACCCGTGAATTAGATCGCGACAGTCTAATTATAATAAATTCAGAGGAAGAGGCGTGTTTACAGCACTCGAAAAAAATGACAAATAATCAACAACAGAAAAAAAAACAAAGAACAATATATGGTCCGAAGTGGGATCGAACCCGTACTCCTTGTGACAGTGCTTTGTCACGAAAAGCCAAACGCTAGGGAACACTGCCAACTAGGCTTTCTAAAGCCAAACGCTAGGGAACACTGCCAAATAGGCTTTCTAAAGCCAAACGCTAGGGAACACTGCCAACTAGGCTTTCTAAAGCCAAACGCTAGGGAACACTGCCAACTAGGCTTTCTAAAGCCAAACGCTAGGGAACACTGCCAACTAGGCTTTCTAAAGCCAAACGCTAGGGAACACTGCCAACTTGGCTTTCTAAAGCCAAACGCTAGGGAACACTGCCAACTAGGCTTTCTAAAGCCAAACGCTAGGGAACACTGCCAACTTGGCTTTCTAAAGCCTAACTGGCAATGTTTTCGACAACTACATCTACTGATGTACCCAGTAGCCTAGTTCACTAACGCAAATATTTGAACTTGTGCAAACGGATGGCATTGGCAAGGATCATTTTGAATCTATGAAGTGGGCTCATTTTGTGTTTAACTCAAAAGCATATGTGCTTTTTAACCAAAGACCTTTTTTGGGGACTCAATGAAGATATCCCCGATGGAAGAATAAATTGTACTATTAGTCCCATGAGGTTTATGATGTATGTGTGTGCCACATAGACAACTCAAACTTCTTCTTCTTCTACTTCTATCCTTCCTCTGTTGCCGTTGGCGTCGAGGGGAGAAACAATCTGCGATTCTTTGCTCTTCTGTTGGGCTCTTCTGATGTTATTCCTCCTAGTGACTCTAGTATTCCCTTAATCCATCTCTTTCTCGGTGTTCCTCTTAATCTGGCGTTTTCGTAGCGTTTGTTTATGGCTCTTTGAATCATTGTTAGTTCTTTTTGTCTTGTTATGTGGCCGAACCAATTTATCTGTTGTTTCTTTATGTATTCGATGGCTGGTTCAATTTCGAGTTTCTTCCTCAGGTCAGTGTTTCTTACTCTGTCCCTTAAGCTGTTTCCTGTCATTCTTCTGACACATTTCATTTCTGTGGTCGTTATCTTTCTTATTGTTCTAGAGTCCAGCGTCCAATTCTGGCACTGATAGCACAGAGTTGGTAGATAAATTGATTTGTGTATTACCCTTTTTGCTTCCGTAGTTATTGCTTTGTTTTTCAATAGTGTTGATACTTGGCCTATAACTTGGCATGCTTTGTTACACCTTATATCTATCTCTGTTTCTTGGTTATTGTCTTGTGTTAGCGTGCTACCCAGATATTCAAAATTGTCAACTTGCTTCAAAGATGTATTATCTATTATGATGTTTAGTTTTTCTTTCTTTCTCGCTATTGACATTACTTCGGTTTTGCTTATGTTGATCTTCATGTTGTATTGTTTACAAGTGTTGTTTAGCCTGTTGATATGTTCTTGTAGGTCCTCAGTTGTTTCATGTATCAGAACTTGGTCGTCTGCAAATAGTATTTCATTTATTTCTTCCTCTCTTCTGTAGTTTTCTGATACGCATATTTCGTTCTCTTCTGTGTTATCGTTTGTTGTCATCCGTGTTGGTATATTTCCTTTGATTGGCATGCTAATTTGCATATATTGTCCATATATGTGATGAAAAGTAAGGGGGAAAGCACGCAGCCTTGTCTTACTCCGGAGTTAATGGTGAAATGTTTAGAGTAACCTGCTAAAGATCTTACTGTAGTGCGACTACTTTCATAGAGGCTCTTGCATATCTCTACTAGGTGGTGACTCACTCCATACAAGGGCAATACGGACCACAGTTGTTCCCTGTCCACCCTATCGAACGCCTTTTCTTGGTCAATAAAAGCTGTATATAGTGTTTTATTATGCTCTATTGTTTTCTCCGCTAGTTGTTTTATGATAAATAGGGCATCTGTGCAACCTCTGTTCCTCCTGAAGCCCATCTGAGCATTGCTTAGTTGTGGGTCTATAATTGGTCTCAATCTTTTTTCAACTATCTTGGCATATAACTTCCCTGTGTGGCTTAATAGTGATATTCCTCTATATTGGTTGCAGTCTCTTCTGCTGCCCTTCTTTTTCCATATTGGTAATATAATGGACTGTTTCCAATCGTCTGGGACTTGCTGTTGTATCCATGCAGCTTTGAATATTCTGTGTAGCCATTTACATCCTGTCTCTCCAGCTGCTGTTAGCATCTCTACTGGGATGTTATCGATTCCGCGGGTTTTGTTTCTTGGTGCTAGTCGTAATGTTTCTTCTATTTCTTCCATTAGTATATTTGATTCTTTATCGCCAACGGTTAGTTGCTTTTTGTGTGTTTTTGGACTTGTTTCTACATTCAAAAGCTCTTCGAAATATTCTTTCCATCTCGTTAAGATTTGCGCTTTGTTTGTTATTGCTTGGCCTCGTTTATCATTGATGATTTCAGTTGGGTCATAATTGTCTTTCTTTTGTCTTATGGCTTTAATTGTTCTATAGAAGTCTCTGGATGCTGATTTGTGGTTGTTACTAATCATTTCTCCAAATTTTATCCACGCTTTATGTTTTTCTTCTTTGATTAATTTCTTCACTTCTCTTCTTTCTATTGTGTGTATATCATAATCGCTTGGCTTTTTAGTTTTTAGCCAGATTTTGTATAGTTTTTTCTTTCTTTTTATGGCGTTCTTGACTATATCATTCCACCATGGAGTGCTCATCTTTCCCTCCTTCTTCCTTTGCTTCGTTCCGCATATTGTGGTTGCTATTTTCGTCAATGATTTTTGAATATGAGCCACTCGTTATCTACTGTAGTTATTTGTTGTGGTAGTTGTTTAAATTGGTTTTCTAGTTGTTTTTCTATTTCTTTCTTTTTGTCTTCTGTTTTAAGTTGGCTTAATTTTATTGTCCTTTCGGATTGGTTCCTTGTTTTCAATTGGTTCTTGTTGTCTTGTTTTGCTTTCTGGATGGTTATCAGCACCATTTTATGGTCTGTATCATTTGTGATGTTAGGTACCGCTCTGCTGTCTCTGATTTTCCTCTTCCTTTGTGTTCTCGCTAGGATGAAATCTATTTGACTTTTACAATTGTTATCGTTCCATTTATACCAGATGTATATTTGTGAGTCTTTATGTTTAAAGAAAGTGTTAGTTATGTATAATTCATGTTGATTGCATAATTCAAGCATTCGGTTGCCATTTTCGTTCTTTCTATTTGTGTTATCTCCAAATGGGCCCAGATATTTGGAGTTCTCATAATTGCCTTTTCCTGGTCTCCCGTTAAAGTCCCCGATCACCAGTAGATCTTCGTTCTTATTTACTTTGTTTATGATTTCGTTAAGTGTTTCGTAGAATTCTTCGCTCTCTTCGTCGTTGTTGTTGCAAAGTGCATATATTTGGATGTATGTTATATTGACATTATTTTCTATTACTCTTAGGGTAATTATCCTTTCTGAATGTTGATGTATTTCTATAATGTTTTTGGACGTTTCTGGGTCTACAATGAATCCTACTCCGTGTTTTGCTACTTCGTTGGTGTTGACTCCTGAGTTTATTATGGTATAATTCATGTACGCTTTCCTTGTTTGTTTCTCCTTCAGTCTTGTGTCTGCTACTCCAAGTATTCTGATTCTTCTTTTTATCATTGCGTCGATTAATTGTTCTTCTTTGTCTCTGATACCGCAAATATTGATGGTTGCAATTTTATTTACATTATGTCTGTATGATCGCGATTGTTTCTCCATTGTTTTGGCTCTGAGCACTGTTGTGTGTATGTTACGTTGTCCTCTGCCGCTGTGCTAGTTCTGACGCAGAGTAAGGGCTGTGTTTATGTTACCAGTGCTTGCCCATGCACTGAGGTCACTGATGGCCGTGACCCATTTTCTATTCGTGTTGTTTCTCTACATCTTTGTTGTTTTCACACACAAACTGTTATTATATACCCTTAAAACAAATGTTATATGTCTACCCTGCTTAATGATATTTGAGATCACATTATATCATTCTCTGGAATTGGAAATTTGACACATGATCCATATAGAATAGAAATAATCGATGTTTCACTGAATCAAAATTATACACCGGCGCGGTCACTCCGCCATCTTGAATCTTCAAGACAACTCAAAGCGATTTCAAATTTAAAAAAAAAAAAAAAAAGACATTTTATTTGTGAGTAGAAACATTTGAAACTACTATTTTCTGTAAAGATGAATATGTTGCGCAACAAATGTTGTAGGATTACTGATATTCATGAATCTGCAAGTATAATTTGAAATGACAGATTTGTTTCTTGAGTTGACATCTTTCAATGTCCTTTTTTTAAAGTGACACTTTATAATTGTTGCATTTTTCTTGCAAAAATATATTTGTAAATGTTTGTTTCCTGGATAGTTCAATCAAATCTACAAATGTTAATATTGATTACATCACAGCAAGTTTGAAGTTTTGAAAACAAATGTTAACGTTAAGACATGTACACTTAAGCGTTTGTTAGTTTTCTTTAACAAAGCTGTGTACAAGAACGTGATTGCTAGCACGTACATGGAGACTTAACAAGAAAAATAATTTGAATTTAGGAAAAATTTGAACACAAAACTATTGTATTGATTTAGTAATTTCATCATCGTCATCATCATCACCACCACCACCATCACCATCACCATCATCATCACCACCATCATCATCATCACCATCATCATCATCATCATTATTGAGTGCCGTCTCCGCATCGTAGGTTGGCTACCATGGAGCGCCATTCCGCTCTGTCTTTTGCTTTGAAAATGTAGGTATTCATCAGCTGACCTGTCCACCTTTTGATGTTAATCGTCCATGTTAGTCCTGGTCTGCCTCTGCCTCTTTTACCTTGTATTTTCCCTTCCACGAATACGTTTAGTAGACTGCTGTGTTTTTTAACATGGCCCCAAAATATTATTTGTTTTGTTTGAATTGTGTTTAATAGTCCTCTTTTAATTTTTTGTTTGTTTTAAGACTTCATCGCTTGTTTTATTTCTTTTTCCCATCCAATTCTTCCTATTTTTCAGTAAATCCACATTTCAAAGTTAGAATTTCTGTGCATGACTTCCTTTGGAAGAGTACGCGATTAGGCTCCAATCTCTTTCACAGTGGTCAGCCATATTCATCTTTCGTGTCCTGAATATGTCTCTTGTGCACCACATACTTTGCTACTTTCGTTTACTGAGCCGTTGATCATTTCTAATTCTTCTGCTCCATTTAGCGCCATCGACTTTGTACATTCGAGATTAGGAAATTACAGAAATGAAAATGAAAGGCAAAGCTGCTTAAATCATTACATACAAAAGCTGAGACATAATAATGTTAATGATGGCTGCATAGTAAACAGAATTCACACCAGGTGAATCAAAAAACAAAATGAAACGCAAAAAAGAAAAAGTCAGGTTGAAAAGCAAGCAAAAAAATCAGGGATGGAGAAACTGTATAGTCTGGACAATCTGTTAAAGTGAATGCCCATCCTGGCAAAGCTAACTCGCTTGGGAGGATTGTCGTCAAGGAACAGACAACTATGACAACACACATAGATGGGTCATGGATAATCAGAGACTCATGGAACTGATGCGTCCCCAAAAAGACGTGCTGAAAACGAATGCACTGATCGGCAAGATGGTTTGGACAAGCATTTTGATTAGAATCGACGAAGATGAGTTCTCAGTTGCTGTAACTGATGTTTTGTCAAATTCAAAATTGACTATGAACAGCACCTATAAAGCAATATTGACCTTTTTAGTGTTATATAGAGCCAATTCTGTCCTATGGAAGCGAATCATAGACAGTAGATAAACAAATGAAAAAATAATTAGAGCCAATACAGACGAGATTTCTCAGAAGAATGTTGAGAGTTCCCTGGACAGCTAAAAAGACACTGCTACAATTCTCGAAGAGACCAACACAAAAAGGGAGCCATTAAAAAAATATATAAGGAAGAAGCAATCGACATTTTTTCGGGCAAACCATGAGAAGAGGAAAGTTGAAATACTTGGTTGCAACTGGTAGCATAGAGGGAAAGAGAAATCATCTTCTTCATTCACCAAAAGTGGGTGTATTGTGTTGCAAGCCACGATATCTGCTCTTTTCGACCAGAAGCATCAGTCTTGGGCATGGATAGATTGCTTACCAATTTTGTCCTAGCAGCGGCCATGTTGCCATACTCTTATCAATATTTAACTGCCAAAGGTCATTTAACGTACGCAAAGTGCACACAAGACTTCCTGTTATTCCGCTGTCATTCGAGAGGGCTAGACATGAAATCTCACTACACACAAGTTATGACAGAATACAACCACCATCTCAAACAAGAAAAGTTGCCATCTTCTAATGCCAGATTTGAACCCAGAATCGTTCTTATTCAGACCCCAGTACTTACTATAATTCTTTAGATGTGAGATAATTACCTGCCCCTGTACTGCTCATCGAACGTGCATTGCCCGATCTGATTCTCTGATAAGCAAATCTGACAAGTGTGAGCACAATGTCCCCTCAAGTCGCTGGTCTTGCAGTAGTGAGCCGTCTCATGGCAAATTTCTAGTTCATCTGCGCATGTGCTGGAGAATATCCGCTTGGTCAGCTCCAGGCGCAGATAATCCTGGGATACTGCTACTGTCATGTTATGGGTAGGGTCGCATACGACCTTTAACCACAAGACAGCGGTCTTGATGTTGCTGAGTGGGTCGGCTGTTCGGAGACAGAACCACTGTGAAGGTACGTCAGCGTGCTGCGAGAGGGGCAAGTAAACTATAGGTAAACACCGCATTTGGAAAAAGAACAATTTACATTTTTTTTCTTTTTTTCTTTCTTTCTTTCTTTCTTTCTTTCTTTCTTTCTTTCTTTCTTTCTTTCTTTCTTTCTTTCTTTCTTTCTTTCTTTCTTTCTTTCTTTCTTTCTTTCTTTCTTTCTTTCTTTCTTTCTTTCTTTCACCCTACTACTTGTGCCGTGTAGGGCCTCAGAGAGGAGGAATGAGTCATTTTCTAGCCTTTGTTAGTTGTATAGCTTGAGCTAACACCATTGTTTCCAACATTGTTTCTTTAATTCCATTTGTCCATCACCTTCTGAGATTCCATTTGTCCATCACCTTCTGAGATTCCATTTGTCCATCACCTTCTGAGATTCCATTTGTCCATCACCTTTTGAGATTCCATTTGTCCATCACCTTCTGAGATTCCCTTCTGTAGCCAGATGTCTTCAAGTAATAATCTCGAGCTGCAGCTTGGTTGGATCGTTCTGGTCAGTTGTCCAAACCTTTTAATTCTTTGGTACTCAATGCTGTCACGGGGGATGTTGCATCGACCATTTTTCTCAAGGGCTTATTTATAATCGTATGTCTTCTACTTTTGTTTACAGCATTTCTTAAACATTTCATTTCCTGTGTTCTTATTTTACGCTTGTAAAAATTGTCCACGTCTGACGCTGGTAGTATGATATAGACGTAAATAATGTTTCTATTGATTTCTCTTTTATCATCTATCTATTGACCTTTCGAGCTGTAGCCGGTCCATAGGGCGTAGACCAAGATACTCCTTCTCTTATCTAAATTTGTATTCTAGTAGTTTTCAATCCTTCTAAAGATATGTTATCAAATCTCGCCATTTGTCTCTGTTCTGTGCAAGCAGCTCTATCTATCTCATTGAGGGAACCGATTCCTGCTGCTCTTGTCTCTCTCATCAATGTTCTTCTCAGTGTCTCACTGGGTCTTCCTCTTTTCCTGTTGTTTCCCATATGAGGACTTGCTTTTCTATTCGGTTATTATCTCTTCTCATCACATGTTCAACATATGACCATCGTCTTTTCTTTATTTCTGAAGATATTAGTGATTGTTTGGCGATTTATCTTATTTCTTTATTTGCATGGACACACTTTCAATGTTTCAAAATCGCTGCTATTTGGCAGCTTACATTATTGGCTTTCTGGATGACGGTTTCTATCCTTTTATCTAATTTTCCAAAACTTGAAATCGTTTGACGTGAATCTTCTAATTATTTATCCAGCTAGTTCCGCTCGGATTGAAGATGTTTCACTGGGCTGAAGAGCTTATCATGTCTGATACTCACTGCTAGGTCATGCATGTCTAGTCGAGCTATCGAGCCTATAGTTGAGACCTTTTATGTGCACATACAATAATTACAACTATTATTTCATTCATTTTGAGAATTTCAATACAGTAACATTTGAAAGTACGCTCTCCATTATACAACTTAATACATTATGAAACCTAACTTAACGCTCTTTATAATGAACAGATCCAGATACGACCAAAGTGATGCTATTGTTTTGCAAAACGAAAAGCGCAAGCTGAAGTCCTCGTATTCTTTCAATAAAAGTAAAATGTATACATTAACAGGATTTCTGTGTGTTCTTTCAATAAAAGTTAAATGTATACATTAACAGGATTTCTGTGTGTTCTTTCAATAAAAGTAAAATGTATACATTAACAGGATTTCTGTGTGTTCTTTCAATAAAAGTTAAATGTATAAATTAACATGATTTCTGTGTGTTCTCTCAATAGAAGTTAAATGTAAAAATTAGCAGGATTACTGTGTGTTCTTTCAATAAAAGTTAAATGTATAAATTAACAGGATTTCTGTGTGTTCTTTCAATAGAAGTTAAATGTAAAAATTAGCAGGATTTCTGTGTGTTCTTTAAAAAAAGAGTTAAATGTAAAAATTAACATGACAGGAACAGCCAGTAGACACTTCGTTTCCAACTTCCGTTTCCAACATGATGGAACGAGGTTCATGTTCTCTTGACCGCTGCAGAAATTGCATTTGTGGACTGATTAATTTCGGCTGTTCAATTCAATTTTCTGCGTTAAAGTCAATCTGATGATCCACTTAACAAATTTCGCCGATGAAGCCGAGTCGTACCCATCTCAATGCTCCTCTTTGTCAAGTCCAAGTTTGTGAATGCGACCACACTAGAGTTGATATGCGGTTTATGTCAACTCATTGAGTGCTGTTCCAAGGCCATCGTTGGAACTGTTTGACGCCAAGTATTTACATGTTACAACTCATTAATATAGGCTGCTCTGCCATGTCAATCGCAGTTTTCACTTTAGAGATTGTGCATTATCTTTTCGTGCGTTGTTGACTGCATTTATTAGAGTAATTGGGATTTTATGGGTGCAGCCATTGTTGTGTGTGTTACGTCATCACAATAGCTGATTGTATATCCCTAAAACTGCCGTACACTAATAGTGAAAGGCGGAATGTAGTTTCGTATATGACTGTGCAGCACCGAGGTGACCACCGGAGGTTCATGTTAGTCAGGTGGGAATTCATAATTTCACAAATTCACATTGCAGGGGAGATCTTACAGTCTGTTGTTTGATGTGCAACGGGGATAGTCCGATGACTAACTGTGTTTCATGTTCGAATTTGGAGTCAAGGTGATGTCCTAACAACATCAAGCGCTATACATTCTAAAAAAAATATGACTACCATCATTTTCAGGAGGCCGTGAACTTCCGGTCAATAAGGTGGATAAGCGGCAGGAACCATTATATGCTATGTATGAAAAGTGTTCCTTGTTGCAGTTTCCTCATATTCCAAGTTCGGCTTGTTACAGGAGCTACTGAGTTAAGTGCTCTGTGCACACTGTGAGCTGTGCGTTTCATCTGTTTTTGATCGTGTTCTGATATTCCGATTGTTTACGATGAATGATGATATCGTATGATTGAGAATAGATGGCTGTATTCACTTTCTGTGCGGTATCGCCTAATGTCTTTTGGCGTGTGGTGAGACTGCTATGATGGGGATTACAGCGGCTACCTTTCTTTGTTTGGGAGCTGAGATAGTAATTCGGTTGTCTCCACTGTAACGGGCGGTTGAGCAATTATGAATTTTAATTCGTTTGCAGTGATACCGGAGCCTTCCATAACCATAACCATAAGACTTCGATGGTTGTTGGAACGGTCGGCAGAAAGATTTGGGAATAGCTCAAATGCTGTGTCGCCAGTCCGAATTAAAGACTAAAGATTAAAAAGAAAAACATCTGGCTGTGTTTTTGTTTTTGTTTTTTGGCAAATGTTGTACTCATCACAACCGGTTTGAAGGAATCTGTGTCTCTAATCAGGTCTACAACTTCTGTCGCCAATTCAAGGTCTCTTTTATAGAAATCACCTTTTTCGAAGTCTTCCAATGTTTCTTCTTTCTGGAATCACGCCTTCCATTATTGTTCTTCCAAGACATAAATACAAAGAAAAGAAAATATTTAGGATACATCAACGACATGATACAATGTAGATGATCATTATTGAGGGCATGAGGTCGGGAAGTGGAGTGAGAGATACAAGTAGGAAAAGGTGGATACAAGTTATAACAGACGATTTGGACAACACTGCAGCAAACACTGGGCATCTCGCCCAGGCAGAGGACGGAGCAGGGCAGTGTAGTAGAATTAGATTTAGATAGTGGGGAGGAGCTAAACGAAGATGATGTTATGGTGATCGTGACGTTACGATGTTGATGATGTTATGATGAGGGTGACGTTACGATGTTGATGATTATATGATGAGGGTGACGTTACGATAGTAGTAGCTGTGGCTGTGAACCCACTCTAAAAGTGCACGCACATGCACCGAAAGACAATAGATTTGGCACCGAAACCGCACGAAACATGCACCAAAACCCGTGCCAAAGTCCGATAATCGGCTTATTATCTCGGTGGTCGTGATCGGTAATCGGCTTATCTCGGTGGTGTGCGTTGGTGCGTGACGATCGGTGGTCGTGGTGTGCGTTGGTGCGTGTCGGTGATCGGCGCGTCGCTAGCTCGCCGGTTATCTCGGGGGGGGGGGGGGGGGGGGTTCTAAAATCGGGCGACAGCGGTTCTAAAATCGGACGACAGCGGTTCTAAAAGGGGGATGGCGGTATCTCGCGGGTCGGATGGCGGGTCGTCGCGTGGCGTGCGGGTGGGGAAAGGTGCCTTTATTGGTCGAGTGTTATCATCATGTGTGGGTATTAGGCAACAGGAGGCGACATGTAAAAAAAAAATGCTGACAAGCAATTATTAGTATCGTTAGAATCATGTACCAGATTATAGCGATTTTTTTTCTCTCTTCTCTCTCTCTCTCTATTGCATATCCAAGCTAACTCAAGTCAAATAAAAATCATCATCATGTGCCTCAACACTATCCCTTCATGGCCTATCATCATGTGCCTCAACAAATAAAAATCATCATCATGTGCCTCAACACTATCCCTTCATGGCCTATCATCATGTGCCTCAACACTATCAGCATGTGCCTCAACACTATCATCATGTGCCTCAACACTATCAGCATGTGCCTCAACACTATCATCATGTGCCACCCTCAACACTATCAGCATGTGCCTCAACACTATCATCATGTGCCACCCTCATCATCACTCTTCATATCATCATCATGTGCCTCAACATCACCCTTCATGGCCTATCATCAAGCCACACAAAGTATCAACTCTCTCTCTCTCTCTCTCTCTCTCTCTCTCTCTCTCTCACATTCATGGTAAACCAAAACAAAATTCGTTCTATATTTCACAACTTTATTAATACAATAAAATATACGACACACATATATATATATATATTACTGTCCGGTTGTTGATAATTTTAAGCGTCTGGGTTTCCTCCCTCCTGCGGGTCGGGTGGGGTACCTCCAAGATAGTTTTAAGGACGCGACAGCGACTCCTCACGGTTATTTGCTGGTCGATCTTCGTCAGGACACACCTGATAATCTTAGGTTGAGAACAAAAATATTCCCGGGGAGAGACAAATCGTCTACGTGCCAAAGTAGAGAATCATGTGTGATGAAGCACTTAGACGGCACGGTGAAATGTTGAAATGTATGCGCGCCGCCTCGCCGAGCGGTTTAAGAGCCATATTAAAAACAGCCTCTCCCAAACTCATTAACTTTTTGTGCGAGTGTTGTCATAACATATTAAAAGGTAATGTTAGACTCACTCAGCGACAGAAGTGCGAGCTACGTCGACACAAGAACAAGTTGAGACTTCTCACTAAAAAGAAACCGAGTCTTAAGCGGCGGAAAGAGATTCTACAAACCGGTGGGTTTATAGGTGCTTTGCTCCGTCCTATATTAAGTATTCTCGGTGGAGTACTAGGTGCGTAACAATGGCTAAAAAAATGATTTTGGTGGATCCTCGATTCCTCGAGGGTCTTAAACAGACTACTACCACGTCCTATAGCCCACCCGAGGCGATCGGTGACAACTTGAGAGATTTAGATGATGAAATGCAACGTATCCTATTCGGCGATGATTTAGCACCCGCCGATAAGGCCAGAGTGTACCAACGTGCCCTGCATCAATATTTAACTAGATTGGAGCAGTATAAACGACGCTCATTGGGCTCGGTCGATCTCATTCAACACAACACGGCAACAGAAAAAACACATTCCCCACCAACACCATCATTCGAGGTATCACCAGAGCAGACCAAGACACCACCACCACCACCACCACCAGCGGAAATCCCAAAGGTAGGTAATGAAACCACTCCGCCCGTGGCCACGTATAAACTGAGACCTAAAAAAGAAAGAGTGGAATCCCAACACCAAAATGGGAACGGTGGAGAAAATATTGAGACGTCGTTACTTTGACCCTAGTCGACCAGGGGCGTATAGTGGTGCAACGGCCCTGCAACGTAACACCAAACTGGGACTCGCAAAGATCAAACAATGGCTGAGTCATCAGGATACCTATACCCTTTATAAACCAATTCGTCGCAGATTTGAAAGGCGTCCCATTATAACGAGTGGCCCCCAACAGCAATATCAGGCAGACCTAATCGATTTGAGACATTTGAAAAAACACAACGATGGATATTCCTATTTGGTTTCTTGCGTGGACGTTTTCAGTAAATTCGCGTGGTCTGTACCGATACGAACCAAAACGGGGAAATCCTTAGTGGAAGCCGTCGGTAAGATATTTCTCGATGGGAGACCCGCGAGTTTTCAAACGGATAAGGGGTCAGAGTTTCTGAACAGAACATTTCAGAAATTCCTCGCTGACAACAACGTTCACTTTTTCACTACGCAGAACGAAGATATTAAGGCCGCCGTGGTGGAACGCTTTAACAGGACTCTGAAACAACGGATGTGGCGATATTTCACGAAATCCAATAAGTTGTCTTATGTCCGAGTCCTCCCCGCCCTACTTCGAAGTTATAACCATTCTTATCACAGAAGTATAAAAATGGCACCGGTCGACGTCAACGCAGACAATCAAGAACAGGTATGGAACACGTTGTATAATAGCAAACGCAACTTTAAATTTGAAAGACCCCTGTACAAGCCCGGTGATCGAGTTAGACTGGTCCTGGGCAGAGCCAATTTTAAAAAGGGTTATGCCCCGGCTTGGACGGAGGAACTGTTTTCCATCAGTCGAGTAAATGAAACAAACCCCGTTACATATGTGTTGAAAGACGATAAGGGCGATGAGATAGAGGGGTCATTCTACACACCGGAAATTCAAAAAGTTGGAGACAAACACGAGTACAGAATCGAGAGTGTCATAACCGAGCGTCGCACATCCTTTGGGCGAAAGGAGTGTTTAGTCAAATGGTTTGGGTACGATTCCTCATTTAACACTTGGATACCGTCCAAGGACATTGTCAGATACAAAAACTAGAGATGCGAGAAGAAGAAGAAGTGGTAACTTTTGGTGGAGAGCCCGATTTGCGAGCCGTAAACTCGGGAGTCGGGAGAGACGGCGAACCACGCTGGTTGGGGTCGATGTTTGGGAAACTATCCCCCTACTTAGAACTTGTCTTTATTTGTCAAGTGGTAGTTATATATACAGTTGTAGCGGTCTCGCTGTTCAATCTGACCACCGAAAAGCCAGACGCGAAGGAGGGAAAACTGTGGATAGCCCTACTGAGCAGCTGTTTGGGTTACATGCTACCGAATCCAAACTTGGAGAGGCGACGGTGAAACGAGTAAAAAAATGAGTTTTTATGTCACCCTGCCCAGCAATGCATCTATGGAACTTTTTAAGGATAATAACCCAGGTCACTTTTTCGTTAAACTTCCTCAGACCATTGACATTTCGACGCAGTATGAGATCGCACTGGTGGAGATACAGTTTCCGCTAAATTATTTCAATGTAATAGAGGGTGATGTCTGGATTCGCTACGAATCTCTAGATAACGACGATATTTGCGACGCCAGATTTTATTTCAACGTGACATTGGAACCTGGGTTATACACGAAACCCGATGCGTTCATCGGCGCGTTGAACGCGTCGATCGTAAAAGCGGAGGATGAGTCGTACAGGGGAGTGAAAGGGAAAAAAATGAGATTCATTTACGCAAAAGAGGTGAATAAAGCCATCTTGAAACTTAACGAGAAAGGAGTCAGTGTTACCATAAGCGACACTTTGAAAAACATGTTAGCCTTCCCCACGACCTCAATATCAGACACAGCTCCCGATATCTTCAGCGTGGGTGTAATGGACTTGGAAAGTGTTGCGAAGAATGTCTACGTCTACTGCGATCTCGTTTCCCCCAGACCGGTCGGGGATGCGATGGTGCCTCTCCTCAGGAGCGTGCCTGTTCTCAATAGAAATCACACCTCGGTGTTTCAGATCTACGATAAGCCTCACTACCTACCCCTGAGTCGATTTTCCTTCGATACCGTCGAGATCCTTTTAGCCAACGAACACGGAAAAACCATTCCATTCACCAGCGGGACGTCGGTGCTAACGGTACACTTTCGAGTCAAGAAGCATCTCGAGCTTGTATAATGGTGAAACACACTCCCCTTCATAGAGATGTTGAGTTATACGAAGACTTTTACTGTTGTCAGGCGGGCGATGGGATGCCCGTGTTTATAGGAGGTCGAAGTCAGAGCAGTCGAGGAATCGGTAGTTTCTTTGGTGGAATCGGGAGGGCTATTTTACCCTGGTTAAAAACCGACGGTAAGGCCTTGCTCAGAGAAGGCTTGGGGACCGGTCTGCAGGTCGCACAGGACGCATTGGCCGGGAAAAATGTCGGTGAAGCTTTCAAAGAACGAGCTAAGGAGGCCGGTCAGCGGTTGCTACACGGGGCCGTAGACAGCCTGCGTGATAACAACCAATCAGGAAGTGGTTTACGTCAAAGCAGAAAGCGAGTTATGAAGCTACCTCCACCAGGAGAACCCGTTACGAAGAGGATAAAACCGACAGCTGGACGGTTCCCCCTTCATTCGGTGCACAACAGAGGGAAGAAGACGAAGACGAGGGTGGCAAAGGATATTTTCGACTAATAATGTCCCTCATTCACCCCAAATCGCGCGAATGTCTTCACTCTGGTTTGGATTTATTTAGCGTTCCACCCACACAGACATCTCTAGACTCTGGCCAGTTTATTGAAATTCGTCCGATCGCAGCTTTGTCGCATAGCGCACCGATAGAGTTTTTCATTTCTGGAAACAGCGAGGAGTATCTAGATCTTTTCAACACGTTTTTACATCTGCGGGTCAAGATCACCCTCCCGAATGGTGATAGTGTACCTGTCGATGCTGAGGTAGGACCGGTCAACAATTATCTTCACAGTCTATTTTCACAAGTCGACGTATCGCTAAACGACACGTTGGTTACACCGTCGGAGAATACCTATCCTTTTAGAGCGGTGTTTGAGGCCACGCTAAATTACGGAGAGGATGCAAAAACGGGATACTTGACGGCCGCTCTGTTCTACAAAGACACAGCTGGCCACCATGACGATTTGAAAGAAAATGAGGGTTTTAAAACACGGCGCGATTTGACTTCGGGTAGTAAAGAGGTTGAAATGATGGGTCGTTTGCACTCTGATGTCTTTGTGCAGGATCGTTACATGTTAAACAGAGTCGATGTAAAGATAAAACTCACGCCCTCGAAGGATGTGTTCAGCCTCGCGGCTCACGATAGCTCTGTGGGTTATAAGAGTGTTATCACCTACGCCGCGCTCGTGGTCAGGAAAGCTAAGCTAAACCCCGCGATTTCTCTGGCCCACAAAAAGGCTCTCTTAAGCGGGAATGCGCGGTACCCGATCAAGAGGGTTACCATCAAGACATTTTCCATCGCTAGTGGGATGCTTTCCCACAGTCAAGACAATTTATTTTTGTCTCAAACACCGACCCGTATAGTGATAGGTCTGATTACGGCCAGTGCTTTTAATGGTGTTTACACAGCTAACCCGTTCAATTTTCAACACTTTGGTCTGATTTATATGAACCTGACGGTCGACGGGAAATGTATCTCGGGAAAGCCTCTAACTATGGACTTTGAACGAAATCAATACGCGAGAGCTTTCTTCGGCACAAATCTGGCCATGGGTCTGATTGGTAAAGACGCTGGGAATAACGTTGATTATAGAGAATTCAAGGACGGATACTGCCTATTTGGTTTTGACCTCTCGTCCAGCCTACTGGACGGCTCCCATTTTGAGCTAGCCACAAGCGGACCCTTGTCGATAGAACTCAAGTTTGCCGCTCCCACCACTACTCCCCTACAAGTTATCGTCTACGCCGAGTTGGACTCGGTGCTCGAGGTGTCCAAGACAAGGCAGATTCTAACAGACTTCGCCGTTTGAGAGAGAAAGACGAAGAAGAATATGAACACGAGGGAGATTTACAACCTTTTGATGTCGGATATTTTCGTTCGACGTTGTTCCCTTGTTAGTGTCATTCCACGAAACCACTTACCGCCGAGCATCGACCCAACGGCGACCGCGGCCTTTGTCATAAACACCGACCCTGCCCACGAACCCGGAGAGCATTGGGTGGCCCTATTTTACAACGGACTCGGCGAATGTGAGTATTTCGATTCCTACGGTTTGCCTCCCAGACACGTGGATATTTTAAACTTTATAGAGCAAAACTCACACGTTCCATTCGTCTACAACCCGCGGGTGTTGCAAGATTTGTTTAGCAACACGTGCGGTCTATATTGTGTTTATTATATACTTCTTAAGTGTCGTGGCGCAAAACTTAACAGAATTCTCATGCCTTTTTCATCGAGACAGCACGTAAACGACCGTATCATTTATCGTTTGCTCGCCCCGTGGATACTTCGGCTTCGAGGGGCCCGTCCAGACGCTTAAAATTATCAACAACCGGACAGTAATATATATATATATATATATATATATATATATATATATATATGTCGTATATTTTGTTGTATTAATAAAGTTGTGAAATATAGAACGAATTTTGTTTTGGTTTACCATGAATGTGTGAGAGAGAGAGAGAGAGAGAGAGAGAGAGTTGATACTTTGTGTGGCTTGATGATAGGCCATGAAGGGTGATGTTGAGGCACATGATGATGATATGAAGGGTGATGATGAGGGTGGCACATGATGATAGTGTTGAGGCACATGCTGATAGTGTTGAGGGTGGCACATGATGAAAGTGTTGAGGCACATGCTTATAGTGTTGAGGCACATGATGATAGTGTTGAGGCACATGCTGATAGTGTTGAGGCACATGATGATAGGCCATGAAGGGATAGTGTTGAGGCACATGATGATGATTTTTATTTGTTGAGGCACATGATGATAGGCCATGAAGGGATAGTGTTGAGGCACATGATGATGATTTTTATTTGACTTGAGTTAGCTTGGATATGCAATAGAGAGAGAGAGAGAGAGAGAGAGAGAGAGAGAGAAAAAAAATCGCTATAATCTGGTACATGATGCTAACGATACTAATAATTGCTTGTCAGCATTTTTTTTACATGTCGCCTCCTGTTGCCTAATACCCACACATGATGATAACACTCGACCAATAAAGGCACCTTTCCCCACCCGCACGCCACGCGACGACCCGCCATCCGACCCGCGAGATACCGCCAACCCCCTTTTAGAACCGCTGTCGCCCGATTTTAGAACCGCTGTCGCCCGATTTTAGAACCCCCGAGATAACCGGCGAGCTAGCGACGCGCCGATCACCGTCACGCACCAATGCACACCACGACGCGCCGATCGTCACGCACCAACGCACACCACCGAGATAAGCCGATTACCGATCACGACCACCGAGATAATAAGCCGATTATCGGACTTTGGCACGGGTTTTGGTGCATGTTTCGTGCGGTTTCGGTGCCAAATTTATTGTCTTTCGGTGCATGTGCGTGCACTTTTAGATTGGGTTCACAGCCACAGCTACTACTTACGATGTTGATGATGTTATGATGATGGTGACGTTACGATATTGATGATGTTATGATGATGGTGACGCTACGACGTTGATGATGTTATGATGATGGTGACGTTACGACGTTGATGATGTTATGATGATGGTCACGCGACGACGTTGATGATGTTATGATGATGGTGACGTTAAGACGTTGATGATGTTATGATGATGGTGACGCTACGACGTTGATGATGTTATGATGATGGTGACGCTACGACGTTGATGATGTTATGATGATGGTGACGCTACGATGTTGATGATGTTATGATTATCGTGACGCTACGATATTGATGATGTTATGATTATCGTGACGCTACGATGTTGATGATGTTATGATTATCGTGACGCTACGATGTTGATGATGTTATGATTATCGTGACGCTACGATGTTGATGATGTTATGATTATCGTGACGCTACGATATTGATGATGTTATGATTATCGTGACGCTACGATGTTGATGATGTTATGATTATCGTGACGCTACGACGTTGATGATGTTATGATGATGGTGAGGCTACGATGTTAATGATGTTATGATTATCGTGACGCTACGATGTTGATAATGTTATGATGATGGTGAGGCTACGATGTTGATGATGTTATGATGATGGTGAGGCTACGATGTTGATGATGTTATGATGATGGTGAGGCTACGATGTTGATGATGTTATGATGATGGTGAGGCTACGATGTTGATGATGTTATGATGATGGTGACGTTACGATGTTGATGTTATGATGATGGTGAGGCTACGATGTTGATGATGTTATGATGATGATGATGCTACGATGATGGTGATGTTACCTGCATTATAATGAAGGTAAAACTATCCTGTGTCCAGTGGGCAATACAATTTGCTTTTTGTTTGTGAGGTTTAGGTGGTAGACCTTTCGGTATGCAAGACTCCCTCCTATGAAATGATGCATCAAGAAACCGTGAAAACATATGTTTAGTCCAACAAATGTACAACAAATGATGCATCAAGAAACCGTGAAAACATATGTTTAGTCCAACAAATGTACAACAAATGATGCATCAAGAAACCGTGAAAACATATGTTTAGTCCAACAAATGTACAACAAATGATGCATCAAGAAACCGTGAAAACATATGTTTAGTCCAACAAATGTACAACAAATGATGCATCAAGAAACCGTGAAAACATATGTTTAGTCCAACAAATGTACAACAAATAATGCATCAAGAAACCGTGAAAACATATGTTTAGTCCAACAAATGTACAACAAATAATGCATCAAGAAACCGTGAAAACATATGTTTAGTCCAACAAATGTACAACAAATAATGCATCAAGAAACCGTGAAAACATATGTTTAGTCCAACAAATGTACAACAACAATGAGGCTCAAACAGAGACATTTGTGCCAATCATCATCATGTGCCGTACCGGTTGACGTAGGCGATCATGTCCTTCCACAATCTTCTATCTACAGTGCTTCGTATCAGTTCTGTTGTTGACTGTTTTCCATGCCATAGCACCAAGCTATCTAGTATTTTCTCTCTTTGTCGTCCGCGATCTCTCTTTCCTTTTATTTTGCCAGTTGTAACCAAGTATTCCAACTTTCCTCTTCTCATGATGTGCCCGAAAAATGTTGATTGTTTCTTTCTGATGTTTTTTAGGAGCTGCCTATTTGTGTTAGCCTCTTTCGTGCCAATATGTAAACAATTAACGAAAATTGTAAACATAGGATTACAAGCAAGTCACAAGATGGTGTGTGGTAGGAAGTCACAAGATGGTGTGTGGTAGGAAGTCACAAGATGGTGTGTGGTAGGAAGTCACAAGATGGTGTGTGCTAGGAAGTCACAAGATGGTGTGTGCTAGGAAGTCACAAGATGGTGTGTGGTAGCAAGTCACAAGATGGTGTGTGGTAGCAAGTCACAAGATGGTGTGTGGTAGCAAGTCACAAGATGGTGTGTGGTAGCAAGTCACAAGATGGTGTGTGGTAGCAAGTCACAAGATGGTGTGTGGTAGCAAGTCACAAGATGGTGTGTGGTAGCAAGTCACAAGATGGTGTGTGGTAGCAAGTCACAAGATGGTGTGTGGTAGCAAGTCACAAGATGGTGTGTGGTAGCAAGTCACAAGATGGTGTGTGGTAGCAAGTCACAAGATGGTGTGTGGTAGCAAGTCACAAGATGGTGTGTGGTAGCAAGTCACAAGATGGTGTGTGGTAGCAAGTCACAAGATGGTGTGTGGTAGCAAGTCACAAGATGGTGTGTGGTAGCAAGTCACAAGATGGTGTGTGGTAGCAAGTCACAAGATGGTGTGTGGTAGCAAGTCACAAGATGGTGTGTGGTAGCAAGTCACAAGATGGTGTGTGGTAGCAAGTCACAAGATGGTGTGTGGTAGCAAGTCACAAGATGGTGTGTGGTAGCAAGTCACAAGATGGTGTGTGGTAGCAAGTCACAAGATGGTGTGTGGTAGCAAGTCACAAGATGGTGTGTGGTAGCAAGTCACAAGATGGTGTGTGGTAGCAAGTCACAAGATGGTGTGTGGTAGCAAGTCACAAGATGGTGTGTGGTAGCAAGTCACAAGATGGTGTGTGGTAGCAAGTCACAAGATGGTGTGTGGTAGCAAGTCACAAGATGGTGTGTGGTAGCAAGTCACAAGATGGTGTGTGGTAGCAAGTCACAAGATGGTGTGTGGTAGCAAGTCACAAGATGGTGTGTGGTAGCAAGTCACAAGATGGTGTGTGGTAGCAAGTCACAAGATGGTGTGTGGTAGCAAGTCACAAGATGGTGTGTGGTAGCAAGTCACAAGATGGTGTGTGGTAGCAAGTCACAAGATGGTGTGTGGTAGCAAGTCACAAGATGGTGTGTGGTAGCAAGTCACAAGATGGTGTGTGGTAGCAAGTCACAAGATGGTGTGTGGTAGCAAGTCACAAGATGATGTGTGCTAGGATTATTGTGTATATTTGTTGCTGTAAGGGAGCCGCGATAGCTCAGTGGTTAGTGAACTGGATTACAAAGGACAAGGGGTAGGGTTCGATTCCAACCGACGGCTTCCGGGTTCACCCAGCCTTTAATGGGTACCGGATTTTTTCTGGGTTAGTGAAGCGGCACGGGCGTAATACCGACCACATTACCCCAAAAAATCATGTGCCGATGGTCTGTAAAATTATGGTCACTAACACCATATTCCCTATACACCACTTGGCGTGACGGGGGTACTTTACACTTTTTTTTTACTTTGTTGCCGTAAAGTATTTTATTATTTTTTTCTTCATCCCTTTCTTATTCTTATTATTATCATCATTATTATTAGCTGTATTTTCATCCTTTACCTATTTCTTCTTCTCCTGACGTGCCTGTTATGTTTTGTTAAATTAATTTTGTTTTTATTTCTCGTCTTCTTCTTTTTCAACAAGAATCATAAAAGTTCATCTACTTTTTTAACTTAGCTTTTACTTCTGCTTCTTCTTCTTCTTCTTCTTCCGCTGATCATCTACTTTTTGTTCTGCTCCAAATTCATTTCCACTGGATGGTGAAGTGAGTTTCTCTTTGTTTCGCTCCTCCTCTAAAAACTCCATTTCTGTGAGAGTTGAACTCAAACAAGGATAAATTAGATTGAGACGATGATGGTGGTGAGTTTGCCACCATTTTGGTAGCTTGTTTCAAATATCCCAGTTAGCATTACGAATAAAAGCTTGTTTCAAATATCCCAGTTAGTATTACGAATAAAAGCTTGTTTTAAATATCCCAGTTAGCATTACGAATAAAAGCTTGTTTTAAATATCCCAGTTAGCATTACGAATAAAAGCTTGTTTTAAATATCCCAGTTAGCATCACGAATAAAAGCTTGTTTTAAATATCCCAGTTAGCATTACGAATAAACGGGCCCAGCGCTAGTTCCAAAACTTTGAGCGCTAAGTGGAAACTTGCTTCGATCCAACTGTATCAATCAATAACAGCAGACTTAAATTATTGAAATGGGCAGATAATTAAATAACAGTAAATCTTGTACCTAAAGTCAAGCGTGATTCCTTCCCCTCTATCGCACTCGCTCTCCATTCTCATGAGCAGCATCAAATTGTTGCATACAACCTCATCGTTGGGAAGCGGGTACATGATGTACATGTTGTATCCACCTGGAAACACACAATAGAACTCTATATAGGTACGAATACACAGGTAACAGGTCAGGCATACCATTACAATATTTGTCGAGAATGTTTAGGTCCGATCGATTTACATACCATAGATACAGAACAATTCAAAGTAAAAGTGGGAGGGTTGAAATATAATTAATCTGTAAGGAAGTCCTTCCGGTCAACATGGCGGATAGGCGTTAGGAACCATTGAGGTTCAGTGTGAAAAGTGTTCCTTGTTGCAGTTTCCTCATATTTCAAGTCTGGCTTGCTGCCGGAGCTACTGAGTTTAGTGCTCTGTGCACACCGTGAGCTGTGTTTTTCATCGAAATTGTGTTTCGATATTCCGATTGCTTACGATTGTATGATGATATATAATGATGAAGAATAGTTCAATTGCGTTCACTTTGGGTGCCGCTTGGCCTTATGTCTTTTGGCGTGTGCTGTAGCTGCTGTGATAGGGATAGCTGCTGCCTTTCCATCTTTGGTTCCTTCAATGAGACGAGTTTTAATTCGGATGATTCCACTGGCACGAGCTGTTAAGCAATTATAGATTTTAATTCGGATGATTCCACTGGCACGAGCTGTTAAGCAATTATAGATTTTAATTCGGATGATTCCACTGGCACGAGCTGTTAAGCAATTATAGATTTTAATTCGGATGATCCCACTGGCACGAGCTGTTAAGCAATTATAGATTTTAATTCGTTTACAGTGCCACCGAGGCCTTCGACTAACCATAACTTTAAGGAATTCAAAAAATAAAGTGGAAGTTACTATATAACCAGGTATATAAGCACGTTAAGCGTTAGGAAATATAAAAGAGAATGTTACTGAATGAAAGTACATGATAACGAGAAAAAATAAGATAGTCATTATAACAAATTGAGATGATTACAAAGTTGAAATAAGTTGGTTGCTATTTAGAGAGAGAAGATAAGATTACACACACAATAAGGGATGTAGAAAGATGTGGTCTTGTATAAGAGAAAACGGGGAAACGTTTTTAATAAGAGACGGAAATGTAATGTTAAAACAAGAGGGGATTCGATAGCTTTGTCTCTGTGGTCATAATCACTCAGTAAAGAACACGCCCAAACTATTCAGTTAATCAACAAACCAAGTATCGGACACGCCCAAACTATTCAGTTAATCAACAAACCAAGTATCGGACACGCCCAAACTATTCAGTTAATCAACAAACCAACTTACCAATGAATAGAAAAACTGATCGATAGACCTCCAAAACCAACCAATTAATCAATCAAATGACAAATCGATCTTAAAACTAAGCTAACTAACCAATCAATTGATAGATTAATAATCGGATCAATCAAAGAAACAAACCAAATATGCTAAAAAGGAATCGACAAATAACTAGTAAATACAAACACTTCAGAATAGTCAAGTAAAGGTTCCCTCCACGCTTTCATGGGTGTATGGGGAATATGGTGCTAATTATGCTTGTATAACATGACCAACGGCTAATTTTTGGTGATCAGTGTTACGTCATTAATATTATGGTTAGCTGTAGATATAGCATTGATTCCTGATTTAATACTTTTCGGCAAGAAAAGAAGGTATTTTGGAATTTCTTTCCTACTTGATAGTGGCTGTAATTGTAAACGATCGCAGCCATTGTCTCTACAACAAAGATCCTCTGCCTGCCATCACGGAGTGGGGGCCATGACCGACCCCTACTTGTCAGCTGCCCCCCAACAACAACATTACCACCTACTCACACAACACCATCCACCTCCCACTCCCACAACACCATCCACCTCCCACTCCCACAACACCATCCATCACCTGCTCTCACAACAACATCCCCACCTGCTCACACAACACCATCCACCTCCTGCTCCCACAACACCATCCACCTCCTACTCACACAACACCATCCACCTTCTACTCCCACAACACCATCCACCTCCTACTCACATACAACCATCCACCTCCTACTCCCACAACACCATCCACCTCCTACTCCCACAACACCATCCACCTCCTACTCACACAACACCATCCACCTCCTACAACCACAACACCATCCACTTCCTACTCCCACAACACCATCTACCTCCTACTCCCACAACACCATCCATCTCCTACTCCCACAACACCATCCACCTCCTACTCCCACAACACCATACATCACCTACTCCCACAACACCATCCACCTCCTACTCCCACAACACCATCTACCTCCTACTCCCACAACACCATCCACCTCCTACTCCCACAACAATATACATCACCCACACACACAACACCATACATCACCTATTCCCACAACACCATCCACCTCCTACTTCCACAACACCACACATCACCTACTCCCTGAACACCATCCACCTCCTACTCCCACAACACCATCCACCTCCTACTCCAACAACACCATCCACCTCCTACTCCCACAACACCATCCACCTCCTACTCCAACACCATCCACCACCTACTCACACAACGCAATCCACCACCAATCCCACAACACCATCTACCTCCTACTCCCTCAACACCATCTACCTCCTACTCCCACAACACCATACATCACCTACTCACACAACACCATACATCACCTACTCCCACAACACCATTTACCTCCAACTCCCACAACACCATACATCACCTACTCCCACAACACCATACATCACCTACTCACACAACACCATACATCACCTACTCACACAACACCATACATCACCTACTCACACAACACCATACATCACCTACTCCCACAACACCATTTACCTCCAACTCCCACAACACCATACATAACCTACTCCCATAACACCATACATCACCTACTCACACAACACCATACATCACCTACTCACACAACACCATACATCACCTACTCGCACAACATCATACATCACCTACTCCCACAACACCATACATCACCTACTCCCACAACGCCATACATCACCTACTCACACAACACCATACATCACCTACTCACACAACACCATACATCACCTACTCACACAACACCATACATCACCTACTCACACAACACCATTTACCTCCAACTCCCACAACACCATACATCACCTACTCCCACAACACCATATATCACCTACTCCCACAACACCATACATCACCTACTCCCACAACACCATACATCACCTACTCACACAACACCATACATCACCTACTCCCACAACACCATACATCACCTATTCCCACAACACCATTTACCTCCAACTCCCACAACACCATACATCACCTACTCACTCAACACATCCACCTCCTACTCCCACAACACTATACATCACCTACTCACACAACACCATACATCACCTACTCCCACAACACCATACATCACCTACTCACTCAACACATCCACCTCCTACTCCCACAACACTATACATCACCTACTCACACAACACCATCCACCTCCTACTCCCACACCACCATTCACCTCCTTCTCCCACAACACCATACATCACCTACTTACACAACACCACCTACCTCCTACTCACATAACAACATCCATCACCTGCTGCCACAACACAATTAACTACCTACTCACACTTTAAACTGTGTTTTTTTAAACTACTATTATCTCAAATTCGTGTGCTCTGCCAGATGTACTTGTAAACATTAAACAACCATTTATCTCAAGTTTGTGTGCTCTGCTAGATGTACTTGTAAACATTAGACAGCAATCTATCTCAAATTCGTGTGCTCTGCCAGATGTACTTGTAAACATTAAACAACCATTTATCTCAAGGTTGTGTGCTCTGCTAGATGTACTTGTAAACATTAGACAACAATCTATCTCAAATTCGTGTGCTCTGCCAGATGTACTTGTAAACATTAAACAACCATTTATCTCAAGTTTGTGTGCTCTGCTAGATGTACTTGTAAACATTAGACAACCATTTATCTCAAATTCGTGTGCTCTGCCAGATGTACTTGTAGACAACGAGCAGTAATATAGGCCGTTTACCAATGGTAGTCTGCAGTAGTCACGTGATGACAATCCAGACAGAAAAATACAATTTTTTAATTTACCCTACCTATACTGGAACCCGCGACCACATGAATGGGAAACACGTCCAGTCTACTCGATCACATGCACTGCCCCTCCCTACTCTCATTATATATACTTGAGCTAAATAAGCCAATGGAGCATATGTTTTGAACAAACACTTTCCAAGGTGTTCTGTTTCTTGCCATTCTTTTAATATCGTTCTATGTCTTCCCCATCATCTTCATCCCTGTTTCCATCTGTCTTCTCCAAGAATACTTTGGTCTTCCTCTTTGTGTTTTTCCTCGGGGATTAAAAAAAAAGGGTCTATTGTGTAATACTCTCAGTTGGCTTCCGCAGTGTGTGTCCTATCCAGAAACATCGTCTTTCCTGTATCTCTTTATCCATTGGTATTTGATTGGAACTTTGCCATCATTCTATGTTAGTGATTTTGTCCTGCCATTTCCATCCTTTTATTCTGTGTAAGCATCCATTATCCATTAATAAGTTTTTTTTCATCTTCTACACTAGATGATAGGAAACTCTTTACACATAGCTTTTTAGCTTTAGCTAATCTGATCATCAGAGAACAACTCTCCGTTGAGCAATTGTTTTGGGTTTTTAATTTCTTACCACTCTATTATAGGGGTCATGACTCCCACTTGTCGACCCACTGCTATATTATGAGCGGGAAGAATCTTCCATGTCCTGGCTGAAGACAATGTCAGACTAAACTATAGATAAATGTAGTCCCATAGCAATTGCCTTTGGTTAATAAAGTGTGAGTGACTTCATTGAACTAAACCTGAGTTTCACGAGCAGAGTTGACCAATTCTATTTTTCGCTGCCACTCCTTGCCGTGCAGATAATATCTCTGCTACCGATTTAAAGAAGATGGGAGACACCGATATTTTGTTTAAAGTGAGAAAAAAGCCTCAACTGGAATTTTGAACCAAGAACGTTCAGATCTGCAGGCGTGAGCACTAACCACAGGTCACTCAGACTAAGCAAACCAGTATATAATGGTTACAACTGTAGCCTGTCCAAACTTCCTGTTTGATTTTACAGTCCATATATCTAGTAGATACCGTCCTTCTCTATTTGCTTGTAGATCATGGTGTGTGTAAACCCTAAATGGTAAGGTACCTCCTGATGGCACTTATACACTAGCATTACTTTACATAAGTGTCTGCAATTGTCTCTTCTAAAGTCAATACAGTCAGGTTTGTAAATATATAATTATATTTATAAATAATGTAATTATACTGATGACTCTATTATTGATATCTTGTATCAGGATAGCACTCAATGAGCGGAATTACAACTCGATAACCCCCGCCCCAAGTCACTGTATTTGCCTACTGCACAATGATGCCTTTATATTTTCATTTATACATTGACAGGCTTTATTTCAGAGCAAACAAAAGTTTGTCCTTGACATGAATTACTTCACTAATGAAATGTCAGCCTGCTCTAACTGGGCTGATTAATAATTCAAGGCTGGGAGAGTTAAGGCAGCTGTCTGACATGGTTTGCGACCTTCAGGTCACTGATCTCTTCTTCAGAAGCATCAATCTCGACGTCTAGAAGCGAGTGACGACGTACCAGAAGATGACGAAGGAGAAATGCAAAAATAAGTCAAGTACCGAGTTTACTAGCGTTGGCGATCACGTCTCTTCGTAACTTTCTATCTCTATAGCTGTTTTTCGGTTATGTTATTGCTTCCTACCAAATTACTCTCTTAAGCTAAAACTGTTTTGTAGCCTATCTCTACTTCTGTTTATCTCTCCTGTTGTCACTATGTATTGCACTAGTTCCCTTCACATAACGTGGCTAAAAATTGAAGATAGTTCCCTGCAGAAGTATTCTATTTGCTTTTACCTCTTTTAGAACATCATCTTTACTCTTTTCAGCTTAATGAAGAAGATATAGAAAACGAATAATATATATTTATAAAGAATACGTATATCTTTGTTGTAGCTGTCTTTCTGAGTGATACACATATCCGCTCGCATAAAAAGACACACATTATAACATAGCACCGCCCATTTCGCGTAAACTAACACGCTCTCAAAGTTGAGATACAATTACACCCGATGATTAGTCTCCCATTCCCTCAGGGTTGTCTCACAACAAATCATTGACTGTCTATAATACGTTTAGACGTGCCCACAGGCAGGATAGGCCGAATTGTTTAACTGTAGCCAATGGGCAATGAGTCAGAATAGATTTACACCCATTCTGGGAATTAGATTGGTAGATTAGAAGGATGGAATTGAGGCTAAGTAACACGTAAAGATATATCTTTCACTTTCCTGATTGCCAGAAGAAGAGTGGTATTTATCACAGATTGTTCTTATATACGTCTTCTGCTGACGTTTTACAGTAGTTTGATTATATGATGATTTTTGTTTCTTCATTTTAAGCATGTGGTTGTAGCACTGTAGAGGGAGAGTTGGTGAACAGTTGGTCAAATTGTAGCATGGTAGAGGGAAGTTGTTGAACAGTTGGTCAAATTGTAGCACGGTATAGGGAGAGTTGATGAACAGTTCGTCAAATTGTAGCACGGTATAGGGAGAGTTGAACAGTTGGTGAAATTGTAGCACGGTAGAGGGAAGTTGTTGAACAGTTGGTCAAATTGTAGCACGGTATAGGGAGAGTTGATGAACAGTTGGTCAAATTGTAGCACGGTATGGGAAAAGTTGCTGAACAGTTGATAATTTTGTAGCACGGTAGCGGGAAGTTGTTGAACAGTTGATAATTTTGTAGCACGTAGAGGGAAGTTGTTGAATAGTTGATCAAATTGTAGCACGGTCTAGGAAAAGTAGTTGAACAGTTCGTCAAATTGTAGCACGGTATAGGAAAAGCTGCTGAACAGTTGATAATTTTGTAGCACGATAGAGGGAAGTTGTTGAACAGTTGATAATTTTGTAGCACGGTAGAGGGAAGTTGTTGAACAGTTGATCAAATTGTAGCACGCTATAAGGGAAGTTGTTGAACAGTTGATCAAATTGTAGCACGGAATAGGGAGAGTTGATGAACAGTTGATCAAATGGTAGCACGGTATAGGGAGAGTTGATGAACAGTTGGTCAAATTGTAGCACGGTAAAGGGAAAGTTGTTGAACAGTTGGTCAAATTGTAGCACGGTATAGGAAAAGTTGTGGAACAGTTGGTCAAATTGTAGCACGGTATAAAGAGAGTTGATGAAGAGTTCGTCAAATTGTAGCACGGTATAGAAAAAGTTTCTGAAAAGTTGATAATTTTATAGCACGGTAGAGGGAAGTTGTTGAACAGTTGGTCAAATTGTAGCACGGTACAGGGAAAGTTGTTGAACAGTTGATCAAATTGTAGAACGGTATAGGGAGAGTTGATGAACAGTTCGTCAAATTGTAGCACGGTATAGGACAACTTGCTCAACAGTTGATAATTTTGTAGCATGGTAGCGGGAAGTTGTTAAACAACTGATAATTTTGTAGCACGGTAGAGGGAAGTTGTTGAACAGTTGATCAAATTGTAGCACGGTATGGTATAGGGAGAGTTGATGAACAGTTGGTCAAATTGTAGCACGGTATAGGAAAAGTTGTTGAACAGTTGGTCAAATTGTAGCACGGTATAGGGAGAGTTGATGGACAGTTGATCAAATTGTAGCACGGTATAGGGAGAGTTGATGAACAGTTGGTCAAATTGTAGCACGGTATAGGGAGAGTTGATGAACAGTTGGTAAAATTGTAGCAGGGTAAAGGGAAAGTTGTTGAACAGTTGGTCAAATTGTAGCACGGTATAGGAAAATTTGTTGAACAGTTGGTCAAATTGTAGCACGGTATAGGAAAAGTTGCTGAACAGTTGATAATTTTGTAGCACGGTATAGGAAAGTTGTTGAACAGTTGGTCAAATTGTAGCACGGCATACAGAAAGTTGTTGAACAGTTGGTCAAATTGTAGCACGGTATAGGGAAAGTTGTTGAACAGTTGATCAAATTGTAGTACGGTATATGGAGAGTTGATGAACAGTTCGTCAAATTGTAGCACGGTATAGGAAAAGTTGCTCAACAGTTGATAATTTTGTAGCGCGATACCGGGAAGTTGTTGAACAGTTGATAATTTTGTAGCACTGTAGAGGGAAGTTGTTGCACAGTTGATCAAATTGTAGCACGGTATAGGGAGAGTTGATGAACAGTTGGTCAAATTGTAGCACGGTATAGGAAAAGTTGTTAAGCAGTTGGTCAAATTATAGCACGGTATAGGGAGAGTTGATGAACAGTTGGTCAAATTGTAGCACGGTATAGGGAGAGTTGATGAACAGTTGGTCAAATTGTAGCCCGGTATAGGGAGAGATGATGAACAGTTGGTCAAATTGTAGCACGATAAAGGGAAAGTTGTTGAACAGTTGGTCAAATTCTAGCACGGTATAGGAAAAGTTGTTGAACAGTTGGTCAAATTGTAGCACGGTATAGGGAGAGTTGATGAACAGTTCGTCAAATTGTAGCACGGCATAGGGAGAGTTGATAGACAGTTGATCAAATTGTAGCACGGTATAGGGAGAGTTGATGAACAGTTGGTCAAATTGTAGCACGGTATAGGGAAAGTTGTTGAACAGTTGGTCAAATTGTAGCACAGTATGGGGAGAGTTGATGAATAGTTGGTCAAATTGTAGCATGGTATAGGGAGAGTTGATAAATAGTTGGTCAAATTGTAGCACGGTATAGGGAAAGTTGTTGAACAGTTGGTGAAATTGTAGCACGGTATAGGGAAAGTTGATGGACAGTTGGTCAAATTGTAGCACGGTATAGGGAAAGTTGTTGTACAGTTGGTCAAATTATAGCACGGTATAGGAAGAGTTGATGGACAGTTGGTCAAATTGTAGCACGGTATAGGGAGAGTTTATGGACAGTTGGTCAAATTGTAGCACGGTATAGGAAAAGTTGTTAACAGTTGATCAAATTGTAGCACGGTATAGGGAGAGTTGATGAAGAGTTCGTCAAATTATAGCACGGTATGGGAAAAGTTGCTGAACAGTTGATAATTTTGTAGCACGGTTGCGGGAAGTTGTGGACAGTTTATAATTTTGTAGCACGGTAGAGGGAAGTTGTTGAATAGTTGATCAAATTGTAGCACCGAATAGGAAAAGTTGTTGAACAGTTCGTCAAATTGTAGCACGGTATAGGAAAAGCTGCTGAACAGTTGATAATTTTGTAGCACGATAGCGGGAAGTTGTTGAACAGTTGATAATTTTGTAGCACGGTAGAGGGAAGTTGTTGAACAGTTGATCAAATTGTAGCACGCTATAAGGAAAGTTGTTGAACAGTTGATCAAATTGTAGCACGGTAAAGGGAAAGTTGTTGAACAGTTGGTCAAATTGTAGCACGGCATAGGAAAAGTTGTTGAACATTGGTCAAATTGTAGCACGGTATAGGGAGAGTTGATGAACAGTTGGTCAAATTGTAGCACGGTATAGGAAAAGTTGCTGAACAGTTGATAATTTTGTAGCACGGTAGAGGGAAGTTGTTGAACAGTTGGTCAAATTGTAGCACGGTACAGGGAAAGTTGTTGAACAGTTGATCAACTTGTAGCACGGTATAGGGAGAGTTGATGAACAGTTCGTCAGATTGTAGCACGGTATAGGACAAGTTGCTCAACAGTTGATAATTTTGTAGCAAGGTAGCGGGAAGTTGTTAAACAACTGATAATTTTGTAGCACGGTAGAGGGAAGTTATTGAACAGTTGATCAAATTGTAGCACGGTATAGGGAGAGTTGATGAACAGTTGGTCAATTTGTAGCACGATATAGGGAGAGTTGATGAACAGTTGGTCACATTGTAGCACGGTATAGGGAGAGTTGATGGACAGTTGATCAAATTGTAGCACGGTATAGGGAGAGTTGATGAACAGTTGGTCAAATTGTAGCACGGTATAGGGAGAGTTGATGAACAGTTTGTCAAATTGTAGAACGGTATAGGAAAAGTTGCTGAACAGTTTATAATTTTGTAGCACGGTATAGGGAAGTTGTTGAACAGTTGGTCAAATTGTAGCACGGCAGACAGAAAGTTGTTGAACAGTTGGTCAAATTGTAGCACGGTATAGGGAAAGTTGTTGAACAGTTGATCAAATTGTAGTCCGGTATAGGGAGAGTTGATGAACAGTTCGTCAAATTGTAGCACGGTATAGGAAAAGTTGCTCAACAGTTGATAATTTTGTAGCGCGATAGCGGGAAGTTGTTGAACAGTTGATATTTTTGTAGCACTGTAGAGGGAAGTTATAGCACAGTTGATCAAATTGTAGCACGGTATAGTGAGAATTGATGAACAGTTGGTCAAATTGTAGCACGGTATAGGGAGAGTTGATGGACAGTTGATCAAATTGTAGCACGGTATATGGAGAGTTGATGAACAGTTGGTCAAATTGTAGCACGGTATAGGGAGAGTTGATGAACAGTTGGTCAAATTGTAGCACGGTAAAGGGAAAGTTGTTGAACAGTTGGTCAAATTTTAGCACGGTATAGGAAAAGTTGTTGAACAGTTGGTCAAATTGTAGCACGGTATAGGGAGAGTTGATGAACAGTTCGTCAAATTGTAGCACGGCATAGGGAGAGTTGATAGACAGTTGATCAAATTGTAGCACGGTATAGGGAGAGTTGATGAACAGTTGGTCAAATTGTAGCACGGTATGGGGAGAGTTGATAAATAGTTGGTCAAATTGTAGCATGGTATAGGGAGAGTTGATAAATAGTTGGTCAAATTGTAGCACGGTATAGGGAGAGTTGATGAATAGTTGGTCAAATTGTAGCATGGTATAGGGAGAGTTGATAAATAGTTGGTCAAATTGTAGCACGGTATAGGGAAAGTTGTTGAACAGTTGGTGAAATTGTAGCACGGTACAGGGAAAGTTGATGGACAGTTGGTCAAATTGTAGCACGGTATAGGGAAAGTTGATGGACAGTTGGTCAAATTGTAGCACGGTATAGGGAAAGTTGATGGACAGTTGGTCAAATTGTAGCACGGTATAGGGAAAGTTGTTGTACAGTTGGTCAAATTATAGCACGGTATAGGAAGAGTTGATGGACAGTTGGTCAAATTGTAGCACGGTATAGGGAGAGTTGATGGACAGTTGGTGAAATTGTAGCACGGTATAGGGAAAGTTGATGGACAGTTGGTCAAATTGTAGCACCGTTTAGGGAAAGTTGATGGAATATTGGTCAAATTGTAGCACGGTATAGGGAAAGTTGTTGGACATTTGGTCACATTGTAGCACGGTATAGGGAGAGTTGTTGAACAGCTGTCAATTTGTAGCACGGTGTAGGGAAAGTTGCTAGATAATTGGTCAAATTGTAGCATGGTATAGGAAAAGTTGCTGGACAATTGGTCAAATTGTAGCACGGTGTAGAGAAAGTTCCTGAACAATTTGTCAAATTGTAGCATGGTGTAGGGAAAGTTGCTGAACAATTGATCAAATTGTAGCACGGTGTAGGTAATGTTGCTGAACAATTGGTCAAATTGTAGCACGGTGTAGGGAAAGTTGCTGAACAATTGGTGAAATTGTAGCACGGTGTAGGGAAAGTTGCTGAACAATTGGTCAAATTGTAGCACGGTGTAGGGAAAGTTGCTGAACAATTGGTCAAATTGTAGCACGGTGTAGGGAGAGTTGCTCGACCGTTGGTCAAATTGTAGCACGGTGTAGGGAAAGTTGTTGGACATTTGGTCAAATTGTAGCACGGTGTAGGGAGAGTTGCTCGACCGTTGGTCAAATTGTAGCACGGTGTAGGGAAAGTTGTTGGACATTTGGTCAAATTGTAGCACGATGTATTGTAGTTAGTATTGATGGTAATGATGATGATAACGGGGAAGAGTGGCTTCCGTGGAGAAGATGGATCTTTTAACCATTTTGATCAAGGGCAAAAAAGCACATTTTAAGGGTGATGTGGTCGGAATCACGCCATGTCGCCCTACTTTCTCCGGTAGCCATCTAATGTGAAGTGAATCTAGGAGCCATCGATCTGACCACAACCAGCCTCTTGTCTTTAGTCGTTTAGTTCAGTAACCACTCGGCTACCGCGTTTCCCTCAATTATGATGCAGATGAGAATAATGATGAAGAGGATGCTGAAATAAGATTGTGGGAGAGAATATAACGATGATGAGGATACTGAAATAAGATTGTGGGAGATAATATAATGATGATAAGGATACTGAAATAAGATTATGGGAGAGAATATAATGATGATAAGGATACTGAAATAATATTTTGGGAGAGAATATAATGATGATGAGGATACTGAAATAAGATTTTGGGAGAGAATATAATGATGATAAGGATACTGAAATAAGATTGTGGGAGAGAATATAATGATGATAAAGATACTGAAATAAGATTGTGGGAGAGGATATAATGATGATAAAGATACTGAAATAAGATTGCTAGAGGGAATATAATGATGACAAAGGTGAGGGATGATGTAACAATTAGCGAGAAGATTATAATAATGAAGACGGAATGTTAGAGACGATAATGAAGAGACAATGTTACAGATGATAATGAAGAGACAATGTTAGAGATGATAGTGAAGAGGGAATGTTAGAGACGAGAATGAAGAGGGAATGTTAGAGATGATAATGAAGAGGGAATGTTAGAGATGATAATGAAGAGACAATGTTAGAGATGATAATGAAGAGACAATGTTAGAGATGATAATGAAAAGACAATGTTAGAGATGATAATGAGGAGACAATGTTAGAGATGATAATGAGGAGACAATGTTAGAGATGATAATGAGGAGACAATGTTAGAGATGATAATGAAGAGACAATGTTAGAGATGATAATGAAGAGACAATGTTAGAGATGATAATGAAGAGACAATGTTAGAGATGATAATGAAGAGACAATGTTAGAGATGATAATGAAGAGACAATGTTAGAGATGATAATGAAGAGACAATGTTAGAGATGATAATGAAGAGACAATGTTAGAGATGATAATGAGGAGACAATGTTAGAGATGATAATGAAGAGACAATGTTAGAGATGATAATGAAGAGACAATGTTAGAGATGATAATGAGGAGACAATGTTAGAGATGATAATGAAGAGACAATGTTAGAGATGATAATGAAGAGACAATGTTAGAGATGATAATGAGGAGACAATGTTAGAGATGATAATGAAGAGACAATGTTAGAGATGATAATGAGGAGACAATGTTAGAGATGATAATGAAGAGACAATGTTAGAGATGATAATGAAGAGACAATGTTAGAGATGATAATGAAGAGACAATGTTAGAGATGATAATGAAGAGACAATGTTAGAGATGATAATGAAGAGACAATGTTAGAGATGATAATGAAGAGACAATGTTAGAGATGATAATGAAGAGACAATGTTAGAGATGATAATGAAGAGACAATGTTAGAGATGATAATGAAGAGACAATGTTAGAGATGATAATGAGGAGACAATGTTAGAGATGATAACAAAGAAAAGATTAGTGCAGTTTAGTACCAGTGAAGGGACAGCTGATACGGTTCTCTGAAGTTTGTGCGCTGTTGACCAGGGGAAACTCGTCCATGGCCATTCTAGCCTCGTTACAGAGATCTACACTGAGCACAGGAGAAGTGTCTGAGGTCTGTGGAGAAAGAAGGAATTCATTTAAATGTGTGTGTCTCATTGAGTTATTTTCGGGTCATCATTATTGCACTCTGAACATGTCCATAGGTGTTCAGACCCCCTTCTCAGCAAGTCCCGCAGTGTCCAGCGACTGACAAACCCAGTTCTGTTTTGGTTGATTAGTCTCATTATACGCCAGTTTCTCGTTTCTGGCTGTGCTCATCTTGACTTCCGTCTCTTTCATCCGAAGGAGTGACGTGGACTCATAGTTGTCGAAGTCCTGTGACCTTCCCACATCTCCGAGTCTTTTGATGATGCCCGCCCGATCCATTGGTTGACCGCCCTTAACGATAGCACAGCTAGCCAACCTGTCCGCTCTTTCATTTCCCTGTACTTCCATATGTCCAGGGACGCAGACAAAGGCGACTTTACGTAATTTTGACTTCTACAATGACTCTACCCATTGCATGCGTGTAGAGCTGGACTCCACACTTTGTCATGCTCATGTTTATGATGCCACTTTGTATGCAGGCGGTGGGTGTGGTCTCGTTACAAGATACAAGATGAATGCTCTGATCACTACCATCACCTCCATCGTCATGCTACTCGTAGTCATAACGTGTCCTTAACGAAGCACTGTTTTCCTTGACTATTCTGCTGCCGAGCGTGCCCACGCACTCCTGGTGCAACACACGGTAGCGTTAGTGTCATAGCTCTGGTATTTTACCTCGCGGGATCTCGGTTTATTGTGGAAGATATTTGAGACATGAATACATGGACAAATCTACCAATGTTTACACATGTTCATTACTGACGACACAATCCAGATATTGTATGTCACCCAAACACACAACAAATGTTTGCATCAAGGACCTCCACTGAGCTCCACTGTTTCTCCTGTAGTATAGTCTGTCTCAGCAGACATCACATGAAAGTTGGCCTATCTCCTTTTACGCCTTGAATATTGCTTTATTTCTTTCCTTCTATCTTGTACGATAGATGACTTCAGACGTGTATGTCTGTATAACTTTCTGTCTATACAGCTGGTTTCATAGCAGGTATTGATTCCATAACGAGGTGAAATAATTAGCTGTTTCCCACTTCTTCCTTTTCATCTTCTATCTTTTCCCGAAGACTACGCTTCTTCATCGTGCGTCTTTACAATTAGGCGTTGTACATTGTGTTACTGTTTACAGCAAGTAGCAATATCTACCCATTCGGCCCAAGACATCCGACTTCAGTATAAGATTTTTTGGTACCAGTTTGCCTTTCCTCTTCCATCATATTCACATGACCGACTGGTTAGTTTGTTTTTCCACTGCGCGCAAGTGAAGTGGGATCTTGGTCAGATTTGATTCACTGATTCTAACGCAAGCAATGGACTATGAGTGCCTGACCGGTTCCAGGCGTCTTTGAGCCAGGTATGTTTGAGCAGCCTAACAACTGATATTCCTTGAAGGTCGACCTAGACATCATGTTTACCCATAATCCTCCATCTTGTGCGCTGTGTCCACCACGACGTCAAACCACCCATCATCTTTCCCTGTGTCTTCTACCTTCTATTTTTCCTGCTGTAACTAAATGACCCAACAATCTGGACTGTCTTCCTATAAATTATTTTAAACCCTCCCTATTGTGCATCTGCCTCTCATAATCAATATTTACATCTCAACTGATTCTATCTGTCACTGTTTCTTTTTCTTTTCTGTCCATGTTTCACAACAACAAAGTAGCATTAGTTCAATGTAGCACCGTAATATTCTTTTTCTTTTCTGTCCATGTTTCACAACAACAAAGTAGCATTAGTTCAATGTAGCACCGTAATATTCTTTTTCTAACGCTCAGTGGTAATATCTTGTTTCATAACAAATTTCTTATTTCATAAACACCAAAAGAAATCACCAGGACCCACCTTAATCTGCATGATATTTTCTCCCCTCTGCAGGAACTGCATGCACAGGAACATGACACTCTGGTGGTCCTCTCTGTGTATGACCAAGTACTTGTCTACAACTCTTTGTTCACATTCTCTAAAGTATTTCTCCCCAGCCGTTGTTACAGCAATATTGCTTCCCTGGGGGATGTCAAAACAGATTGTCTTATTAACATCTCTGCTAGGTACATTTCATATACAGCTGAGAGAAGCATCAGAGAAGGAAAAAAGGGATATATGTAGAAATAAATACAAATAATTATTGTCTTTAAAATATAATGGACGAGAATTAATAATATAAGTTATCTTGATAACCATGGAATATATGTAGTATAGGGAGCCACGATAGCTCAGTGGTTAGTGAACTGGACTACAAAGGACAAGAGATAGGGTTCGATCCCAACCGACGGCTTCCGCTTCACCCATCCTTTAACGGGTACCGGATTTTTTCTGGGAAAGTAAAGCGGCACGGGCGTAATACCGACCACATTACCCCGAAAATCATGTGTCGAATGTCTGTAAAATGTATGGTCACTAACACCACATTCCCTATACGTCACTTGGCGTGGCGGGGGTACCTTACTTTGCTATATGTAGTATAGGGGATGAGCATGCTCAAATAAAAAGTCTGACAGGGGATTCGAGTTTATGGATTCGGTAACATATAGGAAAACTTGAGCGATTATGGATTTTAATTCGTTTGCAGTGATACCGAGGCCTTCCATAACCAATAGGTGAACTTACTTAAAGCGTTGTTGGAAATGGTGAAACCAGAAGCGCTAAGTTGGTGGGGCAAGGAGAAGCGATAGAAGACCAGGGTAGATCCATGCCCAATATTATAGATGAGACATGAATACATGGACAAATCTACCAATGTTTACACATGTTCATTACTGACGACACAATCCCGATATTGTATGTCACCCAAGCACACAACAAACGCCTCAAGGACCTCCACTGAGCTCCACTGTTTCTCCTGTAGTATAGTCTGTCTTAGCAGACATCACATGAAAGTTGGCCTATCTCCTTTTACGCCTTGAATATCGCTTTATTTCTCTCCTTCTATCTTGTACGATAGATGACTACAGACGTGTACGTCTGTATAACTTTCTGTCTCTACAGCTGGTTTCATCTCAGGTATTGATTCCATAACGAGGTGAAATAATTAGTTGTTTTCCCACTTCCTCATTTTCATCTTCTATCTTCTCCCGAAGACTACGCTTATTCATCGTGCGCCTTTACAATTAGGCGTAGTACATTGTGTTGCTGAAATATGTAACTGTAAAAAATGTAACTGCAATTAATAAAAGAATAGGAATGGCAAAAAGTAATTTCAATGCCATGAAAAATATACTAACATCAAAACAAATAACACAAGGGTTGAAACTAAGAATAGCAAAATGTTACATCTTCTCAATATTCCTGTATGGTGCAGAAACATGGACATTAGACCAGAAAACAGATCAGAAAATTGAAGCCTTTGAAATGTGGTTTTATAGAAGAATAGGTAGAATTGGATGGAAAGAAAAGATAACAAACGAAGAAGTTTTAAAACAACTAAAAATGAAAAAAGAACTACTAAACACAATTAGAGCAAGACAAATGGAATTTTTTGGTCATGTTAAAAGACACAACAGTCTAATAAAAGTAATATTAGAAGGGAAAATACAAGGTAAAAGAGGCAGAGGCAGACCAAGACTAACATGGACGAGTAACATCAAAAGATGGACAAGTCAGCCTATGACAATCTGCACCATCAAAGCAAGAGACAGAGTGGAATGGTGCTCCGTGGTAGCCAACCTTCGATGCGGAGAGGGCACTCGATGATGATGATGATGACATTGTGTTGCTGTTTACAGCAAGTAGCAATATCTACCCATTCAGTCCGAGGGCTGAAAAGGAAATCCAGGAAAACAACCAACTAGCGTGACCTTGTTATCTTTGTGAGCAGGGGCGATTGTGGTAATGGCGTCACTTCTTTAGAACAGCTATAGTTGCAAACGTCACACCAGTTAGGGTTTCATTTTAGTCCTCAGTTTGCTTCTATAGGGGGTAATGGTAGATTAGACTAGTAATCGTGGAGCGCGCCACGTTGTTCCTTCAGTGGTTAGTGAACTGGACTACAAAGGACAAGAGGTAGGGTTCGATCCCAACCGACGGCTTTCGGGTTCACCCATCCATTAATGGGTACCAGATTTTTTTATGGGAAAGTGAAGCGGCACGGGCGTAATACCGACCACATTACCCCAAAAATCATGTACCGAAGGTCTGTAAAATATAGGGTCACTAACACCATATTCCCTATACGCCACTTGGCGTGACGGGGGTACTTTCCTTTTTTTTTTTTTTAAACTGTAGTTTTGTTATAACGCCAACTAAGGGGAGATCACTCTAATTTATGTCACTAACCCAGGTTTTTTCCTTGTGTACGTGTGTGTGTGTGTGTGTGCGTGCGTGCGTGTGTGTGTGTGTGTATGTGTGTGTGTGTGTGTGTGTGTGTGTGTAAAAGATTGTTCCACCACCTTCCCCTCTATTTCTGGTGTAGAAAAAAAAAAAAACGGTTTCAACAAGAAATAATATAAGGGAGATTAATCATTTGTCATAGAGAGAGTTTATAATAGATACGATTACAATATTTTATATAGATGAATATTTGTAGCGAGAGAGAGGGAGAGCGAAAGAGGGAGAGAGAGAGGGTAGGGGAGAGAGAGAAGGCGGTTTCCAAAAAATGTATAAATTATTCCGGCAATGTTATATTTATCAACAATGCACTTATATCGACAAGAACAAAGAATGGGATTATCTTTGTTGAAAACTTGATCAACTGTAAAAATGCCATCTTTCAGATATTTCTTTTTTTTTTTTTTTATTACAAACGAATCACCAGCACTTTTCTTTATTGCATGTGGTTTTTATATGACGATCATCAAATTCTTTTATGCTGATCCTCCAGTGCTAAAAGCCGACTTCCCTGTTCAAAACTCATCAAATCTCTGCAAGGAAAGCCACTGACCTCACTGTTAGGAAAGTCTCTGATCTCTCCCTGTTAGAAAAGTCTCTGATCTCTCCCTGTTAGGAAAGTCTCTGATCTCTCCCTGTTAGGAAAGCCACTGACCTCCCTGTTAGGAAAGTCTCTGATCTCTCCCTGTTAGGAAAGTCACTGACCTCCCTGTTAGGAAAGTCTCTGATCTCTCCCTGTAAGGAAAGTCACTGACCTCCCTGTTAGGAAAGTCTCTGATCTCTCCCTGTTAGAAAAGTCTCTGATCTCTCCCTGTTAGGAAAGTCTCTGATCTCTCCCTGTTAGGAAAGCCACTGACCTCCCTGTTAGGAAAGTCTCTGATCTCTCCCTGTTAGGAAAGCCACTGACCTCCCTGTTAGGAAAGTCTCTGATCTCTCCCTGTTAGGAAAGTCACTGACCTCCCTGTTAGGAAAGTCAGTGACCTCTCCCTGTTAGGAAAGCCACTGACCTCCCTGTTAGGAAAGCCACTGACCTCCCTGTTAGGAAAGCCACTGACCTCCCTGTTAGGAAAGTCACTGACCTCCCTGTTAGGAAAGCCACTGACCTCCCTGTTAGGAAAGTCTCTGATCTCTCCCTGTTAGGAAAGTCACTGACCTCCCTGTTAGGAAAGTCACTGACCTCTCCCTGTTAGGAAAGTCTCTGATCTCTCCCTGTTAGGAAAGTCACTGACCTCCCTGTTAGGAAAGCCACTGACCTCCCTGTTAGGAAAGTCTCTGATCTCTCCCTGTTAGGAAAGTCTCTGATCTCTCCCTGTTAGGAAAGTCACTGATCTCTCCCTGTTAGGAAAGTCTCTGATCTCTCCCTATTAGGAAAGTCACTGACCTCCCTGTTAGGAAAGCCACTGACCTCCCTGTTAGGAAAGTCTCTGATCTCTCCCTGTTAGGAAAGTCTCTGATCTCTCCCTGTTAGGAAAGTCACTGACCTCCCTGTTAGGAAAGTCACTGACCTCTCCCTGTTAGGAAAGTCTCTGATCTCTCCCTGTTAGGAAAGTCACTGACCTCCCTGTTAGGAAAGCCACTGACCTCCCTGTTAGGAAAGTCTCTGATCTCTCCCTGTTAGGAAAGTCTCTGATCTCTCCCTGTTAGGAAAGTCACTGATCTCTCCCTGTTAGGAAAGTCTCTGATCTCTCCCTATTAGGAAAGTCACTGACCTCCCTGTTAGGAAAGCCACTGACCTCCCTGTTAGGAAAGTCTCTGATCTCTCCCTGTTAGGAAAGTCTCTGATCTCTCCCTGTTAGGAAAGTCTCTGATCTCTCCCTGTTAGGAAAGTCTCTGATCTCTCCCTATTAGGAAAGTCACTGACCTCCCTGTTAGGAAAGCCACTGACCTCCCTGTTAGGAAAGTCTCTGATCTCTCCCTGTTAGGAAAGTCTCTGATCTCTCCCAGTTAGGAAAGTCTCTGATCTCTCCCTGTTAGGAAAGTCACTGACCTCCCTGTTAGGAAAGCCACTGACCTCCCTGTTAGGAAAGTCTCTGATCTCTCCCTGTTAGGAAAGTCACTGACCTCCCTGTTAGGAAAGTTACTGACCTCTCCTTGTTAGGAAAGCCACTGACCTCCCTGTTAGGAAAGCCACTGACCTCCCTGTTAGGAAAGCCACTGACCTCCCTGTTAGGAAAGTCACTGACCTCCCTGTTAGGAAAACCACTGACCTCCCTGTTAGGAAAGTCTCTGATCTCTCCCTGTTAGGAAAGTCACTGACCTCCCTGTTAGGAAAGTCACTGATACCTCCCTGTTAGGAAAGTCACTGATATCTCCCTGTTAGGAAAGTCACTGACCTCTCCCTGTTAGGAAAGTCACTGATATCTCCGTGTTAGGAAAGTCTCTGATCTCTCCCTGTTAAGAAAGTCTCTGATCTCTCCCTGTTAGAAAAGTCACTGACCTCCCTGTTAGGAAAGCCACTGATCTACCTGTAAGGAAAATCACTGACGTCCATGTTAGGAAACCCACTGACCTCCCTGTTAGGAAAGTCACTGACCTCCCTGTTAGGAAAGTCACAGACCTTCCTGTTAGGAAAGTCACAGACCTCCCTGTTAGGAAAGTCACTGACCTCGTGTTCGTAAAGCCTCTGACCTCCCTGTTAGGAATATCACAGATTTCCCTGTTAGGAAAGTCACAGACCTCCCGTTAGGAAAGTCACAGACCTCCCTGTTAGGAAAGTCACAGACCTCCCTGTTAGGAAAGTCACAGACCTCTCCCTGTTAGGAAAATCACAGACCTCCTGTTCGTAAAGCCACTGACCTCCCTGTTAGGAAAGTCACAGACCTCCTGTTCGTAAAGACACTGACCTCTCTGTTAGGAAAGTCACAGACCTCCTGTTCGTAAAGCCACTGACCTCCCTGTTAGGAAAGTCACAGACCTCCTGTTCGTAAAGACACTGACCTCCCTGTTAGGAAAGTCACAGACCTTCCTGTTAGGAAAGTCACAGACCTCCCTGTTAGGAATGTAAATGACCTCCCTGTTAGGAAAGTCACAGATCTCCTGTTCGTAAAGCCACTGACCTCCCTGTTAGGAAAGTCACAGACCTCCCTGTTAGGAAAGTTACAGACCTCCCAGTTAGGAAAGTCACAGACCTCCCTGTTAGGAAAGTCACAGACCTCTCCCTGTTAGGAAAGTCACAGAACTCCCTGTTAGGAAAGTCACAGACCTCCCTGTTAGGAAAGTTACAGACCTCCCTGTTAGGAATGTCACAGACCTCTCCCTGTCAGGAAAGTCACAGACCTCCCTGTTAGGAAAGTCACAGACCTCCCTGTTAGGAAAGTCACAGACCTCCCTGTTAGGAATGTCACAGACCTCTTCCTGTTAGGAATGTCACAGGTCTCTCCCTGTTAGGAAAGTCACAGACCTCTCCCTGTTAGGAAAGTCACAGACCTCCCTGTTAGGAAAGTAACAGACCTCCCTGTTAAGAAAGTCACAGACCTCCCTGTTAAGAAAGTCACAGACCTCCCTGTTAGGAAAGTCGCAGACCTCACTGTTAGGAAAGTAACAGACCTCCCTGTTAAGAAAGTCACAGACCTCCAGTTCGTAAAGCCACTGACCTCCCTGTTAGGAATGTAACAGACCTCCCTGTTAAGAAAGTCACAGACCTCCTGTTCGTAAAGCCACTGACCTCTCTATTCTCTTCCCCTAAAGCAGTGGCCACTCCTTCAACCATGGGTAATTCCCGGTTTGCTAGGCGATCATACATCTCAACTTTTAACTAATCTTGATATCCTCTTCTCAGCGTTACATTTAAGATTACTTCTCTTCATCGTCCGTCCTTAAAGAAGCGTTAAATTAGCGTAATTTGAGCTGTATATGATTTACAAGAAGCTGAGATATCTTCACCTTTCGACCCAAAACATCCAGTTTCAGCATTGCAGTTTTAAGTATCGGGTTGTCTTTCCCTTTGGATTCAAAATACGTTCTGTGAGAAAGTAGAGTGGCATGACGTCACGCGACGCATATAGTGCGTCGCTGAGTGGCATGACGTCACACGACCCATACAGTGTGTTGCTGGGTGGCATGACGTCACACGACGCATACAGTGTGTTGCTGGGTGGCATGACGTCACACGACGCATACAGTGTGTTGCTGGGTGGCATGACGTCACACGACCCATACAGTGTGTTGCTGGGTGGCATGACGTCACACGACGCATACAGTGTGTTGTTGGGTGGCATGACGTCACACGACGCATACAGTGTGTTGCTGGGTGGCATGACGTCACACGACCCATACAGTGTGTTGCTGGGTGGCATGACGTCACACGACCCATACAATGTGTCGTTAGTATTCCAAAATGTAACAACAAACACTATATTCTCCATATATCTGTAGGCGTGAAGGGAACCCTAATTTATTGACTAAACCTGAGAAATTGTTACTAAAAATCAGAAGGCTTTAAGATGACGACACTATTGCGATCAAGACAAAAATAATTCATTAATAAAAATGTATACTGACTGGAAACTTGCGGGGAAAGACAAACAACAATTATACACAGACAATGATATGTTTACATTTCTTGGAAAAACCCATCAACAAACAACAACAGCAACAACAAAGGACAATGTGCAGTCAGAAAAGAATCTAACACGCACTCCTCGACACAGCGTCTTGCCACGAGATACCTGCATTTAAGCACACTGCCAGCTAAGCAAATAAAAAAAAACAAGTTTATATTGTTTCACAGAACCTCTGGACACGTGACGAGCATTATTTTACGACAAAATATCTGGAAAACATTAATAGACGCAAATTAATATCAGGTACTCAAAACCCACATGTGGATATCAAAATTAAAGGAATAGACCTGGTGACAGTTGAGAACTACAACTACCTTGCTTGTACAACCAGT
>JAVIAB010000008.1:29455329-29470329 GCA_032433765.1 Megaustenia siamemsis
GGTGTCTGCTTAGCGTTGTGTCATAAATGAATCATAAGGGGTGAAACTGTTAGAGATTGCTGGTTAGGCTAAGCTGGTAGTGTAAAGAGTTAAATATCTAAAGGCGTAGTCGAGACGTTATCATCAGCTACCTTTCTTTTTATATAGAAATAGGAAAGAGCATTTCTTGTTTGACTGTAGGAAAATATGGAATTATTTAAGACTTTGAAACCTACATTTTTCCCACCCTTGGCCTTTTGCGTGGCGAGAACCTCTAAAAACATATCTTTATCTAATTTGTTGTGTTGCTTGCTTAACCCTTTACAACTGATTTTATCGTAATCCCCACTACAATGGTACGTCTTACTACATAAGCTAACAAGAGCTGTCCCTTCGTACTCTAGTTTAAAAAGCCCAGGCGTTCGTTTGGTGTACGCTTTAACACCCTTACAGTTTATACAGTCTGTCTTGCTAATATGCGTATCGCAAAACTCGGCAGGAAACCAGTCTTTATATACACTATTAAACTCATCCCGCAGACCTGACTTAACTATGTCCTCTAGCTTAGGTGCGCTTAAGGCTAAGTATAAACTATCAGTATCTGTTTCACATAACTGAAAGTTGGACCTATCTACAAACTTATCTAAGAACTCGAAATAAAAATCTAACATACGAAGTTTTGCATATTGATAGACGAAGAAACCGATTTGTAGGGGCAAGTCCCAAACAGTTTTCTTTTTCTCCATCTCAATTTCAAAAAGATCCTCCCCTATTTCAGTCATCTTTTTAAACCGGGAACTATTAATCATTTTCGATATCTCACCCCCCTGAACGTACGAGACAGCGCTATGATTGGCCTTATTGGTTAGAGTCTTCCCGTAGGCTGAGTTTCCTAAGAGCTTCATCGTATCGCTTACTATAGATTGACTTTCGTCTAGATCACCAGCCCTCCTAGCGTCAGAAACCATTTCGCCAAACTTTTTAAAACAACTAGACGGTTGATATTCTATCACTTGATAAATTTTTGTTACCTCCAAGCCGTGGTCTAAATACCATTTTAACAGTGGTGTTGCCAACAACATTTTTTCTCCGATATAACTACCGATTAGGGTGCGACGAGGGGTTGACAACAAGTTATGTTTGAGGGCATATTCACCCATAAACGGTCCAATATCATCACGCGTGACATCAATATTTTTGAAAATTGGAGTCATCTCACTGAAATGTTCCTTCATACGGTCGGGGACGTGTAGATCACATTCCACTAAACCAAAACATGTCCCATCTGAAACAGAAGCCAGAATCTGTTTATCACTGAGAGGGAGCCCTTCTTTAGAGTAAGAGGGTCTAGCTCTAGGGATGGCTTTAGAAAGGAAAGCCCTAATGGTTGGGTCAGACTTTTTCAGAGCCTGCCACTCACATTCCCACATAACTTCTACTGGGACTTTTACCTCCTCAGTTAGGTAGGTGTGTATCTCACATGTTTTTTCAAACAGCTCGAACAAGGGTTTATTATTAACAGGGTTTCTATCTTTATCTTTGGTGAGGGGACAGTCTTTGTGACCATGGTACAGACAACCATGAAAATTATAGCCTCTTCTATTGGATTTATCCCACCCATCCACAGGGATATTTCTAGCACCTAATCGAAACTCCCTCCCGTTAAACTGAGTTTTCAACTCCACCCCTTTTGGTGGGCGACCCACGTTAGCCACTCTCTACTTTGTTGGACATAATAGTTATCTTTTTCGATCCTAAACCCGGTCTCCATTCTTCTAATAATTGGGTAATCTGTTGGCATTGGGTTCATCAGAGCCCAAAGATACAACGCATTGGCATCGTAACCTTGGATGGATTTGACTACCTTTCCGCCCCTAATAAGCGTTTTGCCTACCTCGTGATACCTATGGAAAATTATAGAGGGACCCCCGACGATATTATCTCTAATCATTGTGTGTAGACTCGCCTGTTTGCTCGAACATAAACTAAACATTACATCCCTATCAACAGTCTTAAAAAGATACTTTAAACAAACACCTGGAACCGAAATGGCGTCTTTAAAACAGTCTACACCCCGCTCCCCATAAAAGCGAACCTGCTGCTCCAAGGCTTCTAAAAAGGGGACTACATCTTTGTTGTTATACCACACCAAAAAGTCCCTAAGGGTGGTCATGTTATTGGCCTTCCAGACCTTTTTACACAGAGCGTACTCCTCCTTGGAAATATTGGAATTTTTTAACGACGAATAAAACGCTTCGTGTGGGGGTAGTTCTGTCTCGTCCAACTTTTGGGTATCGTCTATATATTCATAACAAAAGTAACCCTTTGTCTCACTAATCTTATAAGCTGCCAGATATTTACTATAGCTGAACCCGGGGCTAGATAGTTTACTATATCTAAGAATTTTAGATTCTGTGTTGCAATACACATGAAGTTGTTGTTTCTTTTAACTATAAACTTGAACGGTCTTTCTACTTTGTAGTCTACTTCCATTTTATCTTCCTCTTCTTCGATAACATCGGCGTCTTCTTCTTCTTCTTCCTCTTCTGCTTCTTCACCCACTTGGGCAGTGGCATCCATGAAGTGCTTTATTAAATAAGGTTTAATGACGTTGACGTCATATTTCCCCGAGTTAAAACCTATAACTGGAAGCTCTTTTAAATACTCATCAAACTTAGCTATTAGCTTGTCTTTATTCAGTTCATGGAGTTGAGTAAAAATACTTTCAAACCGATCTCGCAACAACGAGTAAGCCTTAGCAGCTATACCAGTGAGATAATCAACCATCTGACTAACTAAAACCTGTGGGTCACCCTTCGTTATGAAGCATTTTGGGGCCTCCAACCCTGGGACATTTGACGCTATAGAGCAGGAGAGGGGTACGTGTTTAGCTACAAAGGTAGTCGAGTGCGTCTCTTTGGGAACATTCCTACTATCAAAGTAGCATTCATAATCGAATGTCGCCCTGAATGGGTAAATAAAACACTCTGGAGTACTGAGCCCTTCAGCGCTGATCGCGTCCCATACACTTTCAGGTGAAGAGTAAACACCACCTTTATATGTCTCTACAGCCATATCCCCATTGCAAGTTTTTTCGTGCCTATCCATACGCCCAAAATTTTTCCACAATTTCCCACATTTTCCACAAGAAAAGCTTTTACTAGCCCTGGAAAGATCGTTTATATAAAAGAAGTGGTTTTTGTAAAGTAAAAGACGGAGAGTTTCACTATAACTACTGCCACTTCTCAGGACAATACGCAAGGATTGTTGAGAATCAAACTCAAAAATATCTATGTTTATTGAAAAACAACTTTCTAAGAGAGACATTTCAGCAAGAGTTACACCGTGAAAGTTATTTAACTTTAGAGACGGGTTAAACTGTTTGAAAAGTAGTCTCGAAACCTTCCTAACATTAGTATTTGAAGTTCCTCGATAGACAGCTAGACAACGGAAGAAGCAGAGATTATCATTGTAAACTTTAGAATTGGAGTCGTTTTGAAGGATATTAATACCATGATTTGATGCAATGTAGGGTGGGATATCTATCAGACACCCTATAGGATAATCTTGAAGTTTATAAATATAAACACTCGTACTGACTAATGATTCTAAGGTATATTTGGTTGTCTCCCTGTTTTTATTTGCATACCCTAATATATCACTTTCATTTAATCTATTGACAAATGTTTCAAAATCATTTCTGTTGTTAACTAACAAGGGTTTGTCTAACCCTGTCGCGTTATTCGAGCTGGCGTGAAAGTAACGCAATCCCTGTGTCTCCCTATGTCTTAAAACTAGATGATGACTATAATTCACCTTGAAACGCTTTTTCTGGGCTAGAAAAATTGGGTTTACAAGGGTCTTCCAATCTATAGGAGTATCAGGTTGATGAAATATAGTGTACGTATCCATGTATTTGTTCCTACGTTCATGTGTTCTAATAGCTAACCAGTTGTTCTTATATATCTTCCTAATATCTTGAGGTAACTTATTTAAAGAGTCTATTTCATTAATAAGTCTTGGTCTCTTTGAGAGCTCTTGAGTCGAACTCTTTACTGCCCGTTTGCGTGAGGTTGTCGATACCAGTGGGCCTGCTGGCGTTGATCGTGTCGAGTTGTCCACAGCTATGTCATGGCTAGCAAGATGTCCTTGCAGAGGGCTTGCCCCAGTGAAGCTTTGTTGACAGATATGGCAGATATACGGGGTAACACAGGGCTCTTTTGAAGGTACATGATCTGTTGACACAGGAGTTGGTGATGCAGGAACCACTGAGGCAAGAGATACAGGATGCTCTGTCTTGATATGTCTGGCAAGGCTGTCTACTCTTGTATATACTCGTTCACAAACATTACATTTGTATTCCTTACGCCCATGTACACTAGCAACGTGTCGTTTTACGTTCCGGCTCCGGGTGAAAGTTTTGGCACAGATATGACAAATGTTAGACATCTGTAGAAAAGAAATTGAAACATTACAACTAAAGAGTAAAGAACAGTAAACATTACAAGAAAAGTAAACAACAAGATACACAAACTATCGAAATTAGGTTACAAAAGTAACACGTGGATGCTAAAAAACCAACTTATCGAAAATAGGTTACTAAAATAACACGTGGATACTAAACAACCAGCTTATCGAAAACAGGTTACTAAAGTAACATACTATAACATTAAAGAACTAAGATAACACTTACCTTTTATGTGTTTGAAGGCACGAGACACGTCCGGCGGCAACAACTGTAAGCGAAAGTCTGATTAGAAGCTTCACAGTCGCGTTATATATACGCCAGAAACACCGGAAGTGTTACTAAAAATAGAACTGACCGCTGATGCAATACCGGAAGTGTTACTAAAAATAGCTTTTGACCGCTGACGTGATGCCCGTGGAGTTTCTAAAAATAGATTTTGACCTATGATGCAATACCAGGCAATTTTATGATAGTTACGCCCCTTGACCCTTTATGAGGGGACGCCCATGAAACTGTTAGAAATAGTAAATTTACACTCTAGGGTTACTCAAAACTTTATTTTAGTCATCCACATAGCAAAAATTTACTTAAAACTCACTTTTATGGTTGTTACCCCCTGACCCATTTTTGAGGGCTACGCCCATGAAACTGTTAAAAATAGTAAATTTAACATATAGACATACCCCAAACTTTATATTAAGCATCCCCATATCAAGAATTTACATAAAAACAACGTTTGAAATTACTACCCCTGTACCCATTTTTGGCGGTTACGCCCATGAAACTGTTAAAAATAGTAAATTTAACATCTAGACATACCCCAAACTTTATATTAAGCATCTCCATATCAAGAATTTACATAAAAACAACTTTTGAAATTACTACCCCTGTACCCATTTTTGGCGGTTACGCCCATGAAACTGTTAAAAATAGTAAATTTAACATCTAGACATACCCCAAACTTTATATTAAGCATCTCCGTATCAAGAATTTACATAAAAACAACTTTTGAAATTACTACCCCTGTACCAATTTTTGGCGGTTACGCCCATGAAATCGATAAAAAATTGAAATTTAACAGCTAGCCATACCCCAAACTGTATATTAAGCATCCCCGTATCAAGAATTTACATAAAAACAACTTTTGAAATTACTACCCCTGTACCCATTTTTGGCGGTTACGCCCATGAAATCGATAAAAAAATTGAAGTTTAACCTATTGGCATACATCAAACATAATATGTGACACGCCCATGTATCAAATTTGCCTAAAAAATCAACCAAAAATTAGTAGTATATATCTAGTGATTGACCGGGTAGACTCTCATATAAGAAAAAATGAAGACTCTCATATAAGGAAAAAAACCGCACCAAAAAAAATGTGCCTCGATCTGCGGGTAGACTATTTATATAAGGATTTATGTGCCTTCAAAGGCACTTTTGGGGGTCCTATCACTAGATCTAGCGGTCAAAAGCTATTTTTTAGTAACACTTCCGGTATTGCATCAGCGGTCAGTTCTATTTTTAGTAACACTTCCGGTGTTTCTGGCGTATATATAACGCGACTGTGAAGCTTCTAATCAGACTTTCGCTTACAGTTGTTGCCGCCGGACGTGTCTCGTGCCTTCAAACACATAAAAGGTAAGTGTTATCTTAGTTCTTTAATGTTATAGTATGTTACTTTAGTAACCTGTTTTCGATAAGCTGGTTGTTTAGTATCCACGTGTTATTTTAGTAACCTATTTTCGATAAGTTGGTTTTTTAGCATCCACGTGTTACTTTTGTAACCTAATTTCGATAGTTTGTGTATCTTGTTGTTTACTTTTCTTGTAATGTTTACTGTTCTTTACTCTTTAGTTGTAATGTTTCAATTTCTTTTCTACAGATGTCTAACATTTGTCATATCTGTGCCAAAACTTTCACCCGGAGCCGGAACGTAAAACGACACGTTGCTAGTGTACATGGGCGTCAGGAATACAAATGTAATGTTTGTGAACGAGTATATACAAGAGTAGACAGCCTTGCCAGACATATCAAGACAGAGCATCCTGTATCTCTTGCCTCAGTGGTTCCTGCATCACCAACTCCTGTGTCAACAGATCATGTACCTTCAAAAGAGCCCTGTGTTACCCCGTATATCTGCCATATCTGTCAACAAAGCTTCACTGGGGCAAGCCCTCTGCAAGGACATCTTGCTAGCCATGACATAGCTGTGGACAACTCGACACGATCAACGCCAGCAGGCCCACTGGTATCGACAACCTCACGCAAACGGGCAGTAAAGAGTTCGACTCAAGAGCTCTCAAAGAGACCAAGACTTATTAATGAAATAGACTCTTTAAATAAGTTACCTCAAGATATTAGGAAGATATATAAGAACAACTGGTTAGCTATTAGAACACATGAACGTAGGAACAAATACATGGATACGTACACTATATTTCATCAACCTGATACTCCTATAGATTGGAAGACCCTTGTAAACCCAATTTTTCTAGCCCAGAAAAAGCGTTTCAAGGTGAATTATAGTCATCATCTAGTTTTAAGACATAGGGAGACACAGGGATTGCGTTACTTTCACGCCAGCTCGAATAACGCGACAGGGTTAGACAAACCCTTGTTAGTTAACAACAGAAATGATTTTGAAACATTTGTCAATAGATTAAATGAAAGTGATATATTAGGGTATGCAAATAAAAACAGGGAGACAACCAAATATACCTTAGAATCATTAGTCAGTACGAGTGTTTATATTTATAAACTTCAAGATTATCCTATAGGGTGTCTGATAGATATCCCACCCTACATTGCATCAAATCATGGTATTAATATCCTTCAAAACGACTCCAATTCTAAAGTTTACAATGATAATCTCTGCTTCTTCCGTTGTCTAGCTGTCTATCGAGGAACTTCAAATACTAATGTTAGGAAGGTTTCGAGACTACTTTTCAAACAGTTTAACCCGTCTCTAAAGTTAAATAACTTTCACGGTGTAACTCTTGCTGAAATGTCTCTCTTAGAAAGTTGTTTTTCAATAAACATAGATATTTTTGAGTTTGATTCTCAACAATCCTTGCGTATTGTCCTGAGAAGTGGCAGTAGTTATAGTGAAACTCTCCGTCTTTTACTTTACAAAAACCACTTCTTTTATATAAACGATCTTTCCAGGGCTAGTAAAAGCTTTTCTTGTGGAAAATGTGGGAAATTGTGGAAAAATTTTGGGCGTATGGATAGGCACGAAAAAACTTGCAATGGGGATATGGCTGTAGAGACATATAAAGGTGGTGTTTACTCTTCACCTGAAAGTGTATGGGACGCGATCAGCGCTGAAGGGCTCAGTACTCCAGAGTGTTTTATTTACCCATTCAGGGCGACATTCGATTATGAATGCTACTTTGATAGTAGGAATGTTCCCAAAGAGACGCACTCGACTACCTTTGTAGCTAAACACGTACCCCTCTCCTGCTCTATAGCGTCAAATGTCCCAGGGTTGGAGGCCCCAAAATGCTTCATAACGAAGGGTGACCCACAGGTTTTAGTTAGTCAGATGGTTGATTATCTCACTGGTATAGCTGCTAAGGCTTACTCGTTGTTGCGAGATCGGTTTGAAAGTATTTTTACTCAACTCCATGAACTGAATAAAGACAAGCTAATAGCTAAGTTTGATGAGTATTTAAAAGAGCTTCCAGTTATAGGTTTTAACTCGCGGAAATATGACGTCAACGTCATTAAACCTTATTTAATAAAGCACTTCATGGATGCCACTGCCCAAGTGGGTGAAGAAGCAGAAGAGGAAGAAGAAGAAGAAGACGCCGATGTTATCGAAGAAGAGGAAGATTAAATGGAAGTAGACTACAAAGTAGAAAGACCGTTCAAGTTTATAGTTAAAAGAAACAACAACTTCATGTGTATTGCAACACAGAATCTAAAATTCTTAGATATAGTAAACTATCTAGCCCCCGGGTTCAGCTATAGTAAATATCTGGCAGCTTATAAGATTAGTGAGACAAAGGGTTACTTTTGTTATGAATATATAGACGATACCCAAAAGTTGGACGAGACAGAACTACCCCCACACGAAGCGTTTTATTCGTCGTTAAAAAATTCCAATATTTCCAAGGAGGAGTACGCTCTGTGTAAAAAGGTCTGGAAGGCCAATAACATGACCACCCTTAGGGACTTTTTGGTGTGGTATAACAACAAAGATGTAGTCCCCTTTTTAGAAGCCTTGGAGCAGCAGGTTCGCTTTTATGGGGAGCGGGGTGTAGACTGTTTTAAAGACGCCATTTCGGTTCCGGGTGTTTGTTTAAAGTATCTTTTTAAGACTGTTGATAGGGATGTAATGTTTAGTTTATGTTCGAGCAAACAGGCGAGTCTACACACAATGATTAGAGATAATATCGTCGGGGGTCCCTCTATAATTTTCCATAGGTATCACGAGGTAGGCAAAACGCTTATTAGGGGCGGAAAGGTAGTCAAATCCATCCAAGGTTACGATGCCAATGCGTTGTATCTTTGGGCTCTGATGAACCCAATGCCAACAGATTACCCAATTATTAGAAGAATGGAGACCGGGTTTAGGATCGAAAAAGATAACTATTATGTCCAACAAAGTAGAGAGTGGCTAACGTGGGTCGCCCACCAAAAAGGGGTGGAGTTGAAAACTCAGTTTAACGGGAGGGAGTTTCGATTAGGTGCTAGAAATATCCCTGTGGATGGGTGGGATAAATCCAATAGAAGAGGCTATAATTTTCATGGTTGTCTGTACCATGGTCACAAAGACTGTCCCCTCACCAAAGATAAAGATAGAAACCCTGTTAATAATAAACCCTTGTTCGAGCTGTTTGAAAAAACATGTGAGATACACACCTACCTAACTGAGGAGGTAAAAGTCCCAGTAGAAGTTATGTGGGAATGTGAGTGGCAGGCTCTGAAAAAGTCTGACCCAACCATTAGGGCTTTCCTTTCTAAAGCCATCCCTAGAGCTAGACCCTCTTACTCTAAAGAAGGGCTCCCTCTCAGTGATAAACAGATTCTGGCTTCTGTTTCAGATGGGACATGTTTTGGTTTAGTGGAATGTGATCTACACGTCCCCGACCGTATGAAGGAACATTTCAGTGAGATGACTCCAATTTTCAAAAATATTGATGTCACGCGTGATGATATTGGACCGTTTATGGGTGAATATGCCCTCAAACATAACTTGTTGTCAACCCCTCGTCGCACCCTAATCGGTAGTTATATCGGAGAAAAAATGTTGTTGGCAACACCACTGTTAAAATGGTATTTAGACCACGGCTTGGAGGTAACAAAAATTTATCAAGTGATAGAATATCAACCGTCTAGTTGTTTTAAAAAGTTTGGCGAAATGGTTTCTGACGCTAGGAGGGCTGGTGATCTAGACGAAAGTCAATCTATAGTAAGCGATACGATGAAGCTCTTAGGAAACTCAGCCTACGGGAAGACTCTAACCAATAAGGCCAATCATAGCGCTGTCTCGTACGTTCAGGGGGGTGAGATATCGAAAATGATTAATAGTTCCCGGTTTAAAAAGATGACTGAAATAGGGGAGGATCTTTTGAAATTGAGATGGAGAAAAAGAAAACTGTTTGGGACTTGCCCCTACAAATCGGTTTCTTCGTCTATCAATATGCAAAACTTCGTATGTTAGATTTTTATTTCGAGTTCTTAGATAAGTTTGTAGATAGGTCCAACTTTCAGTTATGTGAAACAGATACTGATAGTTTATACTTAGCCTTAAGCGCACCTAAGCTAGAGGACATAGTTAAGTCAGGTCTGCGGGATGAGTTTAATAGTGTATATAAAGACTGGTTTCCTGCCGAGTTTTGCGATACGCATATTAGCAAGACAGACTGTATAAACTGTAAGGGTGTTAAAGCGTACACCAAACGAACGCCTGGGCTTTTTAAACTAGAGTACGAAGGGACAGCTCTTGTTAGCTTATGTAGTAAGACGTACCATTGTAGTGGGGATTACGATAAAATCAGTTGTAAAGGGTTAAGCAAGCAACACAACAAATTAGATAAAGATATGTTTTTAGAGGTTCTCGCCACGCAAAAGGCCAAGGGTGGGAAAAATGTAGGTTTCAAAGTCTTAAATAATTCCATATTTTCCTACAGTCAAACAAGAAATGCTCTTTCCTATTTCTATATAAAAAGAAAGGTAGCTGATGATAACGTCTCGACTACGCCTTTAGATATTTAACTCTTTACACTACCAGCTTAGCCTAACCAGCAATCTCTAACAGTTTCACCCCTTATGATTCATTTATGACACAACGCTAAGCAGACACCCAACTACCTATCTGTAAATAAATGTTATCCATGTACTATATATTGACTCACTGTACTGAATATTTTTGTAATGTTATATAATATCAATGTATGTTATACACCTATTGAGATAATAAAAGAATAAAATATATCTTTGTCTTCTGTCTTATATTGATCGTTTTTCATTGATGTTGTATAATCTACTAACCTATCACTATCGCTCAAGTACACCAAGCGCTCCAAAGTCAGCACACACCAGACATAAACAGCGCACTTCCGGGGTCACCTGGCCTAGAGGTCAACATCCCGACACGAAATGGCATGGTTAACTCCCCCTGTCTCTCATGTACATGTGGTGCGCTGCGCACCACACTATATATCTTTGTTAATTTACGGGCCAAATAATCATCAAATGGACCCTTGTATACTACTGACATGGTCAGGAGACATGTTTAGGAGACATGTTCAGGAGACATAGTCAGGAGATATAGTCAGGAGATATAGTCAGGAGACTATCACCTTAATGGTAATTCATATTTTTAGACAAATAGAGACATATCTACAAAGCCATACAGTGCATTTATAAAATCATGCAGTACTCTCAAAGTACATATATAATATCATTTAGCGCACTAACAGTGTAACTATGAAATAAAAGTACAGTAACAGTGCATCTATAAAACTATAAGTACACTAAGATACATTTATAAAATCAAACAGTACGTTAATAGTGTATCTGCAAAATAATACAGTGTCCTAACATTAAAAAAGAAAAATAATTCGGTACCCAAACATCATCATCATCATCATCATGTACCCTGCCGGTTGGCGTAGGCGATCATGTCCCTCCACAATCTTCTATCTACAGTGCATTGTATCAGTTCTGTTGTTGACTGTTTTCCATGCCATGACACCAAGCTATCCAGTATTTTCTCTCTTTGTCGTCCGCGATCTCTCTTTCCTTTTATTTTGCCAGTTGTAACCAAGTATTCCAACTTTCCTCTTCTCATGATGTGCCCGAAAAATGTTGATTGTTTATTTCTGATGTTTTTTAGGAGCTCCCTTTTTGTGTTGGACCCAAACAAGCTACGTATACAATAATACAGTACCCAAACAAGCTACGTATAAAATAATACAATACCCAAACAAGCTACGTATACAATAATACATTACCCAAACAAGCTACGTATACAATAATACAGTACCTAAACAAGCTACGTATACAATAATACAGTACCCAAACAAGCTACGTATACAATAATACAGTACCCAAACAAGCTACGTATACAATAATACAATACCCAAACAAGCTACGTATACAATTATACAGTGCCCAAACAAGCTACGTATACATTTATACAGTACCCAAACAAGCTACGTATAAAATAATACAGTACCCAAACAGTATATAAATAAAATAATATAGTACGTTTATATCCTATCTCTAAACTCACACAGTACGCTAAGAGTGTATCTATAAACTGAATACACTAAAATGTATCCATAAATGAATTCAGTACACTAAAATTGAATCGATAAATTAATTGATTACACTAAAAATGTTTCCATAAATTAATTGAATGCTCTAAACATGTATTCATATATTAATAGAATACACTAAAAATGTATCCATAAACTAATTGAATACACTAAAATATATCTATAAACTAATTGAGTACACTAAAATGTATCCATAAACTAAATGAGTACACTAAAATGTATCTATAAACTAATTGAGTACACTAAAATGTATCCATAAACTATTTGAGTACACTAAAATATATCTATAAACTAATTGAGTACACTAAAATGTATCCATAAACTAATTGAGTACACTAAAATGTATCTATAAACTAATTGAGTACACTAAAATGTATCCATAAACTAATTGAGCACACTAAAATGTATCCATAAACTAATTGAGCACACTAAAATGTATCTATAAACTAATTGAGCACACTAAAATGTATCCATAAACTAATTGAGTACACTAAAATGTAACTATAAACTAATTGAGCACACTAAAATGTATCCATAAACTAATTGAGCACACTAAAATGTATCCATAAACTAATTGAGCACACTAAAATGTATCCATAAACTAATTGAGTACACTAAAATGTATCTATAAACTAATTGAGCACACTAAAATGTATCCATAAACTAATTGAGCACACTAAAATGTATCTATAAACTAATTGAGTACACTAAAATGTATCCATAAACTAAATGATTACACTAAAATGTATCTATAAACTAATTGAGTACACTAAAATGTATCTATAAATCCATACAGTTCGATGTTGGTCTATCCATAAACTATATAATACAGTACGCTATATATTCCAATGCCTAACCAGAAGTGTTTGAAGACTCCTGTCTAGTGTCGCCTCAAACATCGTAACTCACGAGCGAAGCTCTATTCCTCACCCTTTTCATAGTATGATATCCGGTACACATCTCTGCCAGCGGCTGGGTGGACCGGAGATGTATTTTTTCCCAACCACGAGTACAAATCACAAAATGCTTCCCGCAGGAATCGATCACATGTTGTCCTTACGGCCGTAGCCTAGTGGCGTGGGTTCCTAACTAGACTACCGCGGCCCCCGGGGCTCTCCTTATTGTTTTGATACCACCTTCTTGGTCTGCCCCTGACGCGTCGCTCAGAAACCACGCCTTCCGCTATTGTTCTTCCTAGCTCGCTGTGTCTTTTGACGTGGCCATAATACTTATTAATTTCCTCTGTGGAATGTTGTTTATAAGACAGTTCTTTTATTATTGAAATATTTTAATATGTCGTCATTTCTCATTTTCTGTTTCCAATGAATCAAATTTTCTTTTTTTTGTTGCTTTCGAGATTGTCCGTGATCCACAACCGTATGGTGTATTCGGGAAGATACATGTCCTCAGTAATTTGAATTTAACTGCTATGCTGTTATTGTGCCACATACCTTGCTATGTATTGCTAATGCTAATCTGCTTATGACCTCTTACTGACAGTCTACATCGTTAGTTACTACAGATCACAGATATTCATTGTTTGTTACAATTTCAAGTTCTTCACTGTTGTTGATTTTTGTTGTTGATGATTTTGTGTTGCCTTTTGTCAATGGAAATTATCTTAGTTTTCTAACCTATAACCCTATCAAGTGCCATGCCTGATAGCTTAGGTGAGCATGTTTCTGCACAACTTTCGATCTCGACTGTTATTTATCATTTCTGTTGTTGATCTTCTGCCAAGTCATTCTCTTAAGCTCTCTGGTATCTTTTCTCTTTGCTTTCCTCTACTTCTTCGTCCCTCAATTTTCCCAGTTGTCAAAATATATTCCAGCTGTTTCCCTTTTCATTACATGGCAAAAAAAAAATAGTTTATTTAAAATGTTGTAAATTAGCTCTCGTTTTGTTTTGGCCTCTTTCAGAACGTTTTCATTACTCTTCTTAGCTGTCCATGGTATTCTCAACATTCGTCTGTAAAAACACATTTCTACAGCCTCCAGTGATTTTCTTGTATGTTGTCCTATTGTCCATGATTCACATCCGTATGATAAGACTGGCTCTACATACATTTAAGAACTCTTTTTTCTTTTCTTCTATTGTCAAAAATAGATTGTACAGTATCTTCCTCAATTTTTGGAAAGCTGCGTTTGCTTGAGCCATTCTGCATCTCACCTCTGTTGTACATCTACCATCTGAGGTTAACATTGTTCCCAGATATTTAAATTCATTTACCTGTTTTAATATTGTTCCACTTGTCTTTATTATGTATTGCGGTGATGCCTTTTTCTTTGATGCTACTATTACTTCTGTCTGTTTGCTATTAAGGCTGAGTCCTTTATTTTTGCTTTCTTTCTAACATTTCTTGTAACTCATTTTCACTCTTTGCGATTAATACTGTATCATCAGCATAAAAAAAAAAAAAGTAAAGTACCCGTCACGCCAAGTGGCGTATAGGGAAATATGGTGTTAGTGACCCTATATTTTACAGACCTTCAGCACATGATTTTTGGTGTAATGTGGTCAGTAACTGCTTACTAGTTATAGTGGCCCGTGCTGCTTTACTTTCCCAGAAAAAATCCGGTACCCATTTAAGGCTGGGTGAACACGGAAGCCGTCGGTTGGGATCGAACCCTACCCCTTGTCCGTGGTAGTCCAGTTCACTAACCACTGAGCTATCGCGGCTCCCACTAATTTTTAGGGAATTAGTAAAACCCAGGTGAACCCAGGTGTCCTCGCCAGGGTACGAACCCCGGCTGTTGCCGT